>OZ023265.1:62913390-63513390 GCA_964006375.1 Tillus elongatus
GTTAAAATCACTATTAGTGATTCGCTTATTATGAGCTGGTGCACCGCCTTGTTGGAAAAAACAAAAATTGATTATTGTAGACAAGAATACATCGTTGCAACAAAACAAAAAGTCTGTACGCAGCAAGTGCGTTATGGTAGTGAATTTTCATAAAAATGCCTCTAATAGCAAATATGTGTTTTTCTTTTAAAGAAAGAATTCATCACATTTGGTTACCAGTATAACCTATATAGTAGAAACAATGTGCCATGGTTCATCAATATAACTTAATTGCTTGAAAACGTACAAAAATTATCCGATGATAAACTTAAAATATGTTGCCGAAAATACTAGTTTCCTGGCCAACGAACCTTATAGGTTAATAGCAAATTTATTTTCTTACAAACCTGCATTATAATTTCGTGGTCGAAATTTAATACATTAAAGGTCAGCTCAGAACTGGTACGGACCGACTATCTAATTAAAACAAACCATTATTTAATCTATTCGAACCGAGTAGATCTTTCTGACTAACGAACTAATCCAAGCCACTTGCAAAAGCAAGGTACTGACCTAATGCAATTAAAATCGGCCTCTTATTTTTTGGGTTATCGGTGTGATACACACACACACACAAATATATATATATATATATATATATATATATATATATATATATATATATATATATATAAGCATATAAAAATTGTTCGGGCTCGGATTTTGGTTCCAGGGGTCCTAAATCGCGCTCATTTAAAGTTTTTTTTCAAAATTCAGAAGTCGCGATCTCCCCATTATCCATGCAAATATTTTGGTAAAAAATTCAATACGGCTTCCTTGAAAAAAGTTGACTATTAAATGTAAACTAATTTTAGGGTCACCATGGCAAGCAAAACAAATTATACCCTGTACAAAAATGCAAGTTGATAGGCAACATAGTTTTGGAGATATTGAAGAAAGAAAAAAATTACAGTTCTTGGTATTTCGCTTATATCTAGGAAGCTATGGAACTTTTTCTAAATCTGTAAGTACCTTCGAGTTGTAATTGTAATTGTGCAACTTTTGTCTAATTTAGCTAACTTTGTAACTCTTACGGTTTCCGAGTTCCCAATGATGTCGATGGTCAGAATACCGCAACCGGTATATATATATATATATATATATATATATATATATATATATATATATATATATATATATATATATATATATATATATATATATGGTAGTATTCAATGCCTGTGAATATAACCGCACGCAAAAAATTATTTATTTTTTCACCCCCATTACCTTTGCAGCAAGTTTACTTATAGACATAAAAAAATACATTTGGAAGATGTGTACCTGTTAACGGCCTAAAAGAAAACTGTAAAAAATTTGGTGTTGTAATTCCTTTTTTATACAAAATAAAAGTTACAAATTTTTTTGCTGTCAGCGCCATCAATCATCAACTAAAGACAGCTAATTAATCCTTTGTGCTAAACTTTCTAACCAAGATGGAGCTCCTAACGTTTCCGCAGCACGAAGGGAGAGATAATCTTATGCTTCTTGCCAGCAAATCCTCCAACTAAAGGACATCTCATAATATTCTGGTGGGCTTCAGAATTTAAAGCCCCCGATTCTTACTTAGTGTCGAGTCTTACTAATTCGCTTGATAAAGGAACAAAGCAATAAATTTCAACAACTGAACGGTTCTGGATTATACACTGTGTTCCGTTCAGGAAGCCCAAAAAGTCAAGTGTACTAATCTGTTATCAGTGTTGCGCAAGGCATGTCAACAGAAGCTATTTTCGTTTAAACAAATGTAAAATTCACAAACTCATAATATATGATTATATAGTTACTTGAGACACAAATAGTGTTTAGATACAATTTTGCCAAAAAAGCCATCTTAATATTGGAGATAATATCATAATATTATTTAGAAGAGCATTTAATTTTGAGATAATGGACCTACTAAGAATAATAATCATGTGACTTCATATTCTGAACGGCCAAGTCGTTGCAATGTATTAAAACTGCAAGTTAGATTAAATTACTACATTATTCATACTTATGAGAATGCAATTTTCTGTGGACTAATTTAATTTTTTGTTTACCTTGATGTTAAGAAACATGCAATATTGCAATAATTGTATTTTTGTGTGCGTGATTAGATCGACCAAAAGAGGTTTTGTATATATTGCATAGTTGTTAAATTTACAAAGTTCTTTCGTTAAAGTAGGTATGCTAGTAAACATGTCTTCTACTAACAGTGTGTTACCATATCCAAGCAGCTTTAGCGATTCGCATCTCCTTATTCCAAACTAAACAGCGTTGCCACCGTTAACAGTCAAGTAGCAACAATTTATTCGTCATCTGTTATGTAATTTATGCAAAGGCTAGCAAAAAAAGCCTCTGTCAATTTTTGACAGATGCATTGCTTTGCGCAGATGGACGCAGAAGTTGCGCTGCTTTGGATGATGCAATTTAATAAACCATGTGCAAATCAAAGTGGTTGTTATCTCAGATAACCTCAGGTGAAGAAGTCAAGTGGAGTGAGGTCAGCTGATCTAGCAGGCACAGTTATTATTCTTCCACCACCTCTATTAACGTGGACTACAGCTAGTCAAGTAAGCACGTACTATCTGGTAGCTATGACACAGTACACTATCATGCTTGCGCCATAGGTGAGAAGTTAAGCTCCTCTACCAGCATGCGCAGTTTAGGGGCTAAAAACCTCATATAATTGTCTCTATTCAATAGCGCATTCAACCGAAAAGTGATATGACTACATCATGACAATTTCTGATCCTGCTTCACACATTACCGGTTTGGAAATCAACTGTTCATCCATAATGTAGATTTACAGTCCAGTAGTAACGCGTATTATGCCTATTTTTAGCAGAAGTATTTTTAACGCTGAATTTCGAAAAACAAGGATCGTATAATCTAATGGTTTGTTTTTTGAGCTGTTGGTGCAGCTTAATGTGATAAAGTTAATACTTGTGCTTAATAGTCACACGATTTACTCTGCCCTTGCTTACTGCAAAATCATTAACTATTTGCCCTAGTGTGATGAGTTTCTATCGCCAGAAGTAATATTGACCCATCATGTTCAGTAGCTCGCCTTCAGTTAGTGTTTCGTATTCTCTCCCGAAGACGGTAGAACGCTTTTATTCTGTTACCGTGCATTTTGACCTGTATATCCTTGATTGCGTCAAACGTTTGTCTTGCGCGAGAATTCACACAGATATCAATTTAATTTGACAAAGATTGGAAATACATATGTATGTATTTTTATCGATCTTTCGTAAAGAAATTTCTTCACCTAGATTCCCTTTTTTATTACACTGGAAAATTCTCTTCGCAGCGTAAAGTTAGTTGGTCAGTTCTCAGAGTCTAGTTTTTCCATGCAAAATTGCAAATTATCTCCTCGAATCTATTTTTTAAATTCGTCAATTTAGTTTTACAAAATTCAACTCATCTATTGTCATAAAACTCCAGATTAAATGTTACAAAATTCAGTTTTGTTGAATAAGAATTGTCAACTAAGTTTTTTTCGGAATTAAATTTAGCTGCATTTAGAAAATACCGCGAAATATATGCCTTGTTGTTAAAAAATATTACTGCGCCCCATAAAGGTAAATAAAATAAACAAGGGGAATACATTAAATTATTTACTTGTCAGTGCTTCTAATTAACATATAGTCGCACGAATGACATATTAAATTGGTAGAAAAATTCAGAGGGATGACATTGGAAGGTTATATATCATCCACAGACTAAACTAAAACTAAATAAGCTTAAACAGGACCAATGATAAACTTAGCAGATACAGGAATTTGCGTGATGTACTTCGCTGAAATAGTGCACGTGCTGTTCCCGATTTTTTTTATTTTCCTGCGACAAGCTTTTCAGGCAATTAGGTTAAAATTGTACTACTACAATAAAGAAACTACACTTATTTCTTTCGTTTTAATACACATAAAAAAGCTTGCTATAAAGAGTATGTTCTAATTATAAAAGGGAATAATCCGTAATTTTTAGACGACTGCCATATTGGGTTTAGAATTACGAAATAAATACTATCGACTTTCATTTGTCAAACTCTTACATTTATTATCCTCCTCAAGGAGATTGTGACGAAAAGGGAAATCCGCCATTTTGGGGAGAGCTTATAGTATTCTGCTCGTCAAGCCTTTTCATCTGATACTTATGTCAAAGAGGTTGTGAACCAGAAAGTAATCAGGCATCTGGGTGCGGCCGCCATGATGGATTTAGAACTATTTTTGATATAACAGTTTGCACTGTCACTGGACCTTTACACGTATTCAAAATTTAAATGATATAGGTTAATTAGAACCAGTCAAGGTTTTGGATACATACTAACAAATAAAGTTAAATAAAACCTTTTGATAACAAACTTATTTGCTAGATAACTTGAAGCTTAAAGAGTTGTTCTATGGCATACGACTAAAACGTTAAATTGCATGAAAGGTTTTAAAACAACAGTTAAAAGTCTGACACCTCTTGCGTGCCTTGTTTGTAGGATTATAGTCACAGATCAAATTAATCGCACACATGTGGATCAAATAAAAATTACATGGTTCTTTTAAGGCGCAGTTAAAATAGCCCGTCTAGGAATTAAAAAGGTTAAACATAAAAAGCAGCTATAGGTAATATTTTAACCTACGCAGCACAAATAACTTTCTGTAGCAGTAAAAGCAGCGTCTATGATATGTAATACGTAGTTATATGTAATAAAGCTTTCTACCTTGGGCATTTTATTGCCATGATAAAAACTTTCTATTTCTTTCTATTAAAAAGAATTTATGTCGGTGCTCAGAAGTTACAATAACTACTTTACAATATTACTCATTTTTGCTAAGTAAATTAAGACATAACGTTTGCTGTACCATTAAAAAAATGCTGTGGCAAAAAGTAGGACAAAAAACGCCAACGTTCGCTTTATGTAAAAACCTTTCAACTTATAATTTCGTTCGTTTTTATATTTAATCGTTGAATATGGAAAAGCTGCAGCTTGCACGACTAGAAAGTTTCTTATGAGGTTCATGTAAATGGATGCAACTGGTGAATAAAATGATGCAGTCTGTTTAAGTTTTGTTACTTTGCATGTCTTTATTTAAAAATCGTTAGCTGCGTACTTTCTCCTACGTAAGTGATTTTCCTACAGAATATCAAATATTGTTTTACATCAGAAAATAATGTATTATATATTTGTTAAGAGCCTCGGTCGAACCGAAGAGCACTAGGTTCGATCCCATGGTGCTCCTTTCACTTTTTCAGTTCATACTGTACAATTAACATCGACCGAGGTTGTGGCATTGTGTTTGAGCTAGTTGAATGTCTGCACGTTCAGCCCTTCGGAGAGGACGTAAAGCTGCCTGTCCCGTGTCCATGTGATGTTGGGTACGTTAAAGATCCCTACTCTCATTACATAAAGGCAGGGGTTTGGCAAAATTTCCAAGATGGTGGGGTGAAACTGTTCCCCGACGTCGGTGATTGGCCATAGACGCTGAAATAGACCGACGTTAAAATTTTTTTTTGTTAAGCTAAAAGTCACTGCTGCATTATGGTTATAATAAATCGCCATCCAAAACTGAAACTATTTACTCCAGGTCTTCCGGAGTTATCATATCTATAAAATCGTCTTAGGTATTTTACTTCCACATCGTCACAACGTGTGGAAGTATCGTATCGGCCAAAAAAATTTCAACCATTTTGTTTAGCTTGAACGTCATAAAGCGTATAAGAATATATATAAAACATGATTTGGGAACGAATTTCTTTCGTCTGTCGGTCTCCCCGTCTGTCAGTCTTTTGGTCTGTCGGTCTGTATGTCTGTCTGTTTATAGCCACGATAACTGTATGACGAATTAAGATGTCTTCAAATTTGGTATACATAAATTTACCACTCGACAAAGGAACGGGTCTGATTGTTATTGGGTAAAATCACTTTAGATGGTAAGGGATGAATGGGGGGGGGGGGGTTATCTGGTGAAAATTCACATTTTTCGTTAAAACTTGAGTAAAATAACGTTTGAGGATTTATTTATTACAAAACGTTTAATTTTATTAAACATCTCGTATTCTGTGCTGAAATAAAATTAGGGGTTAAATGTGTGTGGGCGAAATATTTCTGAGAAAAATCTCGACAATTTTTTTTGCTAAAACGGCGTGAAAAGTCTCAAAACATATAGAAAACTTGATTTTGGAACGAAATTTTTTTTGTGGTCAAGTCATCGGCCCTAAATTCATTCCATGAGAATGTCTTTCTGAGAGAATAAATTATCACAGCTATGTGGAACTTATGATTCAATTTGCAGCACTATTTTGTTAGGTTTTCCACAAAATGTAAAACCTGAGCGTGTACAATACATTATTAACTTGACTGTTGTGTCGCAATATGGCTGTTTTCTCGTGTTTTGCTTTGTTCGTTCGTGAACAAAAAATTGACTATCAGAACATTTCTTATCGGAATGAGAGAAATGCGGATTATTATTTCAGTTTATCGGTCGGTTTGATACTTGATAGTACTACCGAAAATTAATTTCACAATGGTGTATTCTGTAGAAGTAAGAGTTGAAATAATTACTCTTTTTTTTCAAAAACGGTGACTGTGCCAGCAAATTTGTTTAATGAACGACATCCGAACAGACATGTTAACCGAAAATACATTTTGGAGTTAGTTGCAAAGTTTCGACAAAGTGGTTCAGTAGCCAAGAAAAAACGGGATCCTGAACGTGAATTTCCGATTAGAAATGAGACTACTGAGATCGAAGTTTTAGGACAAATTGCTGCAGACCCAACTTTGAGCACGAGAAAATTGGCCACTGTTTCAAACATCAAAAGAAGAACTATTCAGCGAATATTGAAGCATCATAAATTTCATCCGTATAAAATTCATCTTGTACAACAACTGAATGGAGATGATTTTGATCGGCGGCTGAAGTTTTGTGAAGTTATGACTGCACGAATAGCTGATAACGGGAACTTTCTGTTCAATATCCGTTTTTCAGACGAGTGTACGTTTTTATTAAACTCTACAGTCAATCATCATAATTGTCGTTATTGGGAAGATAATAATCCAAGAAAGTCCACACTCAAACTCCACAGAAATTGAATGTCTGACTGGCATTTTTGGAGACCGTTTAACCCGGACCAATTTTTCTTGATGGCAATTTAAGTGGCGAAACGTATTTGGAGTTACTAGAAGATATCGTTTACCCTCTACTAACTGACATTGTTGAAAATTATGATCGCCATCAAGAAAATCAATTAGTGTTTTAACAAGATGGAGCTCCTCCGCATTTTTCACAACGTGTTAGGAAGTATTTGAACATATAGTTTTCAAGGCAATGGATTGGGCGTAGAGTTGCTACTAAGTGGCCCCCTAGATCACCGGATTCAACTCCTTTAGACTTCTTTATATGGGCCCATTTAAAGAGTAGAATTTACGCAACAGAACCGGAGTCTCTGGAAGAATTACGGCGACGCATTGTTAAAGAATGTCGTCTAATAACTCCACAAATGCTCCAGAATGTCAGAGCTCGTGTTGAACAAAATTTGTATTTTTTTATGGAATCTGGTGGTGAATAATTTGCACACTTACTTAACTGAATAAACATTTTTGAACGTTTGGTTTTATTTTTTAGTTTATTTTAACGAAAAGTTGACTAATTAGTGCATTTCTTATCACAAGAATGAAATACGTTCTTGTAACTCCTACTGTGAATAATTTTTAAACGAGTTGATAAAACTTCCAAAAAAATTAGTGTGCTGAATTCAGAAAAGAAAGAGTTTTCAAATGATGTAACACTCGACCCATGTTCCCTATTTAAAATTTAAGGGGTGTTATCACCACCCTTAAGGGGTTGATGTGACAAAGTTGAGTTTTATGTCAAAACATGTCCCGCTCAATATTAAAATTGAAGTGTTTCAGCGTTAAAAAAAAATCTCTAGACGCCAGCTCAACCAGCAAGCAAAGTTCACTTGACCGATTGAGCACATAAATGGTGGCTTATAAATTTCCTCTTTCACCAAACAATTTTTATGTAAGGTACTATTGAATTTTTGACACTGTACACCTATACTAGTTTTATACATATTCTTGACGCAAATGTAACTGTAACCCCTGTTACCTAATATGTTGTTTTGTTTTTCCTCATCAGCAACAGTCCATTCGATATATATTGTTTAACAAGTCATTAGCATAAAGCAGGAACAGCAGCCGGTCCAAAATGATTCCTTGTGGGGTGCCAGTGTTTATGACTTTTGAATCTGATAAGACATTGTCCATCCTAACAACAAGTTTTCTGTCAGACAGAAATGACCAAATCTTGTTCTAATTCCCATATAATGCAGTTTGTCACAAACAAAACTAGAATTTATCGTGTCTAACGCACGGGACAGATCGAAAATACCTTAAATAGTTTTGTACAAAAGCTTATCAAAATAACAGCTATCCACATTGAGACGCGATTTTTGCAACCAGAGAGCCATAAATTTGTTTATGGCAGAAGGTAGTTAAAAATGTAAAATATCTCAAAACTATTACGAAAAATGTATTACAGCTACTTTCTAAATCGAAAACATTTCGAAAATGCTGGATGTCATTCGACACTTGAACTTTTTGTATTGAGAAGGTACAAAAAAACACAAATCTCTAATCAAAAGTTACATAGCGGCGCTAACATCAAAATGTAGGTCTTTTTAATACTTAAAACATTCGGCAAACAGCGCCTACTTTTTGCTAAAGTTAAATTGTAAATTATTTATTTTTATCACGATGAAAACTGCACCTGTGCCAATTTTGAAGACAATACGTCAAATATTTGTTTAATTCTTTTTCAGGTAAATCGAAATTATATTTCTTATTTTAACGCCATGCTGTTTTTATTTTGACTTGTAGACTAAGGTAAGATTGGCCAAATTGTATTGATGAAAAAATCTACTGCTACCTTGTATGCCACTAGTTTTGGGCCACTATGTATAATAGTAAAAAAAAGAAATACAGACGTAGAGACTCTCTCTGGCTTTAAAAATGTCTGTTTTCTTCTCTGTAGCCGGTTTCGCCACTTGGCAGTATCATTATCACCAAAACCAGCTACAGGTAAGAGAATAAATATTTGTGAATCCAGATAAAGTCTCCACGTCTTTATATAGTATCAAACAGTTTCCTTATTTTAGGGCAAGAACGCATAATGAGCTAAAAAACCTACATCCCTTGAATAAAAGCTTGTTTGCAGACCAAGTGGATAACGCTAGGTCAAGGTAAACGTATTTGGGGTTATAGAAAATATAGTTTTAATGTCTACATAAACATCTAAAATAAAATAAAGGCATATGGTAGTATGTTTAAGATAATTATTCATTTAATTTAAAAAAAAATATCTTTTTATGGCTTTAGGATACATATATCACTGCAGATTTATAGGCGAAAAAACGTTACATTGTGTTTGAAGCTATCATTACAATTTTGCTTTACTCTTTTGTTTCGGAGGTCTGTTTAGCCACACAGAAAATCAGTATATTATTTTCTAAAGCTTCTAAAACCTTGCTGATTGGAATTGTGTAGAATCGTAAGTTGGCCCAAGCTACGGATTTTCAGAAGGAAATACAAATAAATCCACAACGTATGGGATTTATGAATTATCTTTCGATTCAGTAAGCCGAAAATTTCACTTATTTTCTCTGCAGTAATTTAACAATATAATGGTTAAATTGAGAGAAATAAATGGTTCTACTTCTGAAAATTAATTGTCTGCAGACGGACTTGTGCTTTAACGCATTAATTATTTCATAAGTTTACAGTGAAAACCACTAACGCTTTGAATTTTTTTTTCAAAATCAAATGTTTTCATATCTAAACTATAGACTGTCTTTTAAAAGTAACGCATAAATTCAATTAAATTAGGAGTGACCATTAATAAGAAAAATTCAAAGACAGGTCGAGTTTTATTGCCAAAAACAAACTTTTTGATACAAAAATCTCACTCCTATCATCATACTTCTTCAAAGGGCAGCTACCCATTCGAAATTTTAAAACTGGATTGTGGGTAGTGTGATACATCTTTTCGTCCAATTCTCTATTCAGTAATACCATTTTTTGTGGGAATAAAATAGTGGAGTAATAGCATCTTATTATTAGTGACGCCTAATACAAATGTAGCCAGTAAAGAATTACATAATCCAGTCTTATGATCCTGATATGTTACTTAAATATCACACAGTCTGTAAACAACGTTTAAAATGTTGGACTTTTTGTTCGAAAAGAACTAGAGATTTTGTCGTATACTATGTCGTATCTGTAACAATCGATTGATGACAACTATTTTTGCTGTGTAACACGTGTCATAAAAACTAATTAAGCATAAGTTTGATATTTTTTTGCGATACAAATATACAGATAATAGTAGTAAATTTACATTTAGATTGGCGTACAAAGTGAATACGTATGATTCTCAGCTTTTGTTTTTTCCAATTAACTACTAAATTGTTGGTAAAACGAACTCAGGCTGAGGTGTGCATTCTGTTTAGTACTAAATATCCGGATATGTTTAACAATCAATAAACAATGAGTCGAATAGATAAAAAATGTCGAGAAACGTCTAGCGCGGAAAAGTTGCCAAAAACAGGTCTCCGGTCTATAAGTGAAGAAGTGAAATTATACGTCTTATTGGCAGTGGAAGAGGAGCCTCACAGTAGTGTTGGGCAAATTGCCCGATTCGATGAAATTCCATTTCAGACAGCATATAAAGTATTAAAACTTCAAAAGCTTCATCCTTATAAACTACAATTTTTGCAGGAGTTATCCGACGACGATCCAGACCAAACGATACAGTTTTGTGTAATATTAACGAACAAATGTAATTACAACTCTGAATATTCTGTTTTTGGACGAATCTACTTTTACATTACACGAAAAAGTTAATCGTTAAAACTGCAGATATTTTCCAAGGAAAAATCCAAGATGGATGCGGCAGAATCACACATTATCCACAAAAGGTAAATGTTTGGATGGGAATTGTTAGGACTGGGATTATTGGTACCTACTTTTTTGACGACCCTATAAATGAACCACCATATCTACAATTTTTACAGTAGCATGTAATTCCGACGTTATTGAACTTATTTCCTGATGGATACAATGCTAATATGATAAATCATAACTTGTGGTATCAACAAGATGATGCCATGGTGCATTATGACGCTCAAGTTTGACAGTATCTATGTCAATAATTTTCCAACAGATGGATTGACAGGCGTGGTGCAATTGAGTGGCCAGCAAGATCACCTGACCTAGACGCCTTAGATTATTTTCTGTGTGATCATTTGAAGAATATGGTATTCAAAACTAAACCATTTAATATCGAGGAATTAAAAACAAGAATTGGAGCTAAATGTACCAACATTTCTCCAGAGATTATAAATAGAATCAAGCAAGAATTTGTAGACGGTTTGGGACATTGTCAGGCACAAAAAGGCGGGCGTTTCGAACATTTCAGTAGATAAGACTGAACTATGTAATTTTTTATAGGATTTGCTTGTGTCAAGTGTTACTGATAATACAAATTTTATTTCTCACTTTATTTTATTCCTAAAAAGATTAACTGTGTTGCTGCATAGATAATTGGACTAGCTTGAAAAAGATATATCACACTACCCACCATCCAATTTCAAAATTTCGAAGTCGTATCTACCCTTTTAAGAAGTATGACGATAGGGATGAGATTTTTATATCAAAAAGTTGTTTAATTTTCCTTAATAATGGTCACTTTCAATTTATTAAATTTATGCGTTACTTTTTAGACAGAGTGTACATATAACATCTGTATACCGATGCGCAAAAACTGTTGCGCCAAAATGTTTTACATACAACTCATTTCAGTTTTAAATATTACATTGTCGATTAATTTCGTACATATAACTACTGAGGAAGTAGGGTAAACGACCCAATTGTTGGCACTGTCTCAGTTATTGGCACCCGTTAAGACTTGACAAGATATCACTACGAGTTTTAAATTTTCCGAGTTACGTTAACATATTTCGTGATCTGGCAACTCTGTTGAGTTACCTACGTCAGTTGCTTTTATCATTCCGCTCGTAGTGACGTTAATCATACGATTTGTTTCATGGTGTGCTTTGAGTTGCTGTCAACAAGGTAAGAAACTCTGGTATTAGTTAAGAACCGCCTCCCATGCGAATGAAGATAACCTGCTTAAATATTAACGAACATGTTCGATTTTCTGTTGGTACTGGTATTCACGTACGCTGACGAACTGTCCATTTCAGTGTCAGCCTCAAATCATCAATATCTCTATAATAAACAAAAACGTTTTACAGAGATTCAGGTGGTGTACAAAAAACAGTATGATTATAAACTATGACAAAACGCAATTGCTGCATTTTCAAATTTAGTTGAGTCCGCGTGTTGACATCAGTGTTAACTTCAATTGCAGCACTTTAACTTCTGTTGCCTCCACATCATCTCTGGGAACAGTAACTGATAGAGCTTTCTCCTGGTCTAGTAATGCTGATGCAACCTGCTCAAGCCTGAACACATGTTTTTACATTCTAAAGACTTTAAAGTCCTACCTTCATTAAGGTGGCCTGTTGACTGCGTACTATGCTCTTGGCCACTCAGCTATAAATTATAACATTGTGTTGTGGGGTCAAGATACTAATGCAGCTAGGATTCTCCTACATCAAAAACGCATTATGCGCCTAATTTTTAACCTTGAGTTTCGGGAATCTTGTCAGGAGGTTTCCAACAATAATAACATTTTGACAGTTGTCGATATTTATTTACTGAAGCTAATGTGTTGTGTATTTAAGAAAATAAATAATTTGTGTCACAATTATAATTTACCTAGCTATAACATTAGCTTTAGGAAAAACATATCTCAGTAAACCTAATAATTCATTTTACAAAAAGTTGCCGTTGTATGCGGGTTCTTATCATTTTAATATGTGCCTTATCATATTATGGATTGTCATACTGTGACGCAATTCGAGAGAGAGCTTAAACGGAATCTATATTCACAATTTATTCTGTCGATGATTGCGAAAAGCAGTTAAGGCCATCATAGTTGTCGTATATTTTTCTTCTAGTCTTTTTTTGTGTCTTATTTGTGATTTCGAAGTGATATAGTATGTGATTGTTTGTAGTTATATGAATATTTTGTATATTATTTTACCTATCGATTTTAATGATTTTGTATTTTATTGACGTATCTAAGCTTGAAATTTAATTCTTCTTGAACATTGTGTACACTTATGAAATTTGTCGTATTTCTTGTGTTATACGATGGTTCAAACCATCAATGTTTCTTTGCCTAGTCACGCACACTTATGACTTTGAATAACCCCACAGGATATAATCAAGTGGAGTCATGTCTGGCGATCGAACTGGCCACTCAACCCTTTGGCCAATCCGTTTTCGTGGAAAAGTCAAATAAAGGCAGGCTCTAACTTTTCTCGCATAGTGAGGCGGGGTATCTTGCTGCAGCCATATTACCTAAGTAACCAGTGTCATTGGGTTTGAGATAAAGCGCTATCAAGGCTGGCAAATGTTTATTTTCTAAGAAATGTAAATACGTTGCACTTGTTAGATTGGCTCCGAAGAAAAATGGCCCAATCAACCTATATTTCAATATTAGCCCACACATTGACTTTTACGATTGATTGACTTGAACCCACTGTGGGTTTTATTTTAGGTCTTCGTTCGAAATAATTCTCATTTGGTTGATGGAGTAAACATGATTTGTGTCGATGATATTTCTTTATGCAAGATGTTCAGTACAGTGTTGGGACTTACTTCCATATCACATTCAATTTGGCGGCCAACACTATATGGGTTCTCTTGTATAGGTAATAGGACACCAAGTTCAGTATTTTCATCAACCCTTGGTCTTCCCATTTTAGACAAATCTTTAACATGGCCGTGTTGTACATATTTTCTTATCACTTTGGAAATAGTAAATTGCGAAATCGGTGTTCGGTTGGGATGAACTTGACTATAAAGTTCTCGTACTTTGTTAGTGGATCTGCGACGATCTCCGTAACCAATCATCATAAGAATTTTAACACGATCTCGTTCACTAGGTGGAATAATCAAGTTTTAAGAAAGTAACAACCAAAAAACGCAGTGGATATAACAATTCACTCTAGTTGACAGTCATAACACTATCAGCAATTCACTTCAATGGTTAGTTTTGGTTTCTATAGAAACAAATTATGAATTAAACTGGTATATCAGTGCCCCCGTTTTAGCACATAATTTTGAATTGCAGTCATTTTGAAAGAAAGGGACAAAGTTCAATAAAATTCGAGGAGCTTAGTTAGTAGGAAGGGAGACTGTATCACAAGTTACAAGTTGCCTTTAAAGAGAATCGATGACGCCACATCTTTGGCAGAAAAACTGGCAAATACCTCTAAAAGTTAAGTGGCCATAACTTTTAAACGGCCCTAAATAGACCCCACAACTATACATTGGGTGTATCAGCAAAACAAGAGGAATTTAAATCAAGTTATATGTAGGGTGTATCATTTAAAAAATTTGAAATTTGGGTTGCATCTTACTCATGCAAAACCCTGTATATTCAAAAATAATTTTAGTTTGTAGCTAATGTTTGTACCTTCAACTTATGTTCAAATATTTTTTTGTTATTGGATAATAAAGGATATTTTGAACTTCAACTCACTGTTGGAGCACCCTGTATGTTTATTTTATAGGACATTATCTTCGTTGAGTTAATGTAGTATATAGGACTCACAATATTTTTTGTGATTCTTGTATGATTTGTTTTTGTACTTCAACGTCGTTCTAATTCCGCGAATATGGCCATTCACCGAGGCCTGGGAGCAGTTTCACCTCACTATCGTGGAAATTTTGCTGAACCCCTGCCTCTCTGTAAATAAAGGTGGGATCTTCCGCGTGCCTAACATCGTACGGAAAGAGGACAAATGGCTTCATTCAATTTGCTTAAATACAATGCTACAACGTCAACTAATGTTTTTACAGTATGTATTCAAAAAGTGAAAAAGGACCCTGGGAATCGAACTATGCACCCTTCGGTTGAAAAGTACGCGTTCTCTCCACTGGATTTCCGAGGTCCTAACTTTTATGATTGTAACCATTGGTTTTGTCAAACTTTCGCCGAAATTTTCTACCGTAACGCATAATCCTTAATGGTACTTTTTCCGTATAAAAATTACAAACTTACTAAGGGTCCACTTGACTGGTTAACTTATACAGCCTGAATGAACATAATTATAGAATACCTTAAATCGAAAGGTTGACCTTCACTAAATTTTAAGTGTACCGTTAATAATGTTTCACCCAATATAATAGGCCGCCACAGCCCAAATCAATTGATTGAGTTCTAAAGGCAAATTCTGCTGACGGTTCTGCCATATCGAATAAAATAATGATTGAATGAATAGCATACCCTGGGCTTTGCTTTCACGTAAACGTATGACATCAATTCAGACGACTGAGCTTTTAAAACAATTTGTAGAGATGAATAACGAATTATAACAAAAATGCTTGACTGGTTGTAAAAAATCTCGAAAAAGGTTTGAGGGATACTTCCATCGTCATCTGAAAACAGCGAGAAGGTTACAGTCGATTTAGTTCGATAATTTGACCTCGTTAATATTGTGGAAAGGAAAGCTCTACCCTCTTCAACACAATTAAAGCCGCTAAACTAGATCTATAATTCTCAGATGAAGTATCTAGGGTTTACATGAGGAAAAGCTTCCCTGGTGTTCGTTAATATTTTGTGTGTCGCTATCTGCATTTATGTAGTTGTAATAGAGAAATATGTATATTGTTTCATATTAAGAAAGACGTCTACGCTCTTATCAGTACTTTTGGAGTTGTCATTGTGAGAAACAGGCATCCTGCGTTCCACTGAGAAGATACTCACTATGTACTATGCCATTTCCTTAGTTATAATGAATAATACAAGCGAACAAGAAGAGAATAATATAATAATAAGTCAGATATTGCAGGGAATTGCAAGTCCTGCCTCAACCACATCTTTGTTATATCTGAATATGATATTAAAAGCTTGTCTTTGCCACTAGCAATTAGGATCCACACTACAGAGAATTACATAATTTTCTTTCAAATAGGATGGACAACCGTAGTGAAAAAAAAGAACAATGATAGGGAGGCAACTAATTTAAATATTGAAGGAATAAACAATATTGAATGTCTTTGTATACGTATACAGGCTGGACAACGAACAAGGGTCGTTGGCCATATCTCACGAACGGTTTGCTGTACAGTTACAGGAAAAACTGACATGAGGAAAGTGGCCATGGTAAATCGCTGGAAATTATTTTTGTTTCTAAAACCACCGCTCGAGGGTGGGAGAACAACTGCTGGTCGGAAAGTTACAAGTTTCATCACATTTTCGCCATTTAAGTGGTACCTTTAATACACGCCAAGTAATGGCCGATCAACGGATGTTATTTCTTGCCTCTCATTGTTTTTGATATTTTCAAAAATACTGTGGTGGGGAGGGGCGTTGAATGTATATTTTTTCAATTTATAATTGCTCCAATTTATCTCGATGGAACTTGATGAGTTTGGACTCGTTGAGATGAACTTTTCTTGTCTTTTTTTTTATTTCTTTTTTATTTCAACAACACACCACGAGGGCTTACAGCCTAAATACTATCGTACCGTAGGTGTCGACAAGGAGGAAAGAGGCAACTTGTTAGTTCTGGTCTTGAAAGTTTAGAGGTTCGGAGGAGAAGGAAAAACATGCGCCGGCAAGGAATTCCACAACTTGGAAGCCCTCGGCACAAAAGAGCGGGCATAACAAGATGTCCTATGTCTGGTGACCTGGACAGTAAAAGGGTGCATGCGCTCTGTTCCCCTGGTAGATCTGTTGGGGGCAGCAGGTGGAGGAACTATGAAAGAAAGCTCCTCTGAGCACTGCCCGTGCAGATATCTATAAAAGAGGGAGTGGTTACCAACGGTACGTCGGTGGTCAAGGGATGGCAGCCTTTGGGTCAGAGTAGGGTCACCAATGAGACGTATAGCTCACTTCTGAATGGAGTCCAGGATAGCGAGTGCAGAAGCGGCAGCAGCACCACAGATGTGGGAGCAGTATTCAAGGTTTGGCCTTATTTGTGAAGTATATAAGGTATAGAGATTAGCTGGTGAAAAGTACTTGCGAGCCCGGAAGAGGAAAATTTCCTAGCCGCCGCTTCTGCAATTGATGTGACATGTTGAATCCAATCGAGATTTCGATCCACAGAAATACCAACAAGTGAAAAGGACTCATTACTTTGAATAACTTGTTTGGTCATTGTGATGGTTCTAGGGCTGGTGAATTTTTTATGAGAAAGAAGGCCACACTGAGATTTGGTGGGGTTGAATTGTACAAGATTTCTATTTCCCCAGTCTAATATTTTTTGAAGATCCAAGGAGATAGAACCCTCCATGAGTCTGCGATCCTCATCTAATTGGGTCAAAGAGACAGGCTTAGAATATTGTATATTTGAGTGGAGGGTGCTATCGTTCGCGTAACTGTGAACTGGGTTGTAAGTGGTAGACAGGAGGTCATGATGTGGAGAAGAAACAAAGTAGGGGCTAAAGCTGAACCTTGAGGAACTCCTGCAGTAATTGGATATAGTTTAGAGGAATGGCCATCCACGACAACAGAAATGCTCCGGTTGGAGAGGAAGTTTGCTGTCCAGGTACAGAGTTTTGGTGGTAGGTCATAGACCGGAAGTTTATTAAGCAGTGCTGCGTGCCAGACCTGGTAGAATGCTTTGGATATGTCTAGAGCGTCTGCTATATACGTTCATTCTAGGTTTCTTCTATATCTTAAATATACGGAGAGAAGGCGTTGTGTGAATAGTTAGGTGATGTTGCTGCTTTTCTGAAGAAAATGAAATGGAACTATATATCAATAATAACACAGTAAAGTAGTCTTCTCTCGATAAAAATATGCAAGATAATCTAGAAAAACACAAGTTATCACATAATAATAAAATAAACTTGTAAATGAGATTTTTTTGGATAAAATTCTAATTAAATAGAAAATCATAAAACGTACATATATTTATTAAACTCATATTAAGAAAGTTTTAGAATTACATATAGCATACAAAATCGAATAATATACAAAGTGTTCCACAAAAAATACAAACTGTACTGCCCTGCTTTTTTTGGCACATTCTATACAGTCAAGAGTAACCTTAAAATGCGCACGCATAGTAATCATTTAATATAATGTGCACATTTTTATAAAAAGTTTACCTATTCGCAAATTTACTTATTTTATTTAATCGTTCACACAACCTGTTCATTGGTAACAAATATCTAAAAGTAGTTAGTTTAAAGTTTGAGGCTTTATATAAAATGGGTATAAAGGAAAATATGAGCGTTATAAAAAAAATTTCATATTGTTAAATGAATTCCTCAAACCATGTTCACGTCTAAATTCCTTTAACCATGTCAAACCCAGACGTGTTGATGCTTAGAAATAATATGATTTTTCATATGTCCAGAAATTGTTTGAGATGGTTCAGTGGACTGGAACACGCCACCGAGTGATATTTATTGGTTGCTTTCATGTCACTAACATTTATGGACTATCATTATTAAAGCCACTCTATTTTTTTGCATCTTGGCTATTATCAATCACACGACACTTATTAGCCACAACGTGGTCATTATCGTATGTCCATGCAAAGTACAAATTTTAGCATGTATAGCTTGTCTGACCGGCACCACAATAAACTGTAGCTATCAACTGTAAAATTTATAAGCAAGTGCTCTGCACAACTGCGTTTTATTACGAGCAATTCATGTTATTGAAATTTTACAATGTAGGAGCCATTTTCAAACTGTATTTTGTCACGCGTGTCACTGACACTGCAGTTTTAAAACGTATTGTATGTTGTACACACAAAAAACTATAAAAATGCTTTTATAGTAACTGTTTTTGGATTATTTTCGTATAAAAAGCTCGGTTACTGTTGCCACTGTAAGTTGTCTTTAATTTAAAGTTCTTTTTAACGTCGGTCTATTTCCGCGACTATCGCAAATCACCGACGCCAGGGAGCAGTTTTACCTCAATATCCTGGAAATTTTGCTAAACTCCTGCCTTGCTGTAAGGAGGGTAGGGGTCTTTAACACGCCCAACGTCACATGGACACGGGACCGACGGCTTTACGCCCCCTCTGACGTGCGAAGCGTGCTTTGGATTCAACTTGCTCAAATACAATGCCAAAACCTCAGTTGGTGTTAGTTGTATAGTATATACTGAAAAAGTGAAAGGGGGACCCTGGGAATCAAACCCGATACCCTTCGGTTGAGAGGCACACAATCTTCCTCATCAGTAATTTCCCCACTGTAGCATAATGCCTACTAAAACTTTCCACCATTTTATCCCTATCTGTAACTATGTTACCAAGTACATTGCTTGATGAATATTAGCATACAGATCAGTGAGCCAGCCTAGGTTTGTCATACCAGGCCAAATCACCAAAACGTTATTTAGGTTGAGTGTCCAGACGAAATAAATCTCTAATGAGGGTTGTAATTCTTGAACACCAATCCTTTTCAAAGAAGCCTATGAAAATAGAAATCCATCCTTTTGAATGTAGATTATATTACGGAAAGAAATAAAACTCCTGAGACAGAAGTCTTGACCAGAAACTTAGAATGCCTCTGTAATATCTATACTGAAAGAAGATGAGGAGAGAAGTTCATGCAAAAGTAAATCAGTCCGACTAATAAAAAAACTAAAAATTTTTTAAACATCAAACTACATCAAAATTGTGTTACTTTCAACCGATACTTTTCCAAGTCATTCAATCAACGTTATATAATTGTTGATTGCATATATTTTTTTATATTTCAACAACAGACCACTAGGGCTTACAGCCTAGATACTATCCTACCGTCAGTGTCGACAAGGAGGGAAGAGGGAACTTGATAATTCTGGACTTGAAGGTTCGGAGGTTCGGAGGAGAAGGAAAAACATGTGCCGGCAAGGAATTCCACAATTTGGAAGCCCTCGGGACAAAAGAGCGGGCATAACAAGACGTCTATGTCTGGTGACCTGCACAGTAAAAGGGTGTATTCGCTCCGTTGCCCTGGTAGATTTGTTGGGGGCAGCAGGTGGAGGAACTATGGAAGAAAGCTCCTCTGAGCAGTGCCCGTGCAGATATATATAAAAGAGAGAGAGGTCACCAACGGCACGTCTGTGGGCAAGGGATGGCAGCCTTTGTGTGAGGATAGGGTCACCGATGAGACGTATAGCTCTTTTCTGAATGGAGTCCAGAATAGCGAGTGTAGAAGCGGCAGCGGCACCCCAGATGTAGGAGAAGTATTCAAGGTTTGGCCTTATTTGTGAAGTATATAAGGTATATAGATTAGCTGGTGGAAAGTATTTGCGAGCCCGGAAGAGAAAACCTAATTTCCTAGCAGCCGCTTCTGCAATTGCTGTGACATGTTGGTGCCAATTCAGGTTTCGATCCACAGAAATGCCAACAAGTGAAAAGGAGTCATTACTTTGAATAACTTGGTTGTTCATTTTGGTGGGTCTAGGGCTGGTGTATGTCTTATGAAATAGAAAGCAAGACGGATATTTGGTGGGGTTGAATTGTTTAAGATTTCTACTTTCCCAGTTTAATATTTTTTGGAGATCCACGGAGACAGAACCCTCCATGCGTCTGCGATCCTCATCTAATTGGGCTAAAGAGACAGGATTAGAATATTGTATATTTGAGTAAAGGGGGCTGTCGTCCGCGTAACTATGAACTATGTTGGATGTGCTAGAGAGGAGGTCATTGATGTGGAGAAGAAACAAAGTAGGGGTTAAAGCTGAACCCTGAGGAACTCATGCATTAATTAAACACAGTTTAGAGGAATGGCCATCCGCGACAACAGAAATGCTCCGGTTAGAGAGGAAATTTGCTGTCCAGGTACAGAGTTTTGGTGGTAGGCCATAGGCCGGAAGTTCATTACGCAGCGTTGCGTGCCAGACCTGGTCGAATGGCTTGGGTATGTCTAGAGCGACAATCTGTGATTCACTGTGTAGTTCCATAGATTTGCGGGTGACAAAGGAAAGGAGGTCGGCAGTTGATCTGCGCTGACGGAATCTATACTGCCTGTCGCGGATTAGACTGTGTTTTTCAACAAATTTTAGTAATTCGGTGTTTAAATACTTTTCCATAATTTTAGAGACGACAGAAAGGAGATAAATAGGCCTTTAGTTGCTAGGAAGCGCTTTGGATCCTTTCTTGGGGACGCGTTGTACTCGAGCAGTTTTTCAGTTACTAGGGAATATGCCTCTATTGTAAGATGTCTGAAACAGACGAGTCAGGACAGGAGCAAGTTCTGGTGCGCATTTTTTGAGAACAATTGCTGGGATCTCGTTAAGGCCAGAGGCTTTACTGGTATTAAGAAAAGAGAGCATCTTTCGTACCTTTTTAATTTTGAAAATGATATCCGTAATTTTATGCGCGACATTGAGACTGCTGGTGGTTGAACATTTGGAGGTGGGTTGGTAGTAGAATTGCGCGCGAACAACAAGACAAAAAATTCAGCCTTGTCCAGGGCGGTAGAAACAATTTTATCCCCTGAAACAAGCGGTGGGTATGTGCTCTTGCAGGAATTATGCCCAATAGATTTAGCAAGAGTCCAAAGTGTTTGCTGTCGTTGGAGCTTGAGAGGACTTTGTTTTTGATGTGGTTATTAAACGAGTTTTTGCCTCAGAAAGAATTCGGACGCAGCGGTTTATTGCGTCGATAAATGCTTGACGGTTTCCTTGCCTGGGATTGTGTAGCAGCGTTTTGTGAGCTTTGACCTTTTTAAGTCTGACCTTGTCACCGGATTTAGAGAACCAGAACTTTTGAGTGGCTGAAGAGATTTTCTGAGTACGTGGAATAAATAATTTCATGCCAGGTTGGATGGTTTCGGTGACGTTTTGTGAGATATCAGAGGGGTCAGGATGAGAGAAGCAGACAGACGCCCATGAAAATGAGGAAAAGTAATCCCGCATTTCGTCTCAGTTCGCGGAGTTGTAGTGCCAAACGAAACGTGTGTGTGATGACTGTGTGACCTCGAGTTGCATTGCGCTGAAAGCAGTGACCATACCGTGGTCTGAGCGACCAAGGTGGGCTCTGATATCTTATAGCATTCAGGTTTTGTAGTAAGAAGAAGATCCAAGAAATTTGAGCTGTCTGTTTAGATGCGAGGAAAGTAAGTAGGTTGCTGAACCATATTGGCTAAAAATTGCTGACTGCAAAGGCCTCCGCTGCTCTCCCTTGTGGGTCGGTTTTTGAAGATCCTAGCGATTCCTTATTATGGCCATTGAAGTCACCAAGAATAGTGATCTCAGAGAAAGGATATTCAGAAATCAGATGGTAGTTTTTCACAAAGATATTGGAAGAGCTGGACAAAGTTGTTGTTAGAAGGTGGCCGGTAAATGAAACAGATGAATTTAGTTGTAGCCCTGAGAAAAAGTTTCATCCAAAGTATGTCTTTTCTTCCAGCTTCTATATTGGGGAGTCTGGTGCAGGGTAGATTGCTACGAACGTATGCGCACACGCCTCCATGCAATCTAAAGGAAGTAAGGAGCTCATACCCCGGGAAATTAAGTTGATTAGTGGCTGTTGTGGCACTGATTTGGGGTTCGGTGAGAAAGAGGAGTTGGGGACTATTAGCCTGGAAGAAATGGTGGACGGAGTTCAGGTTAGAATTTAGGTCACATATATTCGAGAAGGATATGTTAAATCTTGATGCCGGCGTCCCCTGTAAACCCCTTTCCCGGAGATCCGAATGGAGGGGTATCTAATCTTCGGAATCTTTTGTACATGGAGGAGCCATCATTATTTTTGTTTATAAGGGAAACCGACTCATACACCCGAACCGTTGGGACTTCACCGGCCCTTTGATGTAAGGGGTAGTACCTCCTCGGGCGTGAAAAAATCCCTTACTATTACGTAAAGGGAAAATCCACTACCACCTGCTTGACTCCGATTAGTCGCCTCGTACAACAGGCAGGAGTAACCTAGGGCTTATTCTTTTAATGCATAAGGTTGCGAAGTAATATAGCAACTTTGGCCACTGGTAAATTGTCAATTATTATTTGCGACTTTTTTTAGGAATCGTCAATGTTTCTATGAAAAACTTTTTGCTGTAAAAAATTGATGCGTGAGGAATCTTTGCCAATAAGAGACAATAAACCTACTCGTTCTAGCAAGGCGTTGTTGGTTTAAAAACGGTGACAATTTTTTTATTAAAAACTATAAAATATACATGGACTCAACGGATCTTCACACCTTTCGTCAGACACCGAATGCTTACTTACACATTTTTATTAAAACCTGGTCGCTATAAATAAACCTCTTTTATAGGATATGAGCATACGCTATAGCTACTACAACGTCATCTCACGATTTAACTGCACCGCGCATAAGAGGGTCAGTTTTCCTCTTTTGTTTTTCCTTAAGAAGTGTCGAGGAAACAAAATCTAAAGGTTAAAACATCTATTCGTTGCATATATTTATCAACCTCTCAAAAAACAAATTACTTTTCACTTCTAAAGTAACACGACCTAAAATTTTATAACATCCCTCGAGAAATGGTTCATAAAATTAAATTATTCGAAAACGAGTTCAGCTTGGAATTAGAACCTGTAGAAGCAACTTAAAGCTAATTTTTTTAGGAAGCGCCAACGAAAAGGATTTATAATTTGATTATCCAATCGAACGCAAACTTCAACACTTATACACCTACGCCCTCTTAAAAATATAAAACAGCCAACAATATTACAGTCTGAAAATTCGCTTCATATCCTTAACTTAGAGTAGAGGTGTGAAACAATGATTTTCAGTGCATATCAAAATAATAACAGCTATCAGGAAAAAACTAGTCAGGAAATACACGTAAAAGGTCTGGACACAATAGATGCGTTTTGGTAGGTAATTTTCATACAATCATATAAATTTTAATAATGTAACTAATAGGAGCTTTTATTTATACTTATCTGGAACACATATAAATGAATTCATTTTTTCTCTGCCTAATGATGCTACCAAGCAGCAAAACCGGCTACAGAGATATCGAGCGAATACGTCTTTAGTGCCGCTATAAATTTTCTTTTTGGCAGCTCTGTTATTTCATTAAGAACGATATTGTAGACCTGTAGTTGCTTTCCATTTGAACTCTGGTTAATCTCTGGTTTTGGATAGACGTCGTCTCATTTACTTGACCCAGACGGGGGGTAGCATGATTTTTTAAAGAGTTTGTCACTTATTGTCATAGGTTTACTTCAGACATGTAAGTATGAAGACCGATGGGTTGGTAAATGTCTGTTCTTTCTCAAACAATTATTGTCAACTAGTGTATTGTCAATACTTCACAGATCACCCTCAGTACTACTTATTGTTTTAGGAGAGTGTGTCTCGCTTCAGGAGAGTGGACCCAAAACAGTTTGCCATACGTTGCCACGTAATGGAAACTGAAGAGAGATGTTAGTCTGCAAGCCTGTGAAGCAGAACAGTCTTCACTCTCCTCACTGCAAACATGACAAGCGCAAGCATTCTTGTTTGAGTGCTGACATGGCTTTACCAGGTGAGATTGCAATTCAGAGTTATTCTCAGAGGTTTTAAACATTTTCCAGGTCTATCATTCACAACGATGTTTAGCTTTTGGGTTTCACTTACAATGAAAATCAGTCCATTAGTTGTGTTTCCAAGAGAGTGCTTAATAATCTTTTCCGAATCTTTTTTTAAGTTTTATACATTTAGAAAACTGATATCATCAGCATGCATGCAAAATGCATGCATATGTTTTTTGGTAGATTATTATTGCATATTTCAAATAGGAGAGGTCCTAATATAATTTCTTGTGGTACACCGACATTTGAATGTGTTGGTTCAGATTTTTAATTTTCCAATCGATGGTTCTTCCTTGATTGCCTAAGTAATCACTAATAATGTCACTTTTATTTATTAATCTCAATTGTTTGGTAAGTATCAACTTGTAAGTGTAGAAAGTGAAGGTTGTGTACTACAACAATTTAATTGCATTCATAACGTCCTGAAAATGATGCGTAACACATCGAAATTTTCAAAAGTAAATAGAGTAAACTAAAATAGCCCAGCATATTTTGTGCCTTATACATATAAAATAAATAACCTCGGTGGTTCAGGGGTAAGAACGTGTGCTTCTGAATCGAAGGGTACTAGGTTCGATCCCAGGGTACTCCTTTCACTTTTTCAGTACAAACTGTAAAATTAACATCAACCAATGTTCTGGCATTGTATTTGAGCAAGTTGAATGTCTGCACGTTCCGCCCTTCGGAGGGGGCGTAAAGCCGTCGGTCCCATGTCCATGCGATGTTGGGCACGTTAAAGATCCCTACCCTCCTTACAGAAAGGCAGGGGTTCGGCAAAATTTCCAGGATAGTGAGGTGAAACTGGCGTCCCTGGCGTCGGTGATCGACCATAGTCGCGGAAATAGGCCGACGTTAAAGAAAGAAAACACACACATATATATATATATATATATATATATATATATATATATATATATATATATATATATATATACATATATATACATATATATATATATATATATATATATATATATATATATATATATATATATATATATATATATATATATATATATATATATATATATATATATATATATAGCGTATACAGGCTGATTTTGGCAGCTGTACACACTTCAGCTGCATATTTGGGTCACTTGGGCGATTTCATAGTTCGTCTCGTTAGTAGGTCAATAATCCTTGGTTACCAAGATACAGGATGTTTCATTTATTTTGCCTATTTTTGTATTGGACCATAATTTCAACCACTAGGTATAAAGAAGCTAAGTTTGGTGTGTATATTTTGCTCGATAAGCTATATTGATTTCTCAATTTTAGCGGAATTGAAATGCAGGTCATGTAAGAAAAATGTGGCTGAATTCTTGAATATCAAACAGAATACCTGTATTGAAACTTTTTAAAAATATGTTTTAAGATTTGGAAAGAGCCTAAAAAGAAGGCAAATAGAGCACATTTTCAAATTGCGCCTCTTGGTTTCTATTCACCTTTTTGATGAAAGGAAATTTTATAAAACAAGGAACCGAGTATCTCGTACTAATACCGTTTTCTCCTTATAATTGACTATAAGCTAATAAAAAAACTTATATTTAATAAAAAAACTATATATACAACGTAAGTTTTGAAGAGTATCCAAGCATTCAAATAAAACCAACAGTTATACACATTACTTCATCGAACGGTTGAAAACAATCCTAAAATTATCACAAAAAAAAATTGCAAGTGCATTAAATATTCCACAATCTACTGTTTGGGTAAGATTGAAAAAAAAACCATAGACTTAAATCTTTTCACGTTCAAGTAGTCCAACGGCTGCAGCCAGAAGATTAAATCCCTCGCTTACATTTTAGTCAGTAGATTATTAGAAACCGAAGAAATATGAGTAAGGTATTGTTTACTGATGAGGTGACATTTACAAGGGATGGTGTGTTAACTCCAGGATCGTTTCGTCCGAAAATAAAACTCATTCTGTACGACAGTCAAGGTGGCAGCATACATCTTACATAAATGTTTGGCGTGGCCTTTTTAATGGCCATTTACTTGAACCACACATTCTTTCCAATAAATTAACAGGTGAAATTTACCTAGAATTTATCTAAAACGTGTTGCCGGTCTTGTTAGAAAATGAAAATATTGAGGGAATGTTTTTTCAACACGATGGAGTTCCTCCTCATTTCACATTAACTGTGAGAAATTTTCTTAATCAAAATTTCCCAAACAGGTGGATAGGCCGCGGTAGATATATTCCACGGCTACAAGATTCCAGATTTTAATGTGGTTTATTACTTGTGAGTAGATTTAAAAGCAATGGTTTATGCTGAAGACATTAATAACTAGGAGTAGTTGCTCAAAAGAATAAACAATGCATACTAACAAATAAGAAACGATCCTGGTAAAAATAGGAGATCAGTCAACAGTGTAGTTTAAAGGTCTGCAATGTGTATTAACAAAAACCCTGGTCGCAGCAAGTGCGTTATGGTAGTGAATTTTCATAAAAATATTTTTAATAGCAAATATGTTTTTAAGAAAGCAGGAATCAAATTTGGTTACCAGTATAATCTATATATTAGAAACAATGTGCCATGTTTCATCAAAATAACTTTATTGTTTGAAAATGTACAAAACCTTCCGAAAGTAAACATAAATTGTTCCCGAAAAAAACGGTTTTTGGGTCAACCTTGTAGGTTAATAGCAAATTGAGCTATTCAAATTTGAGGCATTTAATGAAAATTCGCTACCATAACGCACTTGCTACGTCCCGAATTTCTTTTCTTACTAAGATGTATTATATTTCGATGGAAAATGCAAAAATGCAATAACTTAGGTCGTGTTTGATTTAAAAAAAAAATTGATTCACCAACGACTTATGGGCCACCCTGTAATTGTGGAAATATTTTTTTAAGATGTAGCTCAAGATACCCTATAATTAATGTATACAATTTTTTTCGTAACTTGCAAAATAACGGATATATTGAGCTTTAATGATTTTTGAAGAGAATTCGACAAAAATGATATACCATTAAACGATAAACTCTATAGCTAAGGCTACTGCCAAGCATCAGATAAAGGGTCTATTTGAAATGAATTTTCTGGGAATATTTTAGTAAAATGAAGGACAATGACGATTGAAACTAACTTCAGGCTTCGCAAAAGATTATTCTGGAGACATTTTCCTTCCATAGATCATATTAGTTTCAGGTTCATTGCCTAAATATTACCAATTTTGACGTTTGAAATCGCGACTTTGACGTTTTGAGGAAAACCCAAATTTATTTTTCTTTAAATGCCTGTAACTTTTTTGTCCTTTAACCTACAGAGCTAAATTTTGGTGTGTAGCCTACATATAATGATATAAACCCGTGTACTATTTAGTTGCCCTTACTTTCTTGATACCGAAGATATAAATTTTTTTAGAATAAAAACTCAAAATTTTCCCGGAAAACCTCGTCGGATTTTCTTGACAAACGAACTTATCCAATCCATTTACAAAGGGAAGGTACATGTCAAATTTTATCAAAATCGGCGCATTATATATATATATATATATATATATATATATATATATATATATATATATATATATATATATATATATATATATATATATATATATATATATATATATATAAATATAAACATATAAAAATTGAAACTGACCCCGGATATGGGTTCTAGGGGTCCTAGTTCGCGCTCATTTGCAAAATTTTTTTCAAAATTCAAAAGTCGGGATCTCTCCATTAGTGAATTTTTTCTACGAAAATTCACTAAAAACGATGGTCATTGTGAACAATATTTGTAAATTTAAATGTAACTATTACTTTTCCTTATGTTCTACAAATAATGTGTGTAACATTCGCGTTTTAGTATGTTAATTTGTTGCAAAATATCCTTGTATAAAAAAAAAATTCAAAAGGAGACACGCAATTTCAAAATATACTTTAGTTGTCTTAATTTTATATGCCCTTTCCAAATCTTTAAATATACTTTAAAATTTTCGATATAGGGTGTTCTTTTTGAGATTTAATAATTCGGCGACATTATTTTTTTTGGCCTGACTTGAAATGGAGAAATCGATTTGACTGACAACAAAATATACGCACCAAATTTTTCCTCTTTATACTTAGTGATTCTAAAATTATGGTCCAAGACAAAACTAGGCAAAATCAACAAAACACCATGTATCTTGGTAATTAATGACTATTGACCCACCAACGATAGATGCCATGAAATCGTACAAGTGACCTACATATGCGGGTGAAGTAAGTACACTTACCAATAAATCACCCTGTACAATATAGAAAGTCCAGAATTGACCTAGGGTATGTGTTCTAGTGGCTCTAATTCCTGTTCGTTTGAAAATTTCATCTGAGAATACGAAATTCGTTAACTCTGTCTAGCTTTTCTTAAAAGAAAGTTTGGTAAAAACAACAGAAAGAGAAAATTTAAAAAAAAATGGTTATATTTAAACTTAGGTCTTTAAGAATAGAGTTTTGAAAATAGGCTTTTTGAAAGATTTTCTCTTAGCGATGACGGAAAAGCAAAACTATTACAACTTTCGTAGTTTGTTGTAACCTCAATTACTTTATTTTATGAGAAACTGGGTTGAAACTGAACATTAAAATGTAATTACGGGCTGTGGCTTATCTAGGGGAAGAAGTAACATATTGGGATTACAACACTTGGATCAGATATATTCCAGTTGGATGTAACGGGCTCTCTGAGACTGAATTCCCCGCAGTGCTGATAACTCTCTGCACTTGTGGTTATTATCCAGCGATATGTTAATTTGAATGCATGTTCCGTATTTCCATGGAACTCGGATCGTATATGACACAATTCACATTGAAGACGAGCTCTTTGCACTTCATTTGCATTAAACTGATGTAACAATTTTCATTCTACTGTTCTTTTTCTCCTAAAAGCCGTTTCAGAGAGTTTTCGTTGCAACGAAGTTCATTTTCATTATTATTAAAGGATACTACCTATTGTGTGGCAAAATTTTGTACAAATAATCTGAACATTGTGAGATGTATGACAGGGTCGCCATCAAGGTGCGGAACAAGGCATTATGTTGTTACGGCAGCTTCAATTAACACAAAATGTTATAAATAGGGACCGTGGAAAAACAACCAACATTTTTTTTTAATTTACAGCCCTGATCCATTTCTTCCCTAATACAGGGACAATGTATGTGAGGCTATATGTATTCTCACCATAATTAGAAACGCAGACCAGGTTGACCTGAACTGACCTGACCTGACCTGACCTGACCTGGTTCGTTATTGAGATGGCGACCCTGTCGTACACCTCACACTGGTTGCCTTAGCTGTATTGTTTTGTAGGGGTGTTCTCGCTGTAATTAGTATAGCGCACTAATGATCTCCAATTAGAGCGTTTTTAGTGAATTTTCTTTAAAAAAATTCACTAATAAGGAGATGCCGACTTTTGATTTCTGAAGAAATTTCTTCAAAGGAGCGCGAACTAGTAAACAAAATGTCTCAAAGAGAGTATTCTGCACACCCTTAAATTTGAGCTTCCAACGTCATTGTCCGTCCTTTTACTATAATATTTACCAGAAAATTCATCTCTCTGATGCTTTGGCGGTAGTTTTAGTTAAGTTTATGGTTTAACAGTCTATAACTTTTAGCTCATTTTTGTAGAAAAAAATCGTTAATGAGGAGACCGCTACTTTCGACTTTTAAAAAGATTACTTCAAATGAGCGCAAACTAGGTCCTATAGAATGCCTATCCGGGTTTACATTCAGTTTTTATCTGTTTACATACATACATACATATATATATATATATATATATATATATATATATATATATATATATATATATATATATATATATATATATATATATATATATATATATATATACAGGGTGACGCATTTCTACGGTAAAGCTCAATATAATTGTTATTATACAAGATACAAAAATGTATACCTTAATTATAGGATGTCTTAAGCGGCATCTTATAAACTTATTTTGACAATCACTGGGTGGCCCATAAGTCGTTTCTACAACTTTTTTCGAATACTCTTATATTATTGCATTTTTTTATCGAAATATGATGCATGTTTGTAAAAAAAATCGAGATACAGTAAGTGCGTCTTGGTAGCGATTTTTTATTAAATGCTTTCAATTTCGACAACTCAATTTGCTATTAACCTAAGGTTTGTTGGCTAGGAAACCAGTTTTCTCGGAAATATTTTAAGTTTATATTCGGAAAATGTTTGTACATTTTCAAACAATAAGTTATTGTGTTAAACATGCTACATTGTTTCTACTATAAAGCCTATACCGGTAACCAGATTAATGCCTGCCTGCACTAGAGAGACACATTTTCTATTAAAAATATTTTTGTAAAAAATCACTTCCATAATACACTTGCTGCGACCAGACTTTCAATCATGGTAAGAATACATCTAGCCTCATATACATTGTCCCTGTATTCGGGAAGAAATGTAGCAGGGCTGACACAGTCCCTATTTATAACATTTTGTGTTAATTAGAACTGTCGTGACAAGATACTGTCTGGTTCCGCACCGACATGGCGACCCTGTGGTACATCTCACAATGTTCTAGGGGGATGGCTGCCTTAGCTGTATTACTTTATAAGTGTGTTCTCGCTGTAATGAGTATAGCGCACTGGTGAGCTCTAATTAGAGCAAAATCGGTCCGCGTTTCCAATTATGGTGGGAATACGAATTCTAGCTTAGAAATAACATGTTTATGATGGAAGCATTGCTTTAAAGCTTCTAAAAAGTTTAATAAATTATCTTGTTATTAATTTTTATATAATATGGCATATATAATGCTAAATATATTTTTTTCGTCAATGTATAAAGTCAGTAATTTGTAACAGTATGAATTTTATTTTATATAAAAGTTATAACAAGATAAATCACCAAAATTTGAAAGAAACTTATGTGGCTACTCAGGGCAGAACATGAGATTTAATGCAATTTTGAAAAATATGTAGGTTCATACCTTATAATTTGGGTGGCGTCACACATGCAAATAAATATCAAGACTCAGTTAACTTCATTTATTAATAAATAATGACTTTATATAAGCCAAAATGACTAGAGTTTATTTTGATATGTGGAAGTAGTTATAAATAAACGGAATGAATTTAAATAGAGGTTTCAGATTAGCACTGTACTTAACTATAGTGGGTATGTCGGTGCTCCTTGGATTAACTGGGTATGAGAGAGTCGGGGGCTAATCAGGGCTAGCGAAACCTCTGGATATATTCTTAGATTGACATTTTAAAAACCACTCAGGGCTAGCTAAACCTCTGAAAATATTCCTGAATTGATGAGTTTTTCCTGAGGGTGCTTCCGCATGGCATGATGTTGATGGGGCGCAACATAAAATGGCAGTACTCTCAAAACAATAGAGCTGTCAACCCAATGGTGCTCTCAACATGACAGTCTTGATGGGGCGCAACACAAAACGGGATAGGTAAAAATAGTTGGCTCTGTGTAAGTAAACTGTCGTATTTGAGGTTATCTATTCGCGATCAGCTTCCCTAGATATTTCGTTAGGAAACAAAGTTAATCTGCATTCGCTCTTTCAATTACTTGTTATGACGTTCTACAAAAATACCGCCACAGGCTTTCATAGAACAAGAAAAGCAGCATCAAATAGAGCTAACGCAATTGAAATAAGCAGTTATCAAATAAGCAACTATCACAGATTGTTACAAAGTAGAAAACAGCATTTAAAATAGCCATGTATGTAATCTAACTTACCTCATATGAGCCTGCTGCCTTTTTCTTTTAGTTAGTTATAGTTATTCCTAAAAATTTTTATTGCTGCTAAAATTTTGTTAAAGCGAGAGTGAGCTGAAGACTACACGAGCTTATAAAGAATTCTGTTTTCTGACAAACGAAAATGAAATAAGGATCGGATACGGAAACCAGTTACCAACTGTCGTTTTCAAAATGTTCGTGAACGACGCAAGAGGACATGTGTGTGCATGAGTTTAAGACGTTATGTTATAAAATTCATTAAAACAATAACTTTCATTGACTAAGAAAATAATAAATTTCATTGATTAAGAAAATAATGTAATAATGTACCAATGAACGTTATAATGGAAATATATATATTGTAACACATGAAAAACCTTACACTTTTAAGACACGTACCCAAAAAAACAATTTTTTATTGGCAGATGGAACAACATCAGTTTTCTCCTCTAGAAAATACAAGTTGCTGACAATAAAGTTTCAGTTCCTACTACTGAAGAGTCGGATCCGTAAATTCACGGAAGTCTATGTGATCCGAACACTAATCATAAAAGGGCCGGGCTAGATATTGCAATCTTTCTTATAGGAACTATTTATTGTTCCAGCGAAAAACCTATTGTTATATTGCTATCTCTGGGTAATGCTCTAAAATAAATCATCTCCGCTGACGGAAATGACACTAATTCAATTATTTTAGTAAGATAAATTTCGTTGAGTCACTGGGTTGGAATCATAATATGTTTATCTGTGATAGATAATGTGATCAAATAGTGTCAGATACAAGTGTGGCTACCCTAGATGTAGCTCTTGCTCAGCGATATAAATTCGGTAGACACAAAATTATGTAGAATGTCATCAGAAAATATTGACAGAGGTCAAATCTCATTGTAAGAGTTATTTATTTATTCATCTTGTTTATTAAATTTTATATTGTTTAGAACCTGTGGTGGACACACAGAGTGTGGGTCACAACAAAATTCCACTTTGTTTTTCTTCGTTGGGGCACAAGAACACAAAAATCGCTTGAGCGCGTCAAATTTAGTTTTCAAGGTAACGCATTTCAGCGAATTTTCGTAGAAAAAAATGACGGGTTAAAGTTTTTTGGTAGGATAAGTTCGTTAGCCAGAAAAATCTGACTAATTTTTCCTTTCCAAAAATTTCGGTAACTTGGAAAACAGCAAAAGTACTTCAACCAAATTTGGTACCTACGCAAGTTCCTTATATATAGCGATTTCGATGTGTAAAAAATAAGCTCTCTAGCTTTAAAGAAAAAAATTATAGACATATAAAAAAAGACGGTCAAAGAGTGTCATATCACCAAAATAATATATGTGGTAACAAAATGTATTACACATTACAGCTGAAGAGAAATTTTTGTGGTACAGGAAAGTCAAAAAGTAACAAAAAGTAATGGTTTCAAAAATTTGAGACTTTACTCTAGAAACGCCGAACTTGCGATTTGAAACGTCAATATTGGTGATTTGTATACAAACATTCTAAAACGAACGCGGGTTTCGGACAATAAACAGGAAGCGTCCTTAATGGGGTCTTACATTTCTGTTTCAGGAACTGTTGTTATTCATTTAGGTAAAATATTTACAGAAAATTAATTTGAAGTACCCAGACATTTTCTGCGATTTTCTAGTAGCAGTTTAAATGACAGAGTATGTGATATAAGTGTGTTATCGTTTTTATTTCACAAAATCAATTATTTACAAGTCCTTTTTTTTGTCAAAACGATATAAAAACGTAACATGTGTAGGAAATTTCATTAAATCAAATTTCTAGTTTGAAACTTTTTTAATTTTCGAGAATTTTCCGTATTTAAAATATTTTTTAAGAAATTCGTTACTCTAACTCACTTGCTGCGTCAAGACTATTTAAATCATTTTCAACCCACTAATGGCCCACTGAAGAAAGATAACTTGAACCTAAGAATCTGAAATAGCAAATGGTAACTTGCCATATGTCATGCCTAAGTGAAGATTGGAACCTACAATGAGCACTGATAAGTATACCTGTAGAACCCAAATCACCACAACACATATTTAAAATCGTGGTGATCGTTTCACTAAAAAAGTTAGCATCATCAGAGTATGAAAAATTCCAAAGTACTTAACTACCACACATTATGTTTCTACTACGTGTTAGGTAAGACCGATAACTTAGAGAGGGACTTTATATTTTAATTGCTGGAGGTCCATTTTAGAATGCCGGTAGAACTGTACCGATCGAGTTTCGGAAGATATTTTATATTAAAGAGGCAGTGTGAACAGTAAATTGCTAATCCACGGCGGAGCACAGTTTAAGCAAGTTTGGCTGTTTATGGCTTTAGAAATACAAATGCTCTCATAGGCGTCTAATTTCACTGGTTGTCTAACATTTCTGAGAAGCTTTAGGTTTTCTTGATTTATGTGCTAATTATTATACCAAATATAAGACTAGATGCATTCTCGCAACAATTAGAACCGTAGACCGGTGTCGCTCTCATTAGAGCTCTTCAGTACGGCATACTAATTGTAGCAAAAATGCACCAAAAATAACACGGCTATCGTATAGCCAGTCTTAAAACACTAAGTGAGTGGTGAACGTGTCGCCACCTAGTTCGGAACCAAGTACTATGTTGTCACGCCCGCTCCAAATAACACAGAGTGTTAAAAATAGAGAACGGTATACAACTAACTAACAATTTAAAAAATTGTTAGCCCTGGCCCATTTCTACCCCAATATAGGGACAAAGTATGTAAGACTAGATGCATTCTCGCAACAATTAGAACCGTAGACCGGTTTCGCTCTCATTAGAGCTCTTCAGTACGGCATACTAATTGTAGCAAAAATGCACCAAAAATAACACGGCTATAGTATAGCCAGTCTTAAAACACTAAGTGAGTGGTGAACGTGTCGCCACCTAGTTCGGAACCAAGTACTATGTTGTCACGCCCGCTCCAAATAACACAGAGTGTTAAAAATAGAGAACGGTATACAACTAACTAACAATTTAAAAAATTGTTAGCCCTGGCCCATTTCTACCCCAATATAGGGACAAAGTATGTAAGACTAGATGCATTCTCGCAACAATTAGAACCGTAGACCGGTTTCGCTCTCATTAGAGCTCTTCAGTACGGCATACTAACTGTAGCAAAAATGCACCAAAAATAACACGGCTATCGTATAGCCAGTCTTAAAACACTAAGTGAGTGGTGAACGTGTCGCCACCTAGTTCGGAACCAAGTACTATGTTGTCACGCCCGCTCCAAATAACACAGAGTGTTAAAAATAGAGAACGGTATACAACTAACTAACAATTTAAAAAAATTGTTAGCCCTGGCCCATTTCTACCCCAATATAGGGACAAAGTATGTAAGACTAGATGCATTCTCGCAGTAATTAGAACCGTAGACCGGTTTCGCTCTCATTAGAGCTCTTCAGTACGGTCGGTTCTAATTGTTGCGAGAATGCATCTAGTCTTACATACTTTGTCCCTATATTGGGGTAGAAATGGGCCAGGGCTAACAATTTTTTAAATTGTTAGTTAGTTGTATACCGTTCTCTATTTTTAACACTCTGTGTTATTTGGAGCGGGCGTGACAACATAGTACTTGGTTCGGAACTAGGTGGCGACACGTTCACCACTCACTTAGTATACCAAATATGTTCAGCCACGCAGGACTTGACTACACTACCGTGTCTCAGCTGTGCCAGATGTTCCCTAAATCTGGTTCAATGGTTCTTTTAGTCTGCCCAACGCATTTTAGATTACAATCTGTATAACATACCTCCTGGATACCTGACATTTGAGTGGCTTTATCCTTAGCTTATCTTTTGTATTACCTAACACGTTTTTTAAATTGTTTTTTGTTGAAAAAGTTAGCTGTAAGTCAGCGTTCATACAAATGTTCTCGATGTCCCACGTGACTAGCGGTTCAAATGGCAAGCAGGCAAACTTTGTCTAGTTTATCCTTTCTGAATGTCGTGGACTCCGCTAACAATTTCTTTATTCTGTGTCTATTAATTAATTTTGCACTAAGCAAACCAATTATCCGTTATATTTAGCCAGGTTCTTAATGTACTCTAATTATTTGTCATATCTACTTTTATTTAGGTGAAATTGTACTAATATATTTACAAAAAATGTTAAACGAGCCGTTTTTTGTGTGAAAGTATGATGTGAGTCATTTGGAACGTAACTTAGAATGGTCGTTTCCTTCCTGCAGACATCGTGTTCAAGAGAGTATTTATTTTTAATAACTAGTACATCTAGTTTGTTCAAAAGCTCAATGTTAAATTGGAAAAGATTTTGTTTTATACAAAGGCTAGTTAGAGTTAAATATTCATTGCAGACGTCTTGACTTATATTGTTCAATTTTAAAAATTCTTCCAAATACTCCAACGTTTGTTTTGTGAAGAAAAATACAAAGTCACTGAAATGTCCGGCATTTATGCGATTAGTTGCACAAAGATTGTGATCTTAAATATGTGGGCCAAACTAGGGGAAACATAGCCACCAGATTTCGTGAACATATCGCACAGTTACGATATGGTACGGTGGATAAATCATGTGTGGCACAACATATATGGGATAATAATCACCACATTGACAAAGAAAATTTGAAACTTGTCGAAAATGTTAGACATCAAACTATGCTTGATTTATTAGAAAGTATTTTTATATTAAGGTCTATTAAGAACAAAACTTCTTTGAATCGTGCGGCACCTTTAATTTCAAGTGCTTTATTTTCTCTTTGGATTTGACCGCTTAAACACTCCTAATTTGTCTGGTAGAATAATAAATTACTGCCAATAGCTGGGCCGGTTTATACATATAATAATCTCTTTGTTTGTCTCGACTTAAAGACCCGTTCGGTTTGTTGTATCTATTTAGTCAATATAAATACTTTCACGAAGAACTAAAACCAATATAAATATAGTTTATGTAGTATTTTATTGAATTATTTATCCTTTGTTAGAGTTAACATGGTGAGACAGACACCCAAGTTTTAGTTTTCTATTTAAAAAAGATGAGTTGAGTTGATGTTGTTTATCTCACCAGATATCTTTGTCGGCATGATCCAATATCCACATGGTAAATTTCTAGATCAAAAGGAAACGTGCTGATTCCTTAAATAACTCGGGTCCTTTTAAACCTATATTAGATAAGGGTCATAAATTTGTCGACCAAAAGATTAAAGCAGGTCTCTGACCTGTTTCACTGCGCAATAAACAAACGATCGTTCTTGGACGACAACTTTACTTCGGACTAGTTCGTTTACCTTGACGCGATATAAATACACGGGAGCTAGTTTTTTATTTTATAATTTTTCTTCCTCTGAAGATGTTGACATTGTCAACGAAACGATCGCAAGGTCTCTGAAATATGTATTGTGGTGATTTGGGTGTTCTCCAAGTGTACTTATTCTTCTGTCAGATTTTTCATGTTCAATATTTTTCTTTGGCAAAAACCTGCTTAATTTAGATATTACTTATCAAAATTTTAACTTAAAGAAAAGTTTTCTGCAAAAGTTATTTTCCTAAAATTTTATTACTAAATTGTTTTTAGTAAGTTAAACTGACTATTTGGACCCGAATAATACAAAAAAGCAAAAATACACAATAAACAAAACATAAGTTAAAATTTGTTACGTAGTGATTTTACGTTCACGTTGCACAGATAATAATTATGGGATACATCACTCAAGTTTTAGTTATAAATATGGCGTAAACGAAGCTCTTTAATGCTGCACTCTGAATGTATAATTTATCCTTTGCATCTAAGAATTGCATAATAATTCTCTTCGAATAATCCACTAATTGGAAAGCTTTGTGGAGTGGCTGTGAGATTTATTTTCTTGACAATTTAATTTACGGAACTAATGAACCATATTAAATGAATCACCATGGGACGAATTTAAATAGAAACCATACAGCCTTCCTAATTGAGTTTCAAGTGGTAATTATTTTATTTCGTGCTAAGTAATTAACAATAATTAGATAGGAAGAAGCAAATTACGCACATAATATCTACATGCTCACTTAAAATGGGCCAAGAGTTAAACATGACGTTAATTAAAATATTGCAAGACTGCTGACTATAATTATTTCTCATAAGCGTACTTGTAGAACCAAAATCACCACAACATATTAAAAAAAACCTGCCGATCATTTCACTAACCAAGTTAGCGTTATCAGAGGATTAAAATTATTCATAGTCAAACGACCGTCATGTTTTTTAGTGAATTTTCTTAAAAAAATTCACTAATGAGGAGATCCCGACTTTTGAATTTTGAAAAAATTTCTTCAAATGAGCGTCGTATCACACCGATAACTCAAAAAATAATGGGCCGATTTTGATTAAATTTGGTGAATACCTTCCTTCTGCAAATGGCTTGGACAAGTTCGTTATCCAGAAAAATCGGCCCAGGTTTTCCCGGAAAATGTTGTGTTTTCTTTCGAAAAAAAATTATATCTCCGGAATTAACAAAGTTAGGGCAACCAAATTCGATATGCGGGTTAACATCCTTATAGGTAAGTCATATACCAAAATTTAGCTCTGTAGGTCAATACACAAAAACGTTATAGGCATTTAAAGAAAAATAAATTGGGGTTTTCCACAAAACGTCAAATTTGCGATTTAAACATCAAAATTGGCAACATTTAGGCTAAGAACTTGAATCTTATACGGGCTATGGAAATAAAATGTCTCAAGAAGAATGTTTCACAAACCCTGAAGTCTTAGTTTCAACCGTCATTGTCCTTCATTTTACTAAAATATTTCCAGAAAATTCATTTCAAATAGACCCTCTCTGATGCTTCGCAGTAGCCTTAGGTATAGAGTGTGCATGTTTGTAAGAAAAAAAATTCTGGACGCAGTAAGTGCGAATTTTGATCAAATGCTTCATATTTGAAAAGCTCAATTTGCTATTAACCTATATGGTTGACCAAGAAACGAGTTTTTCGGTAACACTTTAAGTTTACGTTCGGAAATTTTTGTACATTTTCAAACAATAAAGTTATTTTGATGAAACATGGCACATTGTTTTTACTATATAGGTTATACTGGTAACCAAATTTGATGCCTGCTTTCTTAAAAAAAAACACACATTATTGCTATTAAAAAATATTTTTATGAAAATTCACTACCATAACGCACTTGCTGCGTCCAGAGTTTTTTTAAATGTGTTGTGGTGATTTGCGTTCTCCAAGTGTGCTCATCAGTGTTCATCACAGGTTTCAATCTTTACTTAGTGAAATATTTCTCATATAATTTAGCGAATTGATACAAATGTTTTCTAAGCCGTTGGCCCTTTAAAAACAAGAACATTTCTCTAAATTCCAGTATTCGCAAGGTAAAAAGTTTGGACGTAGCAAGTGCGTTGCGGTAGTGAATTTTCATAGAAATGATCTGGCACCAAACAGTTTCTTTGTTACATGCTTATAACTTTTTCTTCTAACGTAAAAATTTAGATTTCGGTATATAGTTTACTTTTAACAACGTTAACATACGCACTGATTTGGTTCCCAGAGCGTTGTTATTTTCGAAGATAAAAATTTTTTCCGAAAGAAAACCCAAAATTTTCCCAAAAAACCTGGTCCGATTTTATCGTACTTATCCAAGCCACTTATGAAAACATGCCAAATATATATAAAATTGGTTCATTATTTTTTGAGTTATTGGTCTACGATACTTACAGGAGGCGCATTGAAAACGAGCTGGCAGCCACAACAGCCAGGAAAAGATTTCGCCGCAAAACCCTGAGACACCTCCAATATTCTTGTGAGGGGAACAACTTTTGACACCAACTTCTCTTACTGTTGTAACGTTACGTGCAAATTATTTATCCTAAGCAGATTTGAAGCATTCATAGTTAAAACTTTTGCAGGTATATTATCTATTTGATTAGTTGTTGTGGTACTGGGTACACACGCATTGACTTTTTTTGACTTTATAAGTGCTTGTTTTCTTTCCTGAAACCGATTTAGTCTTCTATGGCATCGTCAGGTAAGCAAATTTTTCATTTATTCAAAGGCTTGTGAGGTGGACAATTATTGACGCAAAAAGTATAGCCCAAGTTTTACCCTCCTAAGCGGAAGTTTCATCACTCAATTTTTTTCAAATGTGATAGCTCGTTGAAAAGGACTTTTGATTCCCCATACATGCTTTTTTTATTTGGAAATTTGGTCCATTCGTTTAGAATATATATTGTTAAAGGTTTGCAAAAAAACGTCAGCAAAATATGTCTTATGATAACGCATTCTTTATAGCAACTGTTTGTGCCTACATGTGGATTGAAGTAACTCGATCGATGAAAAATTGAGTTGTGATATTGCTTTGCATTGTTGAGTGGATGAGTCTATTTTTATAATCAGCCAATATGGTGTATTCAATTGCCGAAAGAGTTGAAATTGTGGGAATTTTTGTTAAAGCTCATGAAAACGCAAACAAAACAGCACGTGTATTAAACAAGCTGCGTCCTCATAGGCGTGTTCGCCATATATACGTGCTAGAGTTGCTACACAATTCCGATGAAATTGGATCAGTGGCTAATAAAAAACGAAATCCTAAACATGAATTTCCTATTGTGAATGAAACCGCAAGCCTGGAGGTAAAAAGTCAAGTTAGTGCAGATTCAACATTAAGTACTCGAAAATTCCTGGTCCCGTAACTTCCTTGCGGAGTGTGAACAAGAAATTTTTCTTGTGGTTTGTGCATCCAGGTGGGGCCTTAGGCAGGTTTCTGAAAACATTTTTTTAAAAGCGTTCGGGAGCTAACCTGCAAATTTACCCTATATTTTGTCAAAATTACTTATGGTTTAAAAATATACAAAAGAAAATTCGAAAATAAACTTAAATGTTGGTTTCCTAACCAACAAATCTTACGTTAATGGCAAATTGAGTTATTGACATTTAAAGGATTTAATGAAAATTCGCCACCAAAACGAACTTACTGCGTCCAGATTTTTTTCTTATAAACGCATCATATTTCGATAAAAAATGCAAAAATGCATTAACGAATTTGTTCTACGAAAATTAGCTAAAAATTATAGACCGTTAAACCATAAACTTCACTAAACCTACAGCGAAAGCATCAACTTAACTAAACCGACAGCCAAAGCATCAGAGAAAGGGTCTATTTGAAATTAATTTTCTGTAAACATTTTAGTAAAATGAAGGGCAATGACGGTTGAATCTAAAACTTAAGGGTTTGCAGAACACGCTTCTTGCAGCATTTTCTTTTCACAGTCCGTATTTGTTTCACGTTCGTTGCCTAAACATTGGCAATTTTGACGTTTCAAATTGCGAGTTTGACGTTTTGAGGAAAACTCCAAAATTTGTTTCTTTAGCTGCCCATAACTTCTTTGTCTTTAAAGCTGGAGACCTTAAGCTTTCCGGAGATATAAATTTTTTTTCGAAAGAAAACACAAAATTTTCCGGGAAAGCCTTGTCCGATTTTCCTGGCTAACGAACTTATCCAAGCCACTTGAGAAGGGAAGCTACTCACCAAATTTGATCAAGATCGGTCCATTATTTTGCGAGTTATCGGTCGGATATATATATATATATATATATATATATATATATATATATATATATATATATATATATATATATATATATATATATATATATATATATATATATATATATATATATATATATATATATATATAAACAGAGATCTCCTCATTAGCGAATTTTTTGTAAAAAAAATTCGCTGAAAATGGAAGAAAAGTGTGCCGACCTAAAAGAAGACTACGTTGAGATATTAAAAAAAAGTTAAAACCATTCCTAACACAGGTTTAATCGACCCTTGTAGAGTTTAAAATTCTAAATTAAAAGTATATAAGGGGTTAAGTTTAAATAATGAACTTCGATTTTTCTTCAGTATAGGAAAAATATCAAAAGTATTTGACGTATTCAGACATAAGCACACTTGGAGAACCCAAATCACCACAACACGTTTTAAGAAACCTGACGATCGTTTCGCTTACAAAGTTAGCGTCATCAGAGGATTAATACTTTTAAATATCTTATATTTACAATTCTATTTATATTTTTCGGCAGGTAGTCGGTCACTGACTATTTAGGGAGGTTCAATGATACAAAAATTGACATAGTTCGTTTGGCGGAAATACCTGAATCCTTCTATTATCTATCGGACGTGCTTCTGCCAATATTTATTGTATAGTAATCTACCAGGAGACCACCCATAGGCGGCGGAGCCAAAGTCATACACTTTTTATTATTACTATATTCAGCAATATGTATACTTTTAAAAGCGTCCTGTCCTGGTTGTATAACATTTTTCATTCATTTTAGATTCTCCTTATTTACTTGGTGATTATTATACCAAATATGTCTGGCAACGGAAGATCTATCTATATAGTGCCGTATCTGAGTTGAGCTAAATATTCTTTGATTCTAATTTCCATATATTTTTTATTTATCCGACGTGTTCACAATCTTTATAACTTATTTCATACATTTCATAAAGTACTGACATTTTGGCGGTGCTTTTGGGTTACCTAGCAAGTTTTTTAAAGTATTTTTGTCCAAAATGTTAGATGCAAATTGGCTTTAAAAAAAATCATATCTAGACCCCTCGTGATTCGAAATTCAAATGGAAAGCAAGCACAGTGTTTTTTTGCTGTCTCTCTTCTAAAAGTCGTTGATTGCGTTAACATTTTTGTTTTCTGTTTGCTAAATAATTTATTTACTAGGCAAGCAGTGTATTCGTTATATTCGGCCGCATTCTCAATATACCCGAATTCGTTGTTATATCTATTTTCACTTAAAGGAAAATGAATTAACCTGTAACTCTAGAAAATTCAGACTGACCATTTTTTGTGCATACGTATGACGTGAGTCATTCGGAACGTAACTTAGAGTGGTGGTTTTTTCCTATGAACATTGAAGTCTAAAGTGTCTTAATTTTTGATAACTAGTACATATAGAGAGGGTAATTTATTATTAATTTCTATTTCGTAGTTTTTTTTTATGTGTTGTGGTGATTTGGGCTCTCCAATTGTGCTTATCAGTGCTCATCACAGGTTTCAATCTTCACTTAGTGCAGTAGGCATTTATAATTTTGCAGAGCATACTCTTATTCAGAAGGACAACTGCCGTGTAAAAATTTCTACTATATAACGCCATATAACATTGGCGGAGAGTTTTCTTTAATTTATTATTATTCTGTGGCCAAAGGTATTTACCACAGCCAATTTAACCCAAACACGCACACACACATTTATATTAACTAAGCAATCAGCAATATTAGTTGAGAAAAAATATTTAAATCATCAATTGATAGAATTCCACTATGGACGATTTTGTGTTCGGTTCATCAAAAAATGAAGAAAAAATTTACGAACCACGTATCTGTATTAGTTAAACTGGTATAAGCGGGAATATATAGGTTAAATATAATTCCCCAAACATGTGTTATATTTGTGTATATTTTAAGTAGAGAAGACAGGAACCTAATATGTGCGGCCATTGACGATTTTGTGTAAATCGTTAAATTAAAAATGACAAATACCAACACTATTGAGTTGACAGTCTGCCAAGATATGTTCAATTTGTAGTTTTTTTTGGTTATGTAGCATAATGATAAAAGCTAAAATATCTGTTTGCATAAACATATTTTTTTGCTTTTCTATAATTTTATTTTATAATTATCCTTTGCTGGGTTGAATTTACGTCAATTTGACTTTAGATGTTGCTTGTGATGTTTATGAGAGACGCATACTATGCGGAAAATAAAAGATAATCTAAAATCTATTGCGATAAATGTCTGTTAGCTAATTGTTAGCTAATTCTTTCCAAAGCCATTGATTTTAGCGTCGTTCAACAAGTATAGGTTTTTTGTTGATACTGTGTGTGCGTGTGTTTTGTTTCTTTGACATCCGCCTATTTACGCGACTATGGCTAATCACCGGCGCCAGGGAGCAGTTTTACCTCTCCATCCTGGAAATTTTGCCGAACACCTGCCTTTATATAAGGAGGGTAGGGATCTTTAACGTTTCCAACATCGCATGAACACGAGACCGACGGCTTTACGCCCCTCCGAAGGGCGGAACGTGTAGACATTTAACTTGCTCAAATACAATGCCAGTACTTCGGTTGATGTTAATGTTACAGTTTTTACTGAAAAAGTGAAAGAAGAACCCTGGGATCGAACCCAGTACCCTTCGGTTCAGAAGCACACGTTCTTACCTCTGAACCACCGAGGCTAATTATGACTACGTGATCGTCTGGGTAGGACACAGTTCTGTTGTTTGTTGATACTAGATAACACCATTTTCTATCAAAAGCTATCTTACGACGCTGAGAAAAAACTGTGGGTGTTTTTAAGATCTGGAAATTGTTCCACAAGCACAGCCTTCTTATATTGGTCAGTTGTTTTTTATCTATACAAAAAACACATATGTGTGAACTTCTAAGTCAGTACGTCCAATACGTTCGTAGATATCAAGAAAAATCTAAATTAAAGTTCTCACGTGCACATCCTGTATTTCTTTTAATTTAGACGTTTACACTGAAGTAAGATTGGTTAGATCATGATATTTTGAAGCCAAGAATCTACTGCTGCTCTCTATACCAATACTTTTTAACCACCCTCTATGTTCTACTATTTTCATATTCGATAATATTTAAATTGTGATATCTTTTTTTGTAGTTTATTTCTTAAACCAGTCTTAACACTATTTCCCTGAAGGTGCTGCATATATGAAGAATTAATTTAAGGTAGCGCCTTTATATTTTCACAAGGTTATACATTTACGTTTATGATATGACATACGGAAATAGAGAAAATTCAAAATGTAAGGTAATACCAGGTATATTTGTAGAGCTATGTAGCGTATAAAAGTGGAATTTAAACAAATTCAAAGCAAAAATACTTATTAAAGGTATAGCAGCGTATTTCAAATCGTGGCTAAACAATCTCTAGCCTCATTTTCTCCAGTTTCCTACCTGATATCCCTTTATTGCGAATCTTTTCCCCATTTTCCTCTCCGCACGCAATTTCTTGGACCAAAAACAAACGATTTAAGATACACATATTACAAATCGGGAATATGGGTCTTCCGAACCTCAGCTATTCTATCGTGTTGTTAGGAAGTTGAATAACTTCATAAGCGGTTCTTAACGGCGACGGTTTTCGAAAATGCCCAGAGGAATGGCACGTCCTCGCAGATGGAATTCACTGGACAAGCGGAGATAAGAACTTCTGTAATAGGCCCATGAAGTAAACGTCTCTAGGCGAATCTCCTTCGAAATTCTATTTCTCTTTATATCTGCAACACGTTTCGCAGTTCTAACCATAAGTTCAAATAATAGAGATTACATTTTGGGTTATCCAAATCAAACATTTTAAATGTATGGTTAAAATTTTATGTCTTGCAAGGACCTGTCCATATGCAACATTTCAAGCAATAACACAAATATGACTTCAAAAGTTATGTTTCGATAAATCGACAATTTTACAAAAGGTTGCGTATAGCCGACGCAAAAAGCGAAGGCCGGTTTCGGCTTTATTAGGACTCATCACTTTGCTACGTCTACAAAAACCACATACTACCAATTGCAGCTATATTAAGCAATAGGCTTTGCAATAAAGTAGTGAGATTAGATTCAAATACGCCATCTTTTGGAGTTACGAGATATTACTTCATTCTAATACGCATGGCGGCAAACAATGCAACACGAAAAATTTGCAATCATTTACTAAGCATTGTCGGTAAAAATACAATGCAGATGCGGAACCAAATTGATATTATACAATCCTAAGTATTTATACCTGTTTTAAAATCAGAAATTGTCATTGACCTTATTAGACTTCATCAGAAAACAAAAGAACATACATATCTTGCCGGTAAATTGGTAACAAACCAACGACTATCAACTCGTTGGAGTACTACTTGCCCTTTGCTAAGCGGCGAAAATGTAAGAAAGAGGGCATTATAGCTATGGCATACTGGTGCACTCCGATAAAAGCGAAACCGGTCTGTATTACTTGCGATGGCGAAAACGTATCTCACGTACACTTTTGCACTCCGTTCCCTTGGCAAGGGATCAAATGCCAACGATATTCAAACTTTGGTTTGTTCTCCAGTGTTTTTGTGGTTTGCACTTCGTTACCATCTTAGCTGTCCTTAATGCACGCAATTTCTTTCTCAAAAAACCGAGGTCTATTTCCGAAACTATGGACAGTCACTGTCGCCAGGAAGCCGTTTCAACTCACTATCCTGGAAACCTTGTGGTACCCCTGTCTTTCTGAAAGGAGGGTAGCGATCTTCAACGTGCCCAACATCCAATGGACACGGAAATAATGGATCCAGGCCCCATCCGAAAGGCGGCACTTAAAAAAATTCAACTTGCTCAAATAAAATGCCACAACCCCGGTCGATTTTAATTTTTATAGTAAGTATTTAAAAAGTGAAAGGGGGACGCTGGGAATCTAATCCAGTATCATTCGATGCAAAGGCACACGTGCTAACCACTGAACCACTTAGGCTCTAAGATTTTAAGATATACATCTTACAAATCGGAAATATTTATGTTTCGAGCATCAGCTATCTATCTATGTTGTTAGGAACCTGAAAACTATTTTTGCCACCTTTACGCGTACCATCTCTGTGCCGGTACTTATATGGATATACTGGGTCTCCTTTATTCAAGCTAATAAAATGTTTTTTAAGGTCGGTATATTTCCGCAACTATGGCCAATCACTGACGCTAGGAAGCAGTTTCACCTCACCATCTTGGAAATTTTACCGAAACCCTGCCTTTCTGTAAGGAGGGACCCCTCCTAAGGGCAGAACGTGCAGACATCCAACTTGCTCAAATACAATACCAAAATCTCGGTTGATTTTATGTTACAGTATGTACTGAAAAAGTGAAATCAGAACCCTGCGATCGAACCCAGTACCCTTCGGTTCAGAGGTACACGTTTTTACGGCTGAACCAGCGAGGTTCCTATAAACAAATAATCATGAGATGAACTTAAGTGAAAGACCCTCTTTAAAATGTAAAAAAATGACCACATGACAAGAACATTCATTCGTAAACACTTTTTTTTCCTCCAAATGGCAGCTCTATAGATCTCGTTAAAAGCGCTTAATATTGCATTCCCCTTTCGGCTAAAGCTCTTGAAGTTGTTTTGTATAATCAAAGGGTTGATTACGTAACAACTAATGATTTATTATCTTACAAACAATTTGGGTTTCCAAAAAAACAAATCAACAACTCTCGCTGTTGTCAGTCTAACTAAGGCACTTATTAAAAGCTTGTGAAAGCGTGGCTGTGATTGCGCCCAGTTTTTAAACCTAACGAAGGCTTTCGACTGCGTTTTTCATAATATACTCATTAGCAAGTTGGAGTTTTGTGGGTTTGGTATTGGCAGCTGCAGACTTTTGGCAACGTATCTATCCAATCGCACACAGTATGTTACTCTTGAGAAAATCAGTCAACAAACCTCTGGTTTGAGGTTTGGGGTGCCACGAGATTCTACCTTGAGCCCTATACTTCTTTTGGTCTACATGAATGATCTTTCCAGGGCCACTAACGCATCAAAGTTTATCCTGTTTGCGGATGATACAACATTCGTCAACTCACATCCTGATTTTAATATTATTGAGTTTTAGTATTGAAGACACGCTGATGGTGATGGAAGGCTGGTTTACGGCTAATCAGTTAAGTCTAAGTACTTCTAAATCTGAACAGCTTATATTCTCTTTAAGAGACTAACCTGTGAGCAAAGGCCTGTCAAATTTTTGGGCGTTCTTGTGGATCTTAAAATGCCATGGAATGAGCACTGCAAATACGTTTCACAGGGGTCGTCTGGGGGTCTCTTTTTTATGGAGTCTTGCGGACGAGGTTTCAACGCCTACTTTTCTAACTGCTCATTATGCATATGTGCATAGTTTTATCTCTTACGCCATATTAATCTGGTGCTATTCTTCATCTTTGGACCTGGTTTTTGCTGTGCAACGAAGAGTTATTAGGGTTTGGGATATTCCGTGCTCCAAAGTCGGCTGGCAAGGTTCTTGCTTCACTTTTCTGTGGTAAACTTGGAATAATGCTGCTAGGTCTTATCAAGCAGGGTATTTATATAAGTGAGTTGCTAATTCAATTGTACGAGAAAATTGTGAAAACTGCCGCGGAAAACTGGTCAAAGTTAGGCTTTTTTGCAAGACAATGCCCTGCTTACACGTCGCTGATTGCACTGCAAAAAGTGATGAAGTTTGTCGACCACCCACCGTATTCTCCGGATTTACCACCATCAGACTATTATATATTCTCTAAGTTCAAACACGTTTTTTGATAAACAACGAAGTCATATAAGCTGCTGAAGAGTGGTTTGAAAACCAAAAAAATAAATGGTTCATAAAAGGTTTAGAAATGCTTTATAAACGTTCTGCCAAATGTGGAAATCTTAAGGTAGATTATAAATGCTTACAATTATAATAAAATTAATTATAATAATAATAATAATAATAGCGTCTTTATTTATAGGAATAAAACATAGAAAAAAGTGTGGACGCAGCAACTGCGTTATGGTAGTTAATTTTCATTAAAATGTTTTTCAAAGTAAAAAAAAAGACGGATCCGATTTTCCTGCCCAAGCCTCTTTAAGCTATTTACCCGCATTCGAAGATAATTTTGCATTAAAAGTTTTAAACTGAAACTGAAAGAAAATTTAGAAGTGATAAAAAATTTTATATAAAATATTTTTCTCAAAAATTGCGCTAAGGAATTTTTTTTGCTGAAATATGCATTACCTAAAACATAATTTTTTTACGAATTTTCTGAAAAAGTTTCCATCAAAACTTCGCCCAAATATCTTTCACACAAAAATTCTAAACAAATTTTTCATTCAAAAAAATTACAAATAATCTTTTCTTCCAATGAAATTCGTTGAAAAGTTTAAGAACATTTGCTATTTCAAGAGCATTTTGTACATGAAAATTCGCTAATGGAGTAAATTAAAATTTATATAGTCTCATCTAAATACAGACGTGCGACTTCTTTTGCGAGTCCACAAAGAAAAATTTCTTTTTCCTGACCATGCTGTAAAAAGAGACACTGGTTACAGAGAAGAAAACAGGCACTTGTGAAGCCACAGGGAAACTGTACGGCTCTATTCAGCATGGAATGTTTTAACCAAGTTAAAGCAATTTCACTTCTAAACGTCAACAGTCTGTGATAGACAAAATTAAATTGTCAATGAAAAGGCTTCTTTCCAGACAATAAAATTTTTATTAATTTCCAAAATTATAAATAATAATAGCTAATAATTAATAAAACTTTTATTGTTTGGAAAGAAGCCTTTTCGTCGACCATTGAATTAAGTTACACCAACTAAAACCACCTTATCTGCTATTGAATTCAGTCTTAAGAATTCCCATCTCTTACATGAATTATTTTAATAAAAATTTGCCAAAGATTCAGTGCAATTAAATAATCTGATGATATAACGTTAGGAAAAGAATTTAAATAAAATAAGCTAAAAACATAATTCACACACCTGGGTTTGAACCTGCGTCATCTCCAAATTAATAATAATGGAATAAGCGTCGGGCACCACCTTGCAAACTGAGCCAGAGAAGAATACGATAAATTCGTTATAATTAACGTGTTAGAAGTTTATATGTAAACTTATGCTTTAGCATAACAAACAAAGTCTGTTTCAAATGGATTTTTTGCAAAAGTGTTATCAAATTAACACCTCAAACAGAAATCTAGAACTGCATTAAAGACATTAATCAGTTAATATTTCCGATGTATCATGCTCAGAACCTTTGTAGAAACTCATAAGTTTTGACGTTTTAAATACATAGTCACTTTGACATTTTGAGAAGAGAAACTATAAAATTTTCAAAGGCTCCTAACTTTTTTTAGTTTCAGCTAGAGATCTAGATTTTGGAACAGAGCATAATCTTTACAATGTTAACCAGCGTGACAAATTTGGTTGTCTCAACTTTGTTATTTCTAGACATATACAAATTTTTTGAAAGAAAACTTTAATTTTTCAGGAAAAACTGGGTCTATTTTCTTGGCTAACGAACTTGTCCAAGTCACTTGCAAAATAAAGGTACCCACCAAATTTGATCAAAATCGGCTCATTATTTTATTAGTTATCGGTGTGACACATACATTTTTGTTTGTTTCAGCAACACACCACGAGGGCTCACAGCCTAAATGGTATCGTACCGTGGGTGTCCCCAAGGAGGAAAGAGGCAACTTGTTAATTCTGGCCTTGAAGGTTTGGAGGTTCGGAGGAGAAGGAAAAACATTTGCCGGCAATGAATTCCAGAACTTGGAAATCTTCGGAACAAAAGAGCGGGCAGAACAAGATGTTCTATGTCTGGTGACCTGGACAGTAAAAGGGTGCATTCGCTCTGTTCCTCTGGTAATCTGTTGGGGACAACAGGTGAAGAAACTATGGAAGAAAGCTCTTCTGAGCAGCGCCCTTGCAGATATCTATCAAAGAGAGAGAGAGGTCACCAACGTTGCATCGGTGGGCAAGGGATGGCAGCCTTTGGGTGAGGTTAGGGTCACCGATTAGACGTATAGATCTCTTCTGAATGGAGTCCAGGATAGCGAGTGTAGAAGCGGCAGCGGCACTCCAGATGTAGGAGCAGTATTCGAGGTTTGGCTTTATTTGTGAAGTATATAAGGTATAGCGATTAGCTGCTGAAAATTATTTGCGAGCCCGGAAGTGGAAACCTAATTTTTTAGCAGCCGCTTCTACAATTCATGTCACATGTTGGTGCTAATTGAGATTTCGACCCACAGAAATGCCAACAATTGAAAAGGACTCATTACTTTGAATAACTTGGTTGTTCATTGTGATGGGTCTAGGGCTGGTGCATCTCTTATAATATATATATATATATATATATATATATATATATATATATATATATATATATATATATATATATATATATATATATATATATATGGATACGGATTAGTGGATATGTGTTCTAGTGGGGCCGAATTTGTCCAAGCCACTTGCAAAAGAAAGGAACCCACCAAATTTGATCAAAATCGGTACATTATTTATTTTATAAGTTATTAGTGTGATAGCTATATATATATATATATATATATATATATATATATATATATATATATATATATATATATATATATATATATATATATATATATATATATATGTGTGTGTGTGGATACGGATATGTGTTCTACGGGTGCCTAATTAGAACTAATTTAAAGAAATTTTTAACACCTCATTAGCGAATCTTTTAAAGAAAATGCACTAAAACTGTAAAAATGTGCTGGTGTCATTCAACCAAAGGTTGCTTTTCCATGTAACCAGCAAAAAAAAGCAAACTTAAATTTTTCAAAATAATTGTTATATAAAAGGCAAAGCAAGAAACTAAAAACTATCTACCTATATGGCTCGCAAAAAGTATGAAAAACTTAACCTAGAACTCAAAACAACTTAAGCGTAAAATTGGGTACAAGAATTATATATCTAAAGATCCCGCATAGCCAACCTTGAAAGTCCTCAGCTTTGCAATGTAATCACTAACTTTCCTCGAGAAGGAAAATAATCCAGGACTTTTGCTGATATAATCATGTATGTCTTTAAAAATATTTGTAGCATTTTATGGAAACCTCAACTCAGAAAAGCAGTCCCGTGCAACGTGACGGTGTACATATTTCTAATATGTGTTAGAATATTGAGATCTCACAATTTTTCCATAAGGTTTTATACAACTACTGTGACAATCCCTGTTTTTCAACTCTAAACATCAAGCATGCAGTACAATAAATGTACCGTTCACGTAAATTTAACCACTCTGCTCAAATGATAAAGCTATATGATCATATATACAAAGATTATAGGCAAAGGTAATGCATGAATTTTGAATTTTCTGCAAAGAATCCATGTCCTTCACCGTAAGTGTAGGTTAGTAAAACAGAAGGCAGTATTGTAGTTGAAAGAAAATCAGAGACTTGCAGAGTAATAATTTGGTCCATGTGTCTAAGACATCTTTTTGGATGTACAAAGACCTCAACACAAAATAGGCTAGCCATATCAGCAAGTTTACATAAGCTTCAAACCTAAGATCGACATCCAAATTCCATATGGTCCAAGGTTTTTGCACACATTGACAGAAGATAGAGGAGTGTGTTTTAAATAATTAACAATTTTTTACGCCAAAAAAAAATGATGGTGACTAAATACACTTTTGCTTACTCGTCAGCACCTTTTATTATTGAAAAATTCAAATAATTCCGTATAGCTGTGGATTTAGTTGCTAGTGGTTAATTGGAATGAGCAGTAGATTTTACATGAAAATTGCACGTATCAAGGAGGTTGTTCTAAAGATTCTAGACCTTGCATGTAGCTTTATACCATACAATCGCACAAGTAAGGGTCATGTTATTACTTTAAATAAGATACGCAACTTTGCAATAACTCAGTCTCCTGGAGTCCGACCAAAAGTGTTAATCAAATTAAACTAAATTCTTTAGAAGGTACAAGTTTATGAGAACACACTTTTAAAACGTTCTAATGGAGAAAATTTACCGTGTAGTCTTTGTATATTTACTTTGATTGACAGTATAGTCGTAATTCCTCGCCGATTTAATCTAAACTTTGCGGCGGGATCCAGCTAATCTCCGTGAATATACAAAACTTTGTATCATATTCACATTTAGGTATTTCACTAAACAGTTGGTAACCTTGACCAAATTATCAAGGTTGGCGGTGACGAGGGCTCCAGCACATCAACAAGTCGGAGGTTTGATATAGCAAATGCGTTGCATACTTTAATATTAATAATGCCTTCCCCCATTCTTCGCTTGTAGCTCTCCCAATCAAAACACTTACAAGTTATATATGATAAGACTGTGCCAGGTATTTTGGGTAACATTAAGTTTAAAACCATATTTAAATCAAACTTTATGTTCGTGCTTTTGATATTTGTCCATCAAAGTTTTAGTTACGATGTAATATAATGAGAGTAAAGCTTGTGTTAGTTACCTTTCAAGCTTTGGGTTTCAAACATATTCAAATGAAACTATAACTTTGCGCTCTAACATAAAGAGAGCGATGTTTTGTATATAGGTGAGCCTCTCATCGCGCGTGGGTGAGTTGTGGACACAGCTCTAAATTTCTCAAACAACTGTTATGCTCATCTTATCCTATCGATAGCGGCCACCGTCCAAAAATACTGCAATTTATACAGGGTGGCTTGTTTTTGCCTGGCATCATTTCACCTTCTTATTTTAAGTAGAACACCCTATATAATATTGCATTTCCAGATCCCCTGTAAATGTTTAATATATATTTAATCTATCAAATTTGTCTATATCCTACCCTCATGTCTTATAATCAGCTGCTTTAGAATCATAGGCATTTAAAGAAAAAATGTGACAAAAAAATTACTATAACTCCATGATCATAAGAGCCACAGATATAATATTCCCATCAACACTTTTGCATGTGAGGCTACACTTGAAGATTTTGATATATTGTCCAAACTACATGAAGGCCGCCCACAATATTCTGAAATCTTTTGGAAAATTTAATGAGTCACAACTTGATTTTTGCAAATAGAACACTATATATATATATATATATATATATATATATATATATATATATATATATATATATATATATATATATATATATATATACATTTTCAGAATCTGCGTTTTTATTTTAGTTTAAACGCATGTATCAAGTCCTATACCTATCTTGTTTTTTTTTGTAGAGATACATGGAAATATAACAGTTATTTGCATTATTAAATTAAAATAAATTTGGTACTGCATGATTTAAAAAAAATTTCAAAAATAACTGCTGAAACAGATATGTATGACCTTACAAAACATATTATATCATGCAACATGTGTTCTTTATATTGTGCCCGCTCCAGAATATTTGTTTAAAAGTCTTTAATAGCTAATTTTTTGGTTAACATAAGACTCCAAAGTGGGAACAATAAATTTTGCAGAGCTGGCTATTTGTACTTCTTGATGCTGTTTGTTGAAGGCCACTAAAATAATACGTGAAAATCCAACTTTAACAACTGTTGTATAGTTTGAAGTATAATTCCTTAGAATTTAAAGCGAGTATGGTAGCCATGTCGTTTATAATTTATAATTTGTGGTCAATATATTCATTATATTCTTTAAAAGTTATTCTCAGCTGTATGGCCTACTTGTAGCTGTATCTTTAGTCAGTTAACCACTTGTAATTTTATGTCATTATACACAGTATATATATATATATATATATATATATATATATATATATATATATATATATATATATATATATATATATATATATGTATATATATATATATATATATATATATATATATATATATATATATATATATATATATATATATATATATATATTATATATATATATATATTTATATTGCTATGGTATTTTGTGGTTCCTTTATAGCACTTTTAATTGTAGAGCATGAGAATTCAATTTGCGTCCTTATTTAAAACCGCTAATATTGATGATCCTGAAATTATGCCAAAAATTGTTTACTGACTGCTGTGATTTTAAATTTTTCTCTCATCTCATGGGTAGGGTTCTGTGCTTGGGCTAGCATTTTTGTTTAATATATCGTTTTTATTAATTATAGTACTCCCGAGTGTTTGGAAGTTTCCAAAAAATTATATATGATTGCGTTCTTTTGATTTTACTTTTAATTAACGGTGAAAAATAGCCTTACTTTATCATATAACTAATATTTGTTTGATTTGAGCTCAAAATTAAACAGATTATGTAAGTACAATCTAGTATGTTGGATTTTTGATTACTTAAATTCACAAATTTCCATTAAAAAGGTTATATCAAATTTATCATCACAGATTGTCGATAAATCAATACAAATAAAATTTATTTAAAACAATGAATTACCTAACTATGATCTAGTGATTCGGCCTTTACATAATATCCCCCTTAGTGAACTAAATATACATTAAAACCATCAATGGGACAAAAATATTCTTAAAAACTATTCACACTATAGAAAAACAGTCTGCACATTTATTACAATAAAGTTCATAAAACGACTTACTGCATGATGTCTTAATTGCTTCTTCCATTTGATGTGTACCTATTACTTTCTATTTGATCTACTGTTTGGCTTTTGTAGCTTGCCTGTGATTGCTAATTAATTTCCATTTTTATTTAAAACGGTCTTAACAAAGCGTGTACCAGGTATTCATTTTCATTTTCTTTGCACAAAAATTGAATATGATTTTATTATCAGGCACTTGCCTCTCACGTTTAATTTCCAACTTCCATATTTACAGTGACGCCGTACGCGAAAATTCAAGTTCCTCTTGCCGCAGTTCAATTACGAATCATCCTGATCGACCTGCCGTCGACTTGCTAAAAAAACTATCTCTGTGTTAGAAAAAATCTTTTCTCGCTGTACATTGGTAAAAGAAAGTTCATAGGCCTTGCGTTTTCCCATTGTCCAACTTTTTGTTCGTTGCACTCTTTTGAAACAACTACAAAAAAAAAACTATCCTTATCAACTAACACTGCGTCTTTTCTTATAATTGGTATCTACAAAAAACGTATTTTTAACTTAATATTATAAATGTATAATATAGTAAATGTACTTACTGCCTAAGGATAAAAATAAAGTCGTTATATTCTATTAAAACTCTTTAAATAAATTCTGAGTTCTATTGTATTTTAACGACTTTTGCTTTGTGAAATTTAAAATGTACTACATGTAAAAAAGAAATCATTGTTCTGTATTCTTTTAGCTGTCTTGCTATTCCTTATTAAATCCTAAAATATTTTACACACTCAATTATACAGGGCATTTAAATATTAGGACGTATTAATTTTATGTACATTGGCCCGTTTTACCCCACAATAATGTTTCTAATTTTCTGACATATTTCCTTGTTTATGACAAATCCCAAATATTCAAGTTTGTCTTGAAAAAAATTGAGATTTATCTAAAGAAATTTTTAAACCTGAATCCTGTAAAATCTCTAGGATCTGTCTAAATCTTGCAACGTGTTCTTTTCGGTTACGCCCCGTTATTCAAATATCCTCCAAAAAAAAAACTATAACCCCTTCCGAACCCTGAAACAAAGATTCAATACTTTTTTGAAATTTTTAGGGCATACTGGCAATACTTCCCAAATGTGTCCTGTTATACTGATACCATTCTTTATGTGTAGAAATCGTCAATAACTTCTTTGTATCTTCTTTCAAACAGATCTGCTGATAAGCATTAGAAAAGTCGAGTTACGAAAAATTTACGCCCCCTTGACCAGAAGTTCATTAATACGTGGTAACGGGTATTGGTCAATTTCTATATCAGGGTTTACAATGCCTTTAAAGTCACCACCGATTCGTACTAAGCCTTTCTCTTTTGAAACTGGCACTATAGGAGTACCCTATGGGCTATAGTTTGCAGAGGTAATCACTTTCGATTTGTTGAGACGATCTTAGTCCAATTCCACTTTTCTTTTTAATTGCAAAAGGCAAAGGTCTGGCTCGAAACACTTTGTGGTTACATTGTCTGATTTTAACTTTATGGAAATAAGTCCTTTGGTAGAAGTACCTAAGCCTCGTAAAAATACATTATTACATATTTAATTAAACTTTCAATATCATCAGAAAAATTTTAAAAATTAATAGTCGAAATATTCAACTGAAATATACTGTAAAATCGCACCCTAAAAGAGGCGGTCCAGTTGCATTGTTGCTTATATACAAATCTAAGTCGATTTTTTTGTGTTAAAATATACGTCGCATGTAATATAACCTAATAGAGCAATCTTATCACTATTACACAAAATGAACATTTTATTAGTCGGTTAAAGATTCTTGTCATTAAAATTGGTTTTATAAAAATGGTATGAAACTACACTAAAGCTAGAACCTGTATTTAAATTGAAGCAAAAGTCAGAATTTTTAATTTTTAAATTAATTAATATTGGTTTAGTTGAACATTCTAAATTAAGTAATGAATATTCTTCTATTTCTAAATGAGAGTTTTGAGAGTGCCGATATTTATGTGTTTACATTTATTTTACTTTTATCTGGACACATCGGACCAGGTGGCCTTTTTTGACATATATGACGAAAACAATGAAAACTTAGCTGAAGCATGGTTCTTACAGCCACAAACGTTGCAAGGCGAAGCTGAAATGCCTCGCGCATCCATCCTGCTGGCAGAAGCTGAGTGGTTCCTATCAGCTGTACTGACTCTTCGAAGGTCGTATGACGTAGATAGGTTCCCCCTTTCCACCGGACGTCTCTCCCCTGGAGTGTCTCGTTAATAAAAAAATCTGAAGGCTCATGTTTAATAGAGCCTTCATTACCATGACTTCTTAACCATAGATTTTTCTGTAGCAATATCGATCATGTCACCAAATTTGACATATTTTTTCCTACCAGTCGATATTGAACGGGACCAACATCGTATCCAACAACAAATATATCACGTATGAACTATTCGAGTTGGCCGGCATCAAAATCACATTCGGCAGCTAAACTCCGTAGTCTGGCAACCCACTCACGAGGATTTTCATTTTGAGTTTTATCGGCACGATAAAATTTGTATAGCACGGTAAAAACTCATGTAGAAAATTTAAAGTGTTCGGAGATTAACTTAGCTAACGAATCGTAATTGTTTCTACTCGTGTTCATTGTATAAACACAAATTAAACACCAATTTACAGCATCTTCACTTAACACCTAACAAATTTGATAAAATTGATCTTTTTTCTATTTTTATCGGTAATTTCATTAATACTAAAATAATTTTCAACTCTCCGTTTGTACATAGTCCAATCAGATGTACAGTATCAAATTCGCGCAAATGTCCAACATTCTCGTTTAACGTAGTCATAATTTTGACACTTGAAGTACTTCACTTTTAAACGTGGAACTTTAGCAACAAAATTTAATATTAAACGCGGCGCGGTTGTCCTTGTCGCCAGTGTAATATTTAGGAAATTTGCCTAAATAAATAAAATAAAGGAAAGGTTCAACTTACTCTATTCACTACAGTGTTTTCATACTGCTGTTATCTGCTGTGTATCAATAAGTGGAAATTGCTCCTAAAAATCATACAGTATATAGAAAACTGACGGTGCCACCTATATTGACAAAGTTAAGTAAACCTGACTAACATAACTAATACATTACTACAATAAAATAACGGCTTTTAAAATTGTGAATTGAAGTTCAAGTTTCTTAGTTGTTTCACCTTTTTACTTGGTATACTTTAAACGACAAAACGCTTCCTGTAAAAATGTATATCTTTTATGATTGTTTCCTCAACACACGTGTAGCAAGACAATTTTAATTAGTGAACGAAGTAAAGACGTATATGTATTTCACTAAAATGTGTAACTTACATGTTCTATTATGTGTGAATCTACAGAAAATTCACAACCGTACGTAAAATGGATTTATGCAAACAAGAAGGATAATGTAATTTAGTCGGAACTGCAGCGCTTCGTAATGAGAATACCCTTGATACGTAAGCACAGTATTATTTGCAGTTATTTCATGTCTAACTGAACTGCAACATCAAATTGATGAAGCTCTTTATGTGGTATCAACTAATCCATTGACGTAATGTGATTGTGTTGTACTGTCAGATATCTCTGAATGATATTAATCACTTTTGTGGTCTCTAAGGGTTGAGTGTAAGCTGTATTATGCATACGTCAACAACAATCAGTATTAATACATACATGTGAATTCCCAAAATCAATAAATATGTTGGTAAAGATTACGCCAGTGCTCTGAAAAGACCGAGTTGTTAAATAAAGGGACAGAAATTTATCAAAAATCTGCACTTATTCTTCCATTGATGTTAGATAGAAACAACCGGTAAGAATTGAACGCAAAAAAAACCGGCCAAAAACATAAATATTTTCAAAATTACGGCCAAAGATAGTTAAAATGGTGCTGCAAATTGCATCATCACTTCCACATAGCTATGGTAATTTATTCTATTCAGAAATAGATTCTCATGGAACGAATTTAGGGCCCATGACTTGACCACAAAATAACTATTTGCATTCCTTTATTCATAAACTTTTAAAACGTTATATTACTCGGGTTTTATTGAAAGAATCTCAATTTTCACCCCTTATTTATCCCCCACCCCCTAAAGCGATCCCACCCAAAAACAATTCGAAGCGTTCCTTTGTCGGGTACTAACTGAATACCAAATTTGAAGGTGATATCTCAATTCTTTCGAAATCTATTGGGCCTATTGACACACAGACATATATTTTGACAGACCCACAAACCGATCGACCGACAGACACAAAACATTTTCGTTCCAGAATCAGGTTTTTACACACATTCAATCCCTAATTTAATTTCAGTAGAGGATACCAGATGTTTGATGAAATTAAAAGTTTTTTAATAAATAAACCCTAAAACGTTGTGTATTACTCGAGTTTTAACGTAAAATTGTCAACTTTCACAAAATTCCCTACCACATAAAGCGACTTTACCCAAAAACAATCCGAACCGTTCGTTTCTCGAGTGCTAACTGTATGCCAAACTTAAAGACGATATCTCAACTCTAAAGTTACCGTGGCTAGGAGCAAACAGACACACAGACCAACAGATCGACAGACCGACAGAGAAAAGAAATCGTTGTTCCCAAATCAAGTTTTCCATATCTTTTGCTACTTTTTGCGGCGTTTAAGCGAAAAAAATTTTTTGAAATTTTTGTAACCGATGCGATACTTCCACAAGCTATGACGATGTGGAAGTAATATCGTTACCTAACAACCTTTACTGCAAAAACAGCAATATGATAACCAGCCTGTTTGACGTAAAGGTTGTTCGAATATTTTAACGTTTAACCGTTTTATCATAATTTTTTAAATTTTTATTTATTGATGTTAATATCAGCATTTGCTTCTGAAAAGTGTTTAGAGCGAGCCAAAATGTATTAAGTTAGTGAATTTTCTTTAAAAAAATACACTAATGAGGAAATTGCAACTTTTGAATTTTGAAATAATGCCTTCAAATGAGCGCGATTTAAGATCCCTGGAACCCAAATCCCAGGTCAGGTCAGATCATATATAATTATATTTATATATCACACCAATAACTCAAAAAATAATGGGCCTATTTTGACAAAATCTGGTGAGTACCTTCCTTTTAGAAGTGGCTTGGACAAGTTTGTTAGCCAGGAAAATCGGGTTAGTTTTTCCCGGCCAATTTTGTCTTTACTTTTGAAAAATTTGTATACCTATGTCAGTAACAAAACATATTTGGTACATGGGTTTATATCATAAAAAAAGAACCATGCACCAAAACCTCGATCTCTACATTAAAAGAAAAAAAGTTATAAGCTTTTAGTCTAGTTTTTCTCCTTAAAACGTCAAAGTTGTCGCGATTCTAAACCTTAAAATTGACATGTTCTAGATCAAGAACCTGTGGCACATGTTTAACACATTTTTATTCTTCGACGGCAAATTTTTCATAAAACATCAAAATCGAAGAATTTTCTGGAGAGGGGCTGGTTTTGCGTGAAATTTATGTACCTTGAACAAATCAGGTCAAAGGAATTTTTGACAGAGGGGGTTTAAAAATTATTTGAGTAAACGTCAAAATTTGCGACACTTTTCACGCTAATCACACCGTGTACGTTACGTCTGAAACTAATATAGTGCCCGATTAACCTTGATCGAATATTACAGATTACATTTTTACCCACAGATTGGGTCAATTGGTTTTACTGAGATGGTGAATAAACTCCGTTTTCTGCGTATAATATAATATAGGTTAAGCAGTTTTGTCATAATAATCCATTTTAGTTATCCCATTTTCACGTAGTGATTTTTTGAACGCGTTTATTTACAATTTTTATGAGTTTGCCATATATTCTTTGATTCTAAATGGTTTTTAAACGTTCATATTGTCTATTTATATCATTACATTAAGTTTTTGATGTTAATTTTAATGAGAAAATGCTTTAAAAAATATCGTATCGAAATTACCTGTCACGTTTTTAGTGGCATACCCTCTACTGAATGCATCTTTCATGATACTTATGTAATCGTGTAACAACGGATATGGCTATAAATCGAATCTTTATTTAACTCTACATACGCGGCGGCCACTACTGTCCATTTCAATTGCCTAATTTTGTAATTTAAATCTAAATTGGAAGGCGTATTCCGAAATTCAGTTGGTTCTTCTTCTTCTTCTTCCAAAGATAATTCGCTCAAGCTGAGCAAACTGGCTATCCGGTAGGAACTGTTTGTCAACAAAATGTTAAATAATATTTCGTACGATACATATTGATGCAGCAATAGCAATATATATATATATATATATATATATATATATATATATATATATATATATATATATATATATATATATATATATATATATATATATATATATATATATATATATATATATATATATATAAGATATTCGTTGTTTAGGAAAATTTATTTTTCGAATCGTTTTTCAACAAGATACAAACTGGCGGAATCTGATTGTTCCTAGTGTAAACAACTTTGTTGCTATGGCATCTATTTTTTTTTAAATGGTGATATATGACTTTTTTTATTTTCGAAAAGAAGGTCTGTCTCTTGATACGGACCTATAAAATCTTAATAGGGGTTCATAAGAAAAAAATAAGAAAAATCAACTTTAATTCTAAAAGAAACTAACAACACACAAATAAAGTAAAATTGTAATAATAATAATTAATTAACTATATGTTCAAAATGGTGTCCATTTTCTTAAAACACAATTTAACTCCCATTTCAAAGGGTTTTATTACATTTTAATTAAGCTGGACTGCACAATCCGTCTTGGTTTTTCAACAATTCTAACTTTTAGGTTTTTTGAATTTAATGGCATGTCTTTGTAGACAACATCCTTCAGGTGGCCCCAAAGCAATAATCACGTGGCATCAAAGCAGCAAAATGAGCAGGCCACTCAAGCGAACCCACGTGCCAAATCCACTTTTCTGCGAAAACTGAATCCAGATATTGCGGCACGCATCTACCAAAATAAATGGGTGCTCCATCTTGCTGAAACCAAACTTTATTAACCTGGCCCACAGCAACCATAGCCGGTATAATTTATTCTATTAATAAATTTAAATAATTTTCAGATGTTATATGTGCCGCAATAAAGAACAGGCTAATAATACTGCTGTGTAGTATACTGGCTCATACAATAATTTTTGTGGTCACTGGGTTTGAGCCTCCAGCATCTTATGTAGATTTTGCTGATAGCCATGATGTGGTTTTCTTTATAAACTAATCCATGTGGTGTTAAAATAGTTTAATCTAAGAAATAAATGTTTCTGCCAAATTCCGGATTATCATTAAATTTGCCTAATGTAACAAAATTCAACACACCTCTCAAAATCGTCATCCACAAGTTACGGGTAATAAATTTATTTTTTTATGAAATTTGGCAGAATTTTTTTTAAACATTGTTTAATGTAGTAACTTCATTTACAGACAAATAAACCTATTAATAAAGACAATAATATATATATATATATATATATATATATATATATATATATATATATATATATATATATATATATATATATATATATATATATATATATATATATATATATATATATATATATATATATATATATATATAATGCCTTATTATCAGCCGTTCTTGGTTTCCTATGGTTAAGTTATGTTTGACACTACCAGTTTGATAAATTTTTTAAAATAATTTGGAAAAACACCCTTTATTACTTTTTGAACGACAGGATACTTCATAAAAAAGTTCGGGACGCAGCAGCAAGTGCGTTATGGTAGTGAATTTTTATTAAATGTTTCAAACTTGGATAACTTAATTTTCAAGAAACTTAGAAAGTTGAATTTTGGTATGTGGTAAAACCTTTTCCAAGGCAACATATCCGTCAAATGTCATTAAAATAACTTTGTAATTTCCGGAGCAAAAAAAAATCAAAATTTTAAAAATTCAATTTTATATAAACTTATAAAGTTGAATTTTGGTACGTTGTAAGGCCTTTCTCAAGGCAATATATCCACTAAATTTCTTTAAAATATCTTTGTAATTTTCGGAGGAAACAATTTTTTTCGAAAAAAAACTCAAAATTTTTCCGGAAAACCTTATCTGACTAAGGAACTCATGCAAGCCATTAATAAAAGAAAGGCATTTGCCGCGTTACATAAAAATCGGTTAATTATTTTTTGAGTTATCGGTTAAGTAACCACATATATATATATATATATATATATATATATATATATATATATATATATATATATATATATATATATATATATATATATTAGTGATTTTTTTAAAATAAAAATTCACTAAAAGCACGCACATAACTGTAAAATAACGTTTTCTGTCACCGGAGCCCATCATCGTTAATATTTCAATTCCTCAATGTTTTTATGTGTAGCTTTCTAAAGTATTACAAACTGCAAATAGCTAACAGTGTTTGCTTCCAAGAAGCCAAGTTGCCTTTGTCATTACAAAATAAAGCGGCCTATAGCCCCTATAGCCCCCTATAAGGCATAATCATCTGTTAAGTGCTGATTATAATAGCTTTTGAAATTTGCGTATCAAAATATATTTTAGAGATATGTATTGAAAATGCACGATGTACAATTTAATGACAGGTGACAGTAATCATTTGGTATACGTGTGTCTGTATCTGTGTAAGCAGGTTTTCTGTATATTGAAAATTATTTTCCAGCTTCCTAAATGTTAAATCTAAAAAAATTATTTACTGTTAGTTCCTTCTGCTTCTAAAGTAAAATTGATATTGTCATGAAGGTTATTGAATATTTTTGAACATTTTTTTTGTTCTATAGGAGTACCTCGAAAACGCGCCTAAATGTCATCTACATATATGTACCAAAAATATAAGGTTAATATTTGTTTTTTGAAGTTATTCATTAATGTGTTGGCTAATAATCCAAAGAGGGGACCACACTTAGGACGGCACTTATATTGTATATAATTTTTTACCACTAAACCTTAATGCGTATGTTTTATACATTCGTTGAAAAGATTCATTGTTTTTGTCTTTTTATAACATTCAAATTCTTTTCTAGTAAAATATTTTACAATAAAGATAGGCATTCTTTAAAGTGTAATTTAGCGACCCAAAACGAATAACATTTTCAGGCACGTAGAAATAATAACCCTGACATATCCACGTTTGCACAACATATTTTCGATACTTAACATAGGCCTACAGTAATTAAACAAGACAAGTGAAAACTTCGCGTTTCTAGAGAATTATATAGGGTGGCGCATTGAAAACGAAACAGGCCGATTTGCGCCCATAGAATATTTTTTTTAAGAAACGCTGAAACTTGTCAATTTGAATATCGAGGGGAACATGTTTTGACATAAAACTCAACTTTGTCACATCAACCCCTTAGGGGTGGTGATAACAACCCTTATATTCTAAATAGGAAACATGGGTCGAGTGTTACATCATTTTAAAGCTCTTTCTTTTATGAATTCAGCACACTCACTTTTTTGAAAGTTTTATCAACTCGTTTGAAAATTATTCACAGTTGAAGATGCAAAAACGCATTTCACTCATTCCGATAAGAAACGTGCTGATAGTCAATGTTTTGTTGGTTTACAAACAAAAAATGACTACCAGAACATTTCTTATCGGAATGAGAGAAATGCTGTTTATTATTTCAGTTTATCGGTCGGTTTGATACTTGATAGTACTACCGAAAATTAATTTCACAATGGTGTCTTCTGTAGAAGAAAGAGTTGAGGTAATTACTCTTTTTTTAAAAAACGATGACTGTGCCAACCGTGGTGCAAATTTGTTTAATGAACGACATCCGAACAGACATGTTAACATAAAATACATTTTGGAGTTAGTTGCACAGTGGTTCAGTAGCCAACAAAAAACGGGATCCTGAACGTGAATTTCCGGTTAGAAATGAGACTACTGAAATTGAAGTTTTAGGACAAATTGTTGCAGACCCAACTTTGAGCACGAGAAAATTGGCCACTGTGTCAAACATCAAAAGAAGAACTATTCAGCGAATATTGAAGCATCATGAATTTCACCTGTATAAAAATTAATCTTGTACAACAACTGAATGAAGACGATTTTGATCGGCGGCTGGAGTTTTGTGAAGTTATGACTGCACGAATAGCTGATAACGGGAACTTTCTGTTCAATATCTGTTTTTCAGACGAGTGTACGTTTTTATTAAACTCTACAGTCAATCGTCATAACTGTCGTTATTGGGCAGATAATAATCCAAGTAATTTTCACGAAGTCCACACTCAAACTCCACAGAAATTGAATGTCTGGACTGGCATTTTTGAAGACCGTTTAATCGGACCAATTTTTCTTGTTAGAAATTTGAGTGGCGAAACGTATTTGGAGTTACTAGAAGATATCATTTACCCTCTACTAATTGACATTGTTGAAAGCAAGAAAATCAATTAGTACTTCAACAAGATAGAGCTCCTCCGCATTTTTCACAACGTGTTAGGGAGTTTTTGGACAGAGAGTTTCCAGAGCAATGGATTGGGCGTAGAGGTGCTATTGAGTAGCCCCCTAGATCACCGGATTTAACTCCTTTAGACTTCTTTCTATGAGGCCATTTAAAGAGTTAAATTTACGAAATAGAACCGGAGTCTCTGGAATAATTACGACGACGCATTGTTGAAGAATGCCGTCTAATAGCTCCACAAATGCTCCAGAATATCAGCTCGTTTTGAACAAAATTTGTACTTTTGTATGGAAGCTGGTGGTCAACAATTTGAACACTTTCTTAACTGAATAAAGATTTTTGAACGTTTTGTTTTATTTTTAATTTTTTTTACGAAAAATTGACTAATTAGTGCATTTTTTATCACAATGAATGAAATACGTTCTTGCAACTCGAACTGTGAATAATTTTTAAACGAGTTGATAAAACTTCCAAAAAAAATTGTGTGCTGAATTCAGAAAAAAAGGTGCTTTCAAATAATGTAACACTCGACTCATGTTCCCAATTTAAAATATAAGGGTTGTTATCACCACCCTTAAGGGGTTGATGTGACAAAGTTGAGTTATATGTCAAAACATGTCCTCCTCAATATTAAAATTGACGTGTTTCAGCGTTTCTTAAAAAACAAATTTCTCTGGACGACAATCGATCTGTTTCGTTTTCAATGCGCCAGCCTGTATATAGAAAGCACATACACGGCACTAGCTACCTTGTTTTGAGTCAACAAATTGATTTGCGGGATTCCCCTTTCTCGGAAAATCTTCGTTTTAATTAAATATATGGATCCGAATACGTCTAACTACCAAAAATAGTTACGACAATGTAATAGGTTGACGTGTGTTAATATCTTCCTTGAATGGTACCTGCTTCTATTACTGTTATAGTTAATTAATTGCTTTATTATTCTAACTGTTATTATTTATTATTACTGTTATGAGCTGATTAAATTATCAAGGTAACTATCGAGATACTTACTCACATAGGTATTCTAGAGTCACGTCCTGCCTTTGTTTTACATTATTATTAAATAGTGTTTTAATCAAAATACCCTAACGTTTTTTTATTTATAGATGTGCGTATAATTAAATGTAATATTATCGTGTCAGGCGAAACTGGTTGCAAGGAAGAAAACAAATACTTGCCAAACCAGAAAATATACCTCTATATGTGTATTTACTACAAATAAGAGTTTATATAGGTAAAAAATAACGAGTTACCTACTAAACATATATGGTTGCAAAACAAATTTGATCAGGTTTCCTAATAAAAGTGACATTACCAGAGTTTTTAGAAAATACTACAAATTTATTTGCCTTGTGTTATATAAAACATCGAACTTAATTCCGTTACCCAGCATTATATCCAACTTCCCGGTTTTAAAGATTGTGTTCAGTTGACTACAGAGTTTTATTTTGGTTTTCTACACGTTCAATTTTTCACTCCATTACTTATTTTTTTATTATTGTTAAGCTCACCAGCAAACCGGTAACTGGGGTGTCTAGAGGAAATTGAATTTTAAATGTCCATATTTCATGTGCAGGCGCTCTTGATATGTTGCGCGATATTATTAAGTGCCATTAAATTATTAAGTTAGTGGTAAGTGGTATAAAGCCAAGGATTCTGGATACTACTCTAGCACATAAGAAACCGCTGCTTTCATAAATTGCGCATTCTTAGTATAACACGGGATAAAGTTATGTAAAATATTGCACATGGTAGATAACATCTTGCTTAATATACGGTAATATACTCTATTTTCTCAAGACAAGCATTCAGTATTTCTAACGTAATAAGGATAAACCGAGGAAGTCTAAAACCCATAGAACTTTTGGGAAGTATTTACGTATTTTAATGTTATTCATTATAAACTACCGACCCCTTATGGCCTATAGAAAAAAAGTTAAAAAAGTTGTGTGGTTATGACTGAATTTTGTTAAAATGTTATCAAAAGTACAGTGGCGTGCAGATTTCAGGGGGTACAAAAAAATTATGTATTTTTCAAATTGGATACCCTGTATATTATTACATTTTTGAAATGACCGTTTTTTCTAATTTCAAAAATGTAGCATATATAACCCCTAACTTATAACCTGTTTGAGTTATTAAACGTCGAATATGTTAGTAAAACTAGTTACTGTAAATATGGAAAACTTAACTTTATAAGAGTAAAGTTTGAAAATGACAGCTATTATGTTTGATAAGTGACATTTTATTAATAAAATAATCAAGATGGTTTACTGAGTTCACAGTGAGCGAAAAAGAGTCCAAATATTTACTTGTTATATGAAAAATAACAAAAATAAACGTGCGGCAAAAAGAGCATGTAGGGTGTTCTATCCAAATCGTCCAACATCAAAATACGTTCAAAAATATTTACCGTAAGGTGAGTAATACCTCCGGCTTTAGTAGAAGAAAGCATGACGTTCAAGAAAACCGGGAAGAACAGCTAGATATCCTGCTTCGTTTCGAAGGTAACCCCATCCACATTTATTCAGGAATAGACTTTTTTGAAATATTGTATTATTTTTTATAATCATCCGAATGCAGTATAAATAATGTTGTCGACGAATTAGGTAAAAGTGATTCCAAAATTCAAAGTACTTTGAAAAATAGCAACTACAGACCATATAAAACTTTACCCGTATAAGTTTTAACGTTGGTTCATAAAAGAAAAAGGCTGGCCTGTTGCCGCTAAATGATTGAAAAGTTGAATGAAGATCCCGATCATTTTCTTCAAATGTTATAGACTGATCATTCATCTTTTGCTACGGCATGCGTTTTTAATAGAAAAAAAGAAGGTCGTGGGAAAACAAACACGACAGAAAAATATTGGTAAAACAAATACAAACATCAGGAAGAATTAGCGTTTGGTGTGGAATTTTCAAAATTGTTCGGCCTATATTTTTTAATTATATTTTAACTGGAGTTACATATTTGGAGATACTGATCCCAGAAGTAGAAAGTATTTTTTTACCGAATTTTCCGGAAGCCGAGCTTGATGATATGATTTTGATGCAGGATGCGGCCACTCCGCATAGTATCATACCCGTGCGAGATCATTTGAATAATGTGTTCCCAATATGGATGAGAAATAATGCAACGATTAGATGGCCACCTAACAGTCCCCTATAGAACAATTTCTTTGGGCAATTCCAAAATACATTGTCAACAATAATAATAATAATAATAATAGTATTCAAATCAGTAAGACAGGATTAGACTTGAAATAAACAATCTGAATGCAGATAATGAAGCCAATCCGGTGCAGTTATAAAAAATGTTCGGGGGGCAGCAAGTGCGTTATGGTAGTGAATTTTCATTAAAATGGTTTTAATACCAAATATGTTTTTTTTAAAGCACCCATCAAATTTGGTTACCAGTATAATCTATATAGTAGAAACAATGTGCCATGTTTCATCAAAATAACTTTATTATTTGAAAATGTACAAAAATTTCCGCAAGTAAGCTTAAAGTGTTCCCGAAAAAACTGGTTTCTTGGTCAAGCTTATAGGTTAATAGCAAACTGAGATATTAAAATTTGAAGCATTTAATGAAAATTCGTTTCCATAACGCCCTTGCTGCGTCCCGAATTTCTTTTCTTACAAAGATGGGTTAAATTTCGATGGAAAATGCAAAAATGCAATAACATAACGCGTGTTCGATTAAAAAAAAAAAGAAAATTTTAATCACCAACGACTTATGGGCCATCCTGTAATTGTAGAACTATTTTTTTAAGATGTAGCTCAAGACACCCTATAATTAATGTATACATTTTTTTTTCGTATCTTGCATAATAACGGATATATTGAGCTTTAAAGATTTGTTACGAAAATTCGACAAAAATGATATACAATTAACCCATAAACTCTATAGCCAACACTACTGCCAAAGCATCAGAGAAAGTGTCTATTTGAAATGAATTTTCTGGGAATATTTTAGTAAAATGAAGGACAATGACGATTGAAACTAAGACTTCAGGCTTTGTAAAACATTCTTCTAGAGACATTTTCCTTATATAGCTGATATTAGTTTCAGGTTAATTGCCTAAATATTTCCAATTTTGACGTTTTAAATTGCGACTTTGACGTTTTGAGGAAAACCCAAATTTATTTTTCTTTAAATGCCTGTAACTTTTTTGTCCTTTAACCTACAAAGCTAAATTTTGATAGGTAACGTATAATGATATAAACCCGTTTACCAAATTTGGTTGCCCTTACTTTGTTAATTCCGGTTTCAGACTTTATATGTATATATATATATATATATATATATATATATATATATATATATATATATATATATATATATATATATATATATATATATATATATATATATATAAAATAAACATATTAAGTCTGAAACCGACCTCGGATTTGGATTCCAGGAGTCCTAAATAGCGCTCATTTGAAGAAATTTTTTCAAAATTCAAAAGTCGGGATCTCATTAGTGAATTTTTTTAAAGAAAATTCACTAAAATGAGCAGACGTTATCAATTATACATTGACAATAATAGTGAACATATAAATTTCCAAAATACATTTTTGTTCTCAATTTTGTATAAATATTTGACTTTTCCCTCCTCACTCTAAACCATTTTAATTATTCCATTAAAGAAATGTCACTTCTCAAATAGAATAGCTGTCATTTTTAAAGCTTACTTTAACAACGTTCACTTTTCCCTATGACTGAATGAGTTTACCTCGGGGCTAGAAGATACACAAAAAAAACTTTTCCATATTTACAGTAACTTGTTTTACTAACATATTCGGCATTTAATGACTTAAAAAGGGTGTGAGTTAGGGGTAACATACGATATATTTTTGAAATCAGTAAAAACATATCATTCCAAAATTTAATAATATACAGGTTATCTATCCTATTGAAAAAATATTATTCTTTTGTATTCCCTGAAATCTGCACGCCACTGTACTTTTGATAGCATTTTAACAAAACTCAGTCATAACCACACAGCTCCTTTTTAACCTTTTTTTCCTACAGGCGATAATAACGATGATAAGAGGTGGATAATTTATAATGAATAACCCTGTACAACAAAGTAAAAATTCTTTTTTGTTCAAATATTTGTCAAAGTGTTTTTAAATTAATACTGTTGTATTTATTTTATTTAATTGTTAGTTATACTTCATATTGTATGATAAATCAAATTTATCTCTTCCTTTAATCTTAAGGGACTGCCACCGTTGTCGGAGACGGTAATTTTAGATTTTATGAACCGTTGCCCGCTAACTGACAGTTTTCGTATATGTTCAATGGTTCTTATTTGTTCTATGACGTTAACAGTTAACCTATCTAACTAAAACTTTACCTAGAAAATCGACAATAATAAAAATTGACAACAATCCTTAGAATATAAAACAACAGGAATGAGCGTTATTAAACATAGTTGGAACCTAAAAAGAGGTTGCAATGTCATAATATGACATTTGAAATGACATGTTACTTGTCGAAAATAAAACTAACACAATAGTTACCTATTATAGAAGACAGATCACAATAATAGCACTATTTTACACTAATTTCCCAACAAACGCAAATGTAAAATATTCACCGATCGGCACAACCCGCCAAAAATGAATCACTAAATAGGTTCAAGATGGCTGACATGTTCCACGCCCTTCTAGAGTACATATATGAAAATACTCCTTCCTGTTGTTTTACATTCTAAGCAACAAACAACCTCTATTTTAGGAAATATTATGTCTAAAGCGGTTGACAAGACGATATTTCAAATCGAATCAACCATGTTTGTCCACTTCATCTACAGAAGACTGTATTAATTCCAATGATAATATTAGTATGTAGTTGATACTGCTGCAGGGGCGTACGGTGGGTTTTTAAATAGGGGAAGTAATGAATTATATTGGCCAGATTTTTCAGATTCTAAAATCGAAAGTTAGAAATTTGATTTATGCATTAAACCTAAACGTTTTAGCTTAAAACACGATTACAAATTATTCAAGTGCAAAAACCCTCACGTCTTCCCCGAATTTTTATATTTTTGTGCAAGCGTCGAGGAAAACAAAAGACAGGGCCAGCAGAAGAGTTTGGAAATTGTTTTACGACGCATTAACCACTCATAGGTTTACTAAACACTGCGATTAAAGTAACGTTTCAAACTTTTCATTCACTTCATTAATTTTAATGCAGATGAAAGGATAAACCAAAAAAAAACCTGTTTCTTATACTGTATATAACTCGAACACATTCAAAAACTTGTACGGCACCATTCGCAGTCAGGAAAGTGCCAAAGATCACGCGCCGACCAACCGACCGATACTGACTTTGTATAAGCGGATTTTAAACCGCTAACTGCAGATTATAAATTGCCCAGATTAAAAAACCTTATTACGGAATCCAGCGGTAAAAACATAGACAGCAAACGACACAGCAGGAAGTAAGCGATCCGCACTTCCGATTATCGGATTTGCGCGTTTCTGTCTGCCGCATATTATGCAGCGCCGCCGTGTTTGTTTGGCGTTTGCGACATTGCCAAACTCAATAAATATTCCAAGTATCTACCTACAATTAGATACAAACCTAATAAAAACATATATAACTTAAAAGAAGAAACACAATTTAAATGGAAAAAGAAAATTTTACTAGAAATAATTAGGGGAAGCAGTACTTTCATGGACCGCACGCTTCTGCACTTCTGTAAATAATTAACGTAGATTAGCAAACCATCAGAAATTCTAAATTATCACAAATTTGCAGTACTGTGTTTGATCCCAGGGTTGTTCATTTACTTTTCAGTACATACTGCACCATTAACCTCAACCGAGGTTCTGGCATTGTATTTGAGCAACTTGTATGTCTGAAGGTTCTGCCCTTCGGAGGGGGCGTAATGCCGGCGATCCGGTATCCATGCGAAGTTGGGCACGTTAAATATCACTACTCTCTCTACAGAAAAGCAGTGGTTCGGCAAAAATGCTCACTGGCGTCGGTGATTGGCCACAGTCGCGGAAATAGGCCGACGTTAAAGAAAGAAAAAAACACACACATACATTAATTTTTGCTGTAAAATAATCGGAACTTTAGGACAGTATGAATTGCCACCAAATCTAAATGGAATTTCCAACGTGCAATTTAGTAGTAATGCTTTATTTTAAATGTAATATTCGATATATTTAAACTTGAATTTATTTTAGTCCTTATATTCTCATGATATAGGATATTTCTATGTTATACAGGGAACATTAAAGGATATGAGCACTTTTGTGTTAATTTATAAGCACCATCAACATCCTGTAGCCTTTTATATTTTTAGTGTCGAATTTGCATTCAAAAGATTTCTTATGTCGTCTAGTTGTGTAAAATTATTGGATTATTGGATTATTAAATGCTTGTGTACAGGGCGAGTCAAAATTCCGAAGTATTATTTACTTGCTTATTTTAAATAGAACACCTGTATTTAATTATTACAGTAAACTCTACTTTTATCCCATATAATTTTTTACTTGGCTACAATTATTACATGCTGGCATTTATGTGTAAACAAAGCAAGATAATATAAATACTTAAAAAATCTAACAATTTTACACATAAGTAAACAAAATCAGAAATCCTTCGAACGTAAATTCAGTGAGGTTCAAAGTATGGAAACACCGTCTTTTGAACCTCTCGTACGATTACACCGATATTTGGTATTAATATGGTTTTCCACATGTCAAATTCATATTCGATCTTGGAATTGTTTCCCTTCTCTGTTTTTTAGGAATTATACCAACTTTTTTTATTTTAAATAGCACACCTGTATATATATTTTTTTTAGATTGTCCTGCTCATTCTAAACACCTTTCATGTGACATGTCCTATAATACCTAACCCTACTACTTACCCAGTTATGGTTAAATATCACTGGACAGTAGTGGAAATAAAATAATGCCTAAGTCGAATGTTTTTAATACAATAAAGGAGAAACAAAAAATAAAATATAGCAAATTTTCAAAATGCTGACCACCTACTTATTGGCCTTACCCTAATCTATTTTCGAAACTCTGTAATACGTTTTGAAATATGCTAGCTCCTTTAACTTTTCTCGCGTCAATTATGATCATCTGTTGTAAGGCTTCTACGTTTTGAGGTTAAGCTTTGTAGACAACATTTTTCAGATGACCCCACAGAAAGAAATCTCGTGTCTTCAGCGATCGAGCTGGCCATTCTATAAATCCTCGTCGCCCCATCTATCCCTCGGGAAAAATGTTGTTCAAATATTGCCTAACTTGGCAATCACAATGAGGGTAAGCACGGCTTACTAAGGCTCTTCTGCACTTAGATAATTTTTGACACTTATAAGCATGGTTCAATTAATTGCCTTCAAACGTACAATTGAGAGACTATCAGTTAAATTAGTAAAGGTATGATGAAAAGTAGTGTAAAGTACCTGGTTGATGGAATAATTGCGTTAGTGCAGAAATGACATTATCACTTAATAACTCTAAGTAAATTCTTGCATTCAAATTTCAGTTAATGAAGAATGGGCCAACGTTTTTTCTACCAATTATTCCAGCCCAGATGTTTAATTTATACAGAGGCTGTGTATTATGTTCGCGCACCCAATGTGCATTTTCCTGAACGCAATATGTCTATTTATATCGCCATTTAAACCGAAGGACGCTCAGAAAACATAATTTTTTTAAATAAAATTTGTTGGTTATGTATCATCCGAATCATTATTTCAGAAAACCTTATTCTCCTATCGTAATCATCATCTGACAATTCCGGAACGAAACTCACCTTGTATGGGTGGTATTATTCTTCAGTATTCTTAAAACCGAAGTGCGTGAAATTTAGTGACGTTGACAAGTTGTTTTAGTTGTTGAGTGTTGATTTTCCTCCACTGACAAGCAAACATCTGGAGCTTTAGTGTCACTTCTAGCAATATTATGACGTCCTGTTTTCGAGGAATTACTCACCATACCGTGTTCACTAAGTTTTAAATCTTGCTAACCGTACTCACTGCGATTGAGTTCTGTTTGGATACTTGTTAAAAACACTGCAATTTTTGCGAAATGATCTCTGTCTCTCACCATAACCCAATATCATTAAAATTTCGATTCCTTCCTTTTCTAACAATTACTTTACTGTGCTTTTCCACAAATATCACCGAAAATAATGTACAAATATGCTACTAGAATACTAGTGACAGCTAATGTCAACAATAAAAAATTAATTTTTCGTTTTTCATACCAAACTTTGCATATTTGATATCTGATTTAATTTTAAGGTTTCCATAGTTTTGAATAAGATTAGAGTGTTATTAAAATGTAACCATCACTCGGTAACAAGTAGAGTTAGGTCTAAAACATGTCACATGAAAGTTGTTCAGAATGAACGGGATAATCTAAAAAATTTAAAATATACATGATGTGCTATTTAGAACATAAAAGTTGGTATAATTCTTGAAAAAACTAGAAACGTGACAACAATGCCAATATAAAATATGAATTTGGCATGTCAAAAACCATAGTAGTACCAATTTCGTACGAGCGGTTCAAGAGATATCTAAGTGTTTCCATACTTGTGGGCCTCACGGTATATCATTTGGTTTTAAAGCTGCAAAACGCTACAGGCTGTTGATGTTGCTAGGAAAATAATACCAAAGTGCTTATATCTTTTTAAACAGCCTGTATAACATAGAACAATCCTATGTCATGAAAACCGGGGGACTGGGAGAAATTCAGAAATGTAAAATGTATATGGTATTTTATTAATAATAAAGTATATTTAGTTTACTCTGTGATAATGGGTCACTGTATATGCAAAATCATTTCTAAAATATTGCCTTATGTTCTTTAACTTTTATCTCGGTGAAATAGTTTCCTATCTTTTACTATACCTAAAGGTGTAATTGGACATCCTTGCGCTAATAGTTTTCGACTGAACAAAGTTTATAACCAGAAGCTGCTAAATTTATGTAAAGCACAAGGCGAGCCATATTATAAAGTAGGTACATAAAATAATCAGCACAAATCCGTTATTTAATCTGCAATGCAGTATTAATTACATAAATGCAAGGAAACTTGATACTGTTTATATACATTATGTGAAGACGGAATCTCATAGACATGTAAGGAGCTCCGGTAGAGAATGCAACACTTACCCCGCCTTCCTGACGGCACCGGTGCAGTTGAAGGAAGCAGCAGCTGTACCAGTCTGCTTGGCCTTGTAAGGTGAGTTCATAACGCTCTCACCATCATCCTCGTCCGATACCGCTGTCGTCAGGGACATGCGATCATCGTCCGATATCTGAAAGAAAATTAGGATAATCAGAAAAAGCTCGACGCATTTGAAACTTATATCGGGAAATAAATAGTTGATATCCAACGGAAGTGTAAAAATATAGGTATTTCCGTAAAACATCCTGAATAGACGACCTAAACCTAGCGCTTTGTTTCACAGAAACACGCGCTGCATTAAAATTACCTAAAAATATGTAACAAACTAAATAAATCTAGAGAGTTTAAAATAGTAAAGTATACATATCTACAAAAGTCTTTCCCCCCGTTAACAATGTATAGTACCTTTTTTGTGTATAAATTTCTTTATCATCTTGTCGTCAAATACAGAAATAAACCAATATCGTCCCATCAAAGCGTTTACATCCCAAAGTATGCAAAGCCATCCGTTTTAAACTATCAACCAGTATTCAAGCTTCAGTTAAATTTTATGTAAATTTCCAGGCAATTCGATTTCTCAGATTGATCGGACAAGGCTAGTGTCCTCACATCCAGATGGTTTGTCAACTCATGAGATTCCGCGTCGTCTTAGTATGTTTCTAAGTTCGATAACGCGCATAGTGGTCTTTTTCTAGGAAACTGGCATTAAGTTGGTTGAAGGCGAGGTTTTGATTTCATTTGATGTAACCTCATTGTTTTCTAGCGTTCCTACGAAGCAAAGGTTAACGTATTTAGCAGAGCTGCTAAAAGTTTGACCGCAGCAACTGCGCTATGAAAGTGAGTTTTCATTTAAATGTTTTTAATAGCAAATTCATCTTTTTAAAAGCAGGCATCAAATTTGGTTACCGGTATAACCTATATAGTAGAAACAATGTACCAAATTTTATGAAAATAACTTTATTGTTTGAAAATGTACACAAATTTTCCGAGAATACACCTAAAATGCTTTGGAACTGGTTTCCTACCCAACTAACCTTAGACTAATAGCAAATTGAGTCATTGAAAGCATTTGAAGCATTTAATGGAAATTCGCTACCAAAACGTACTTACTGCATCCTGTGACTGTCAAAATAATTTTATAAGACACCCTATAAATAACGTATACAATTTTTTCTTGTATCTTGTATAATAAGAAATATATTGCGCTTTACCGTAGAAATGCGGAAAACTACTGCCAAGGCAGCAGATAAAGTGTCTATTTGAAATTAATTTTCTGGAAACATTTTACCAAAATAAAAGACAATGACGGTTGAAGCTGAAATTTAAGGGTTTTATAAAACATGCTTTTTGCATAATTTTCTTTACCAAGCCGTATTCTTTACCTAAATGTTGCCAATTTTGACGTTTAAATTTGCGACTTGGACGTTTTTAGGAAAACCCTAATTTTTTTTCTTTAAATGCCTATACCTTTTTTGTCGTTTAACTTGAAGATCTAAGTTTTGGTACATAGTTTAACTTTTGTGACTCAAACATACGTACCAAATTTGTTTGCCCTTTTTACTGGCTAACGAATTAATGTAAGCCACTTGCAAAGGGTCCAGGTTTTCCCGGAAAAAAATTATATCTCCGGAAATAACAACTTAGGGTTTATATATATATATATATATATATATATATATATATATATAAGTAAAATTTTTGTTACTTTTAAGAATTATAACCAATATTAAACATATTTATATTTATAATATTAAACTGAATATATTAAACTTTTTTTATTTAATTTGTTTTCTTCTTAATTTTATGCACGGCTTTCTGTATGATCTATTCTGCAGGGATGTAGTAAGATCAAGTGAAAATTCTTACCTTAAACGTTTTACCTAAATTTTCTGTAAAGTTTTCTCAAAATCATGTACCTTGATAGGAAACGAAACTAAAAAATATCTCAATTTAACAACTTATTCTCTATTAATGAGTGTTTTATACTTTAACAAATTTACCACAATATGAAAAATTTAATCTAGGATCGACATTTACATTAATATCTTACTGGATCCTGTAACTTAAATATTGGCCATTCAATTTTATTAATTACATTTAAAACAAGTTTGCAGTTCGAACTGACTTTAAATTTGCCGCTATACTCTTCTGCAAACTGCTATCCTGTTCCTATAGCAACGGCTTTGATGCAAAAATAGTTGATATTTGATTATTTAATATTCTTATGAGGGTAGCGTAACGACATCTATGGAGATTTACTTTAGACTCTTTATTTAACGTTCTAAATTCCGCTACTATTCATATTTTAGACGTAAATGACATTTAGGGCGTAATAACAGTTCTTATTAACAATTGTGTTATTATTTTGAGTTGTTTCAATTTCAAGTTGCGATAATTAGGTTTATGTTTTAACTGTATTAATAAATACCTTGGCGTTGGTGACGGCTTCTGTTCCGATACGTATCGTTTACAATCACTTAATTGCTGTGTGTTGCCAACACATGTTCAACAACAATTTAAATGTGTTGTGGTGATTTAGGTTCTCCAAATGTGTTTCACTATTAAGTTATGTTCTTGTCACCAGATTACATTTTTCCTAAGCAAAAATTTTTCTTGCTTAACATTTTTCCATATTTTTCGTTACCTGTTTTATTCTTCATTATTTGGAAAGCAAGTTATAGAGTTTGTGTATCGCATATTTTGATATGGAATAAGATTCACCACATTTTGGAAAACTAATTTGATTATTTATTAAAATAACTAGGAGGGACAGTTTCATTTCTGAACGTCACACCGTCTGGGATTACCATAATTAAACGTTGAATGAAACAGCCTCTCGTCCAGACACCAAAATTTATTTCAGATCTTTTTATTACACCCGACGCGTTTCGACACCCCAAGAGGTCATCTTCAGGGGATAAATCTACAAACATAAACAAGACAGGTCTGTCAGAAAAACATTACTTTTTCCGGTAGGCAATTGTGCATGTCTGAGCACAATGATGACAAGGTAATCCTCACAGAAAAGTCAAAGGTCACAAGTCACACATGAAAATCGAACAACAGTCGAGTCAAAATCTTGTTCGATTTTCCTGTGTGACTTGTGACCTTTGACTTTTCTGTGAGGATCACCTTGTCATCATTGTGCTCAGACATGCACAATTGCCTACCGGAAAAACTAATGTTTTTCTGACAGACCTGTCTTGTTTATGTTTGTAGATTTATCCCCTGAAGATGACCTCTTGGAGTGTCGAAACGCGTCGGGTGTAAGAAAAAGATCTGAAATAAATTTTGGTGTCTGGACGAGAGCTGTTTCATTCAACGTTTAATTAGGAGGGACAGGATATTTGAAGATGTGTTTTTATAGGTATTAACAGCATAAAGCTTCATCATCACAAAGCTGTAAAGCAGCGAAACCCGATTACGTAGAAGAAATCAAACCTTTATGAAGCCATAGAAATAGTCTCTACGTCTATACTACACTAAGTGAAGATTGGAACGTGTGATGAGCACTGACAAGCACACTTATTTAATTCCTAAAAAGTAATTCTCAGGAGTTATTCATCCTCTGATGACGTTAACTTGGTTAGTGAAACGGTCGTCAGGTTTTTTTAGAATGTGTTGAGATGATTTGGGTTCTCCAAGTGTGCTCTACGTCTATATTCAGGATGAACCCGTTTAACCAAGTATTTAGATAAAAAAAGGTTAATAAAAATTTAATCCATTTTTTGGTATGTAGTGTGATTTACATAACATTTTTGGGTTTAGGAAAAATTTTAAAAAAATATTGAAGGAAATTTGCTTGTAAGTTTAATTTACATTCTAGAAACAAAAACAGCGTTTTTCAGGTAAAAAGAAAATATTTTTTTAATGCAAAAAAAAATATGCTAAAAAGATTTTTTAAACAATTTTTGTTCACAAGAATCAAGAAAAACCATTTTATAAACAAATATGCTAAAGAAGTTAACAGAATTCAGAAAAAAATAGTTGGGATGAAAATTTGCTAGGAGGATTTTTTTAAAGTAACCATAAAATATTGGTTTATGGAAATGACAGAAAATTTTCTACTAATTCGCAAATTTCTTCTAAAAAATCGATTTTTTTTTAAGAAAATTCCCCTTAAAATATTTTCTATAAAAATTCAACAAAAAATTTTTCTGCACACATCATACACGCACAAAAACGGTGATATATCTAAGAACTGACCATGCCCGACGGGGCTTAACTCCGATTCAGAAACGTTGACAGGTATGTCTACTGCGCCGTCAAAATTGCCGTTACCATTTGCATCCAACAAGTTCTCAAACATTTTCAAATTATAAAGTCTGTCCACTTGAAGTTTTACCTGATTTTTGTAAAAAACGATTACCGAGTTGTTTATAATAAAAGTTTATGAAAATTTGCTACTATAATGCAGTTGCTCGGTCCAAATTTTTAGCGCTGGTTATATATGGTTTGACGATATAACTAACTCAAGACTTGGATTTTGAAACGTATTTTGATAAACAAAAAATATAACACTTAAATCACAAAATCCAGAGTTTAAACTGCTACCAACCATCTCAGAAATGGTCCAATTCAAATAAATTTTTGCAAACATTTTAGCAAAACGGCAAACAATAGCAGTTGGAATATAAATTTGGGACACGTCTTGCAATGTTTGTTCTCCGTAGCCCGCATTTCTTTCAGAATATTTATTTAAAAATTTGACTTTTTACACTACAGATAGTCATCCTGACGTTTATAAAACAAAAAACTATCTAAATTATTATTTTGGTACCTCCAGCCTTTTTTGCACCAACAAAACCTAATTCTTATCTGTAGTATTTAATAAACTTTGTTACCCACAAATAATTTTCGGGTCTAGAGCCTTTTTCTAAACCACAGTGAGAACATTTTTTTAAATGTGTATAATTTTTTCTTTTTTGGCGTAAACAATGTGATATAGAGGGACAACTTGCAAACCAAATTTGTTCCAAAACTACTAGAAGTCTCCAAAATTCGTAAAGAAAACCTTTTTAGGTTTCCTAGCCAAAGAACTTTTATATATATATATATATATATATATATATATATATATATATATATATATATATATATATATATATATATATATATATATATAAGTCGCACTCCACTTCGTTATGTCCTATAACCATAAACATTAAGTCTTTATTTTGCAAAAAAATGTGGGATTTCTTGAAGATTCGTTAAGCGTATTCCAACTACATATTTGTTTACATTTTGCCGTCCACATCTGTCGAAACTAACCTCGGTCTTGCCTGCACTAATTTGATTTTTTTTTTCAAAATTCCAGAACGCAATTTTTTCAACGAAAATTCTCTAAAAAGCCAAGCTTACATAAACATTAAGTTAATATATTATTGTGTTTTTAAGATAAAAAATTAAAGAAATTCCAGCTTATATCAAGAAAGCACCACCTATAAAATAAAATTGGGATCTTGTCACTAAACTACATTATTTTTGTCTACAGTGTGTTACCTATAAAACATTTTTTCTAAAAGAAAATTAAGTAAGTAAACCAAATTATCCTTAAACCATTATTCTCGATTTACAGTCATCAAATAAAGTATTTAGATCGCGCATATATGAAACCTCTTATCTTTTGTTTATCTGTCTATTGCTGACCAAATATCAGTGTGTGTGTGTGTGTGCGGTCATGTCTTGGCTGCGGCTACTCTGGCCATCCGCTCATTTTCTAATATTTTTTTTTTTTTTTTATTCTCCATCTATGTTCAAATGATGATTCATTAGTTAGTTCGTCAGATCACTACACTTACATAATGGTTTCTAATTTATAAGTAAACATAATACCTTATTCATTTAATATAAACATATATACACACATAATTTTTTTTTTTTTTTTTTTTTTTTTTTTTAAATGATTATTACTATTATTATTATTTTAATTTATTGGGAAGGTACGGGGACACATATCTTCATGTCTTGGGGCCTATCAAGACAACTTGACTACACACAAGAGGGCCACTAACGGAATGGTATTATACACAAGGAAAGACAGTAGGTAATTCCTAATTCTAATACAGCAATAAATTACCACCTATAAAATAGTTTAAATTACTTAAATAACTAAAGGGCAATACCAATGATAGATATTGTTTACATATATACACATATATTTGTCAACATTCGCATTATAATCTAATGTTCAGAGATTTAACATGGTCCACAATTGCTTGGTATATCTTATGGTTTTGGGATTGTAATAGTTGTGGTAAATTAAAGGGAAGAGTTATATTCAATCTACAAATTTTTTCTGTAAAAAGAGCAACCTTTTCTTTTTGCAGTTCGCAATTTAGAAGTATATGTTGGCTGTCGCCCAACTCGCCACAATCACACAAAGGACTGCTGCGGAGTTTCAGCCGGAAAAGATGCTCCGGTACCAAGGAGTGGTTAAATCGCAATCTACAAATTAGCTTAACAAAAGTTTTATCTACTGTTAGCTTCGTAAACCAAGGTTCAACAGGGATATTAGGTTGTATTGTCTTATAGAAGATTCCCTTAGGATCACTTTTATATTGTGCTAACCATTTGTGTTTGTAGGATCTATTTATAAACGGATATAAATCCTCATAGGGATATTTATAATCTAGCACTTCACCATGTACCAGAGCATCCTTCGCCAACTCGTCCACCTGCTCATTTCCCACTATTCCACAGTGGGCTTTTATCCAAGCAACTGTTACTGTTTTACCCTGATTACAAAGTTCTTTTAAAATTTCTAAAAGTTTAACAAAAAGGTGATTTGTTTTTGTTTTGTGGTTAAAGTTGGCAATCTTGGCAACTGTACTTCTACTATCCGAGAGTATAACGAATTTATTATGGTTAATGTTGTTAATTAGATCTAATGCTTCACATATTGCAATTATTTCAGCTGACGCAATACTAAAATATGGCTTTAATTTGCCTTTTACTGCAACATCGATTTGTGGGTCAAAAATTGCCATTGCTGTATTGTGTTCTGATTTGGAACCGTCTGTATACAACTGGTAGGCATTTGGAAAATGGTCTTTCATGTCACATTCAAATATACTGTTTCTAATTTTAAGGGGAAAATTAGAATAGTCTGGAAGATATCTTGTATTTATTTTTTCTTGATCTAAGTTTATTTGGTATATCGGGTTGATGTAATTCATTTGAATTTCGTCCCTTATGGGTATAACCTGTTCTGTATAACATTCCACTGACAGGCGACTTTTTTTATTGACCCAATAAGGGCTTGTTAAATCACATATCAATAGTATATGTATTTTGGAAAGAAGCAAACTATTTTTGGATTGTAGTTTTAATAGAAATCGAGATGTTAAAATTTTTCGTCTAATTTCAATGGGAACTTCGACGCATTCACATAAAAGATTTGATATCGGAGTGCTTTTCAGTGCACCTGTACATAAACGTAGGCACCTGTTTTGCAGGACACTTAATCTGTTCAGGTGAGTTTTAGCAGCATGATCATAAAAAGTACACCCATAATCCATTGTAGATCTTATAAACGATTTATAAATCATAAGTGATATATGCGTATCGGCTCCCCACGAAACATGTGTTGTTGCTCTTAAGATGTTTATACCCTTTTCACATCTACTAATTATTTTATTGATATGGTCTCTCCACAACAGTTTTCTGTCCAACTTGATACCCAGAAAGGTCACTGTAGATTCGATATTGTATTGGACCTCGTTCAATATTACTGGTGACTTTGGGCTTTGGTGCTTCCTATTAAAGACACATATATGGCTTTTTGAAGTTGAAATATTTAACCCAACTGCAGTCAAATATCGATTGACATTTGCTAAAGATTTTTCTAGCGATTTTAATCCCTGTTCTTCTTTGCAATTGTCGACATATAAACATAAGTCATCAGCGAATTGTAATATCCTTGTTTGCAGATCTATTGTTTTGTGAAGATCGTGGGTGTATATGAGATACAGAATTGGGCTTAATATACTACCTTGTGGCAACCCCCTACTTGTAGTTCGTGGCCCCTGAAGTTCATTATTGACACTAAGATATATCTCCCTGTCTTCATACAATGATACGATTTTGGCCGCTATTGACTTGGGAACCCCTATATCGCACAATTTTGCGTACAGAATATCCAAAATAACATTATCGTATGCACTCTCGATGTCAAGAAAGGCAGCGACTACCATATTTCCATTAGTAAAGGACAGTTCAATATCAGTGACCAAATGAGCGATGCTCTCTGTTGTTGAGTAACCCTTTCTGAACCCAAACTGTGTTTCTGACAAAATTTGATTGCTTTCCAGCCATTTTTCCAAGCGAAATTTAATCAAAAATGTGGAACGCTTCACGATTTTGCGTGTCATCCTTGCGCAGGGGCCATGCTAATCTTCTCTGTATCGTTCCAATTTTAATATATGTACCGCCGAAGCGAGTACGACCAAATATCAGTCATTTTACGACTTTGTTAAGCAAGTTGTAAAATTTTATGTCGCTCTTTATATCCCTGTTTTGAAATGTTATATAAGTTCTTAATTATCTCTGATGTTTTTGTATATCGTCCTAATACTAGAACTGAGTAACTTAAAATTATTGATATTTCAGGAAATCAATGTAAGCCTAGATGTATTCTCACTATAATTAGAACCGCAGACTGGTTTCGTTCTAATTAGAACCTGTCGGTACGGTATACTAATTACAGCGAAAAAACACCTATAAAGTAATACGGCTAGGGTAGCTGGACTCCTAGAACATTGTGAGATGTACGACAGGGTCGCCATCTCGGTGCGGAACTCGGTCGTATGTTGTCACGACAGCTCCAAATAACACAAAATTGTATAAAATAGAGACTGTGTACGGTCAACTAACCATTTTTTAAATCTCCAGCCTTGCCCATTTCTTCCCTAATATAGGGACAATGTATGTAAGGCCAGCTGTATTCTCACCATAATTAGAGCCGTAGACCGGTTTTGTTCTAACTAGAGCTCGTCAGTACGGTATATAATTACAGCGACAAGACACCTATATAGTAATACGCCTATGGTAGCCAGCCTCCTCGACCCTTAGCCAGCCTAGACTAGTACTGACAAGCTCTAATTAGAGCGAAACCGGTCTGCGGTCCTAATTATGGCAAGAATGCATCTAGTCTTACATACGTTGTCCCTATATTAGGAAATAAATGGGCCAGAGTCTTTTTTTAAGTTACGGTCTGACATAAATATACACACAGGGTGACTCACGGTCGATGGTGGGTTAGACGTTCGCAAAGAACGGGACGTAGGATTACTTTGAAAATTAGGTTTCTTGGGTAGTTATCTCTGCTCTATCGATCTAAAATACGTTCAGCGCTGAAGCGTTGCCGCTTATATTGAAAAGTAACAACTGTGATATTTGATGAGACACCCCGTATATTATTCAATTTTTCGCTTCTTCATTACTTTTAGATTATTTTTGTATAATACTTCTCGATACCTATCCCTAGCGGTTTTAGGGAAATTAATTTATTTCCTTTTTTTTTGCAAAACATAACTTCAATTAATTTATTACGGAGTTATTTGGACTCTTCAAAAGCTGAAATTCTGGGTGTAGTTTACCACTGTCTTGCTCATTAGTAGCTTCTAAGGGAATTCGTTTTCTAATATACAGGCTCGTTCAAAATTTGTGATTTTACCGATAGACACAAAAATGGTTAAAAGTGCATTTTTTAATGGATGTATCTGTATCTTATCAAATATCCTAAAAGACAATTTAGGTTCCTTGTAAATACTTGTAACGATTGCGTATCGTTACTACTTTAAATATTCAAAATGAACCCGGAAGAGACTTAATTAATACCCGACAATCCAATCTCTGTAAGGCAATTCATGTTTTGATTTAAAAATTGTTCATTGAAAGTTCGCTAAGAAATTGTATATCGTAACACCCCTACTGACTTTCCTATAATATACGTCTAACTCCAAATATTGAAAGACGTTGAATTTTTGTTGAGGAAAAAAGAAAAAGCATAATTGTTCTGGAACGCTCAGAGGCTGATATCATGGAATAGTAACCATAAAATAACGGACGGACGAGTCCATTATTATTTTAGGTGTGTATAGAAGACTTCGTGACTTCGCCACCGATTGGAGGTCTCGTTTTATATCATTAGAAGAGAGGAAGCTAGAAAGAGCTCGCGCACAGCCACTAACGGTCACGGTAAGAATTTTTCGTGCAGCAGCTGGCAAGAGGAAGATTGAGTTGCCAGCGTAGAGAGTGAGCTAGGCCGTTGACAAGTTAACATCGTTCTAATTAGCGTGGCTAATAATTATTTTAAAACAGGTAATTAGATTCCTTTTTGTTGTCGATACTATCTAACAACAGTTGTCAGTGATTGTTTGATACCGTTTGATCGGTTTTTGAAATTAAATTAACAACGTGCTTAGCAGAAAAACGCGAGTTAAGCAGTGATCCTTTGTTCGCCGACCTGGTGAATCCATCATGTTAATCACACAAAGTTTCTGATTGTTACCGATTGCTGAATCAATTAGCATTGTAAATTTCACTGCAGCCAATTTACATTTTAATTGCCAAATTAATTCCGAACGTTCATTTGATGTTAGAGGCCAAATTGTCTCCCCCAGTAATTGGAGCAACAAGATCCACTTGCCCAATAAACGTTTAGGGAAAGTGCCACTTATTCTCTCCAACCTCCCCTCTCGATTGGAATTGGTAAGCCTATGTTAGGCCCTGATGGTTGACTCTACTTGGAGAGCATCTTCAAAGGTTCAACAGGTAACCCTAGGTGTCAAGACTTGGTGAGTCGATGAAACTTTAAACTTATTTGCGTAGAACAATCAAAAATCTTTCATGCAGTAGTCTATTATTTAAACCACTGCAAATTTGAATTTTCAAAGTAACCTGATCAAATTTGAACTTCAATAGTGTCAGTGAGGTGTCTGTAAGGGCAACTGTAAATTTCCTGTCTATTCTTTAGAATTTTGTCAATATTGTGAACTTAAATACATAGTACTTGATATTGTAATTAGCAGATTTTTGTTTGTAAAATATTTAACCTGTACATTTCTTAATATTTTTCATTGATAATCATTTAAGTAAAAATTTCACATAGTAACATTTTTCTTAAATGGAGCCTCACTCAAAGGACTGGCCAGTTAATTCATTGAAAAATCAACCGAACTAATTGACGACGTCAAGTAATTTAGATAATGATTTGTATTTGCTTTTGAGCTGTAAAATACAGCATTTGGTTCTTAATATACCTCAAATATATAATGTTAATATTTTTGTAAACTAGAACCCTTTAATTTTGTTATTTTGTCATATGCAATATAAAATGATAATTTCTTTTTCTTAAAACTCTTGCTGTTTATCTGACATTTATTTGTGTATGAGTTAATATTTATTTGAAATTTTCCAACCATGTTAATTTGATTTTGTTTGCTATCCCAAATTCAATTATATGAATAAATTTAATATTATTGCTACATTAACATATCTGTTTAATTGAACAGAAATTCGTCCTTAATATCTCCCCTGTTTGGCAGCAACACAATTAATAAATTCTGATGATCGTTTACCTAGATTCCTTAAATTTAATATAACCAGGCCCTAGCCTGTGGCGCTCACAAATATAAGACTTCAGGTAGAACAACACAGAAAATAGCGTGAGTATCAAACCATATCAACATCTGCCAACCTCCTAAAGTTTTATAGATATATGCTTTTATGGTAGGGCTAATAGACAAAAATGACCTCACTATCAAGCAGATTAAAACCCACTTGAGGTCAATCACCATATACCACGTCTCAAGTTTTTGTTTAAGGACGGTTATATACTGTATGATATTCCTATAGCTAAATAGTCAGGTTTCCGAAATAAAAGCAAGTTTCTATAAATATTGGATTATTCTCATATTTTGTATTAGTATTAAATGTTATGGAACATGTCATTATGAAAATTTGACAATCAGTTTTTCAATAATAAACAGTTTGCGCGTTCTTTGGCGACAATCTGGTTTGAAAAGAATCAAATTGGAAAGCAATAACTATTCAAATGAAGTTTTGATGAAATTGTTGATTCTCCATGGTAAATGTAATTGAATTATAGCAAGAGCATGCACAAGGTTTAATGAAATGCATTCCAATTTACAACAAATGAACGAGAGAATATGTGTAAGAGAACAGAATAATTTCATCATCAGTTACGAAAGCGAAACTAAATTTACGAAACCTGAAATTTCAAAAGAAGACAACACTGTAAATGTGTTAGACTATTTTGACCCATAACCCCAAGCTTTCATCAAAGTGCAGAAGACTTAGGCTTAACTCGTGCTTCTGCGAAATTGATTTTCAATTTTACAAATTGTCCCTTGGGATATAGACGGAAAATAGGAAAAGATTTCCTGAAATAGGCGAGCAAGTACGATCTATAATCGTGTTTTATATCCGCAACCAATCATCTGTAGAATTACTGTTTTATGCACATATTTTAAACGAAGCATATTTCGGAAGTGTACTTAATAAACGAAAACTAGTTTCATGGGGTTACAATCACACAGTAAGTTGCTAAGGCGTTTTAGACAAAATTAACATTGCCAACTATAAAGAATGTTTTGTCTTCTTCTTTATTGACATCTTACATAAGCAAATAAATTGATTTACACTATTTTATTGTATGTATAACTGCAGTTTTGCTGGAGTTCTCAGCTTTGTCAAATACAGAATGAAGTTTTGATTTTAGTATTCGAAATATTTACTCCGTGTTAAATGAACATTTCTAAGAATTAACACGTTTCTGTCTTCTCAGGTGAACGATATAGTGGCATAATCCACTCGGAACTACCTGATTTCTGAGGGCATTTATGACATAATCAGGTTTGTAAACCCTCCTCGCTCAATTATTATTTCATGCAAACATGTTTAACAATGGGCTGTCAGTTTGGTCAATTTGAGCGTTTAGTAAATTTCCTGTATTTTTCTGTTTGTTCATTCCTACAGTTTTGCACAAATTTAGTTTGTGCAGTAAATTCAGAAACCATAGAATTTTTAAATAGAAAATGAAGAGACCTTTTAAATTAAGTACTACAAGCCTCTAATCCCTATTTAAAAGTTTGCGGGTTGCAAGTGTTACTCGAATGGGATTAAAGGTAGGAGTGAAGTTTTCACATTGCAAGATGTCATTTTTTAACCTAAAATTGAAATGCTTACAGATTTTTCATAAATAAGTACAATAGTTGAGGTCCTGAACTTATTCTATTTGTAGTTATACACTGTATAAAAGCCCCGGTTACAGTATTAAATTTGTTACCTTAAAGTATTGGCTATGTCAGGATTTTTAACCAGTTTATAAATTATTGGGAACCAAAATGAGGTAAGACTAAAACTCGCTTTCAGTTTTTATATGTAATAGTTCACCAGCTTTTGCTGACGTATCAAAAATTGACTTTAACAGAGACCACTGAAACATTGATCTGAGAACCGACTACGAAACGGACTATAACGCCTTTTTTCATTGTCCGTTCTTAATTTAAATACAAATAAGAACAATATTTAATGACTATTGATGTCTAAAACATTCACAAAATTCACGCTGTGAGATGCTCACCATCACACTCAAGAAGCAAGTAAAATTATAAAGGAAAAAACGAGAAAGTGCTGAAACAAATTATCTCTGAATGGTATTTATCTGGGTTATTAATCAGAGGACTAATCATTATACATCATCCGATTTTCCATTCATCATTTAACACAGAAAGTTTCCAGGTCAAGTGGTTCTGAATACATCATGTTGTTTCACTGTCTTTTCATTGGCGTGACCCCCTTTGGGTACAATTAAGCGTTCACAAATTAAACGGAAGCGTCGGAGAGAATAAACTGGTGGTTATATATTTTTGCGTTTCATCCCATTTTATTGCTTCATCAGGGTTATTGGATAACATTGAGAATATTGAGGGAATTTTTACAAAAAGCTTATTCTGTTTGTGACTGACTGTACATTTTATTAACAGCTTGTCACAATGCTGCCAATTTATTTCATAGTGAGCTTGATCTTATTGTCCCTAAGAAATTTACTGAATTAGTTGTTGAGTTAGTCACTTTTCAATATATATATATATATATATATATATATATATATATATATATATATATATATATATATATATATATATATATATATATTATTACTCCTTTGTGTTTATAGATATGAAAAAAGTGTTTCAGCAAAAGTGGTAGAGGGAGTAACGGCGCACAACCTAAAATTATGCTAAATGATACAGGTTGTTTCGTAATTCAGGTGCGAAGTAAACCAAGGTTTTTTTAATCGAAGCACCTGTATATTACTTATAACTCAGAAAGCACGCATTTTGATAATTCTTTTAATATTGGGTTTGAATAAATTATACAGGGTATTTCAAAAACTATGAATTGTTTTTTGTTAAAATTGTACGTATTTTAACGATCAGCAGAACAATACACGTTGTAGAAAAAAAATTGTTTGTTGGCTAGTTGAGTTTCAGAATATGATTAGTATCGTAACTTATTGTTATTTATTTTTTAACTTGCAATGTGTATACAGGGTGACTGAAAAACATGTGCTGTCGTAATTTAAATATAACATCCTGTATTTTACATCACCAGTGAGTAGTTCCTCTAATATGATCCTTCAATTTTTGTTAGGGATTCCCTAATACCTGAAGTAAGTAGTTATAGGGATATTTTCAGATATTTAATGAAGGTGATACTTGACATACAAAATCAATACTAAAATTAAATCAATTTATTTAGTGCAACATTCCAATGAAATATGATAACAATAACTATTATTATTTATTACTATTATTGTTATTTTTGTTGACTGGCAAAAATTGTACATTATGTTAGAATAATTTTAGACTTGTGCCGTATTATATAACACAGTAGAGAAGGCTAAATCCTAAAATTTTGACAGGCCTACAGGAAATTCATTAAACTTGAAATTGGGATGTATTAAATGCATGTTTGCTCTTTTATTTATCTCCTTCTAACACTTCAACCATCACCTTCATTTACCATAAATCTCTGCTATTCTATAATGTCTTTCTAACTGCAATCTTTCCAAACAACCCCTATTTTACCCAAATGTTTAAATTTGTATGAGACAAAAATGGCTAGTTTGACTGTAAAATATAACAATGCCACACAACACAAATAAAACGGCAAAAAGTAAATCGGAAATAAAAACATTAAATAAATAACATTAGGTTTTCAAAGTGCCCCCATCAACATCAATACAATATTGTAGTCAGTTCTCAAATGACCGACTCACATATCGCAGTATAGCAACATTGACATTTCTGAACGCTTCTGTAATTTCAATTTTTTTAAGTTCTTTTGTTGTTGCGAATTTATTATATACGATACCCTTAACATGGCCCCAAAACAAAAGTCTACTTTTGTAAAGTCAGGTGATCGAGCTGGCCAATGTACAGGTCCTACTTTGCTTATCCGTCTTTGCGGAAAATAATAATCAAGTGGTCCTAAATAGGACCTGTATTATGTACAGGTGCGCCATCGTACAAAAGCCACATGCCTTGGAGTTTGTTGAGAGTAACTTCTTCCAGACTAGTTGGTAAATGATTTTAAAGGAAACCTAAACAAAGTGCACAATTTACTATTCCTTTAAAAAAGTGTGGTACTAAATATGCGATCCCCTGAGACTCCACCGCAAACATTCAATGACCACATGACATGATTATACAAAAGTTGAATTTTCTTGCGGGGCCATGTTAAGGGTATCGTATATAAGAAACTCCCAACAACAAAATAACATATGAAAACTAGAATTGCAGAAGCGTTCAGGAATGTCAATGCTATTATTGTGCGAAATGTCAGTCTGTCATTTGAGAATCGACTATAATATTGTATTGATGTTGGTGGGAGTTACTATCAAAAGCTAGTGTGATTAATTTAATGTTTTCATTTCCGATTGAATATGTTTTAATAGTATTGCTTTTGTTATCTAGTTTTATTAAGATGTTGCAAGAAATAAATTGATTTAATTTTTTAATGGCTTGTCAAATTCTTCTTAAACAATAGCAAAATGTTCAAAACCATCTATTACATAACATGACTACCAGATAAGCATCACAATCCTAGATTTTAAATCACGTTCATTAAATATCTGAAAATATCCCGATAACTACTTATTTTAGCTATATTTGTTATCATGTTTTATTAAGATGTTACACTAAATAAATTGATTTAATTTATTTTAATGACTTGTCAAATTCTTCTTAGACAATAGCAAAATGTTCAGAACCATCTATTACACAAAATGACTACCAGATAAGCATCACAATCCTAGGTTTTAAATCACCTTCATTAAATATCTCAAAATATCCCGATAACTACATACTTTAGGTATAGGGAACCCCTAAAAAAATTAAAGTATCATATTAGAGGATCTCATTAGTGATATAAAATACAGGGTTTTCTATTTAAATTCAGAAAGGGAATGAAACATCCGAGGTTTGAGTCACCCTGTATACAAACAGCAAGTTAATAATATAGAATTTAATAATAATAAGTTAATAATTAACTGCCAGTTAATAAATAACGACAAGTAACGTTACTAGATCATATTCTAAGAATCAAGTGGCCAACATTTTTTTTCTACAAAGCATAATCTTCTACAGAGCGTTGATATACGTACAAAATTTTCACACAAAACAATCCATATCTTTTGAAATCCCTGTATGATGTATTCCAATCCTGTATTAAAGGAATCAGGAAAATGTGTGCTTTCTGAATTTTAAGTCATGTATAGGTCTTCCAACTTAAAAAAAACAGGTTTGCTTCGTACGTGAATTACAAAACACCCTGCGTATATCAAAATAACTTTACTTTTTGCGCCGTTGCTCCCTCTATCACTTTTATTGGGAGGCTTTTTTTTCATATCTATAAAAACAAAGAAGTTATCCAAATTTGCATCTTGATTGGTACACCTGTATACAGGGTCTTCAAAATTAAGTTAACTATTAGATTGTTTTGTAAAATATGCATACTTGTGCGGTGATAATTGTAACTTGTTACAACTTATATGTTCATAATAATTCATTTGATTATATCCTTGCTACATGATTACATTACTTTCTTAGTCAATGATTACACTGTTTTGTTAGTAGATAAAATTTATTATTGTCGTAGTCAATGAAAAGTTACTACTTTCTCACATAATGAACGTTACGATACAACGCCGTGAATTCATGCCCATAGAAACACACATATATTCTCAAGAGCCTCGGTGGTTCAGGGGCAAGAACGTGTAACTCTGAACCGAAGAGTACTGGGTTCGATCCCAGGGTACTTCTTTCACTTTTTCAGCAAAACGGTAACATTAACCTCAACCGAGGTTCTGGCATTGTATTTGAGCAAGTTAAATGTCTGCACGTTGCGCCCTTCGGAGGGGGCATAAAGCCATCGGCCTGTGTCCATGCGATGTTGGACACGTTAAAGACCCCTACGCTCCTTACAGAAAGGCAGGGGTCCGGCAAAATTTCTAGGATAGTGAGGTCAAACTGCTCCCTAGCGTCGGTGATTGGCCATAGTCACTATAATATTTTTACGCAGGAGTTTTCGGAGATGGTCTATTTAGTGCAAATATTTCCAAAATGACGACTTTCCGGTTGCACCGGAACTAGCTGCTAACATCTCTAATTTAAATGGGACTACATATATATGATTATATTTTTCAAATGCCCATTTAATTTCAGGTCGATTTTTATCGGGGAACCCTTTTCTTATCTTCTACTGTTTTCAATATATTTAATATTTTTTGAAAGTTCTCTTCACAAGAAGGCTAGCTTAATGAAAATTATTTTGATTCATTTCAATATGGCAAGAAAATAATTTTCGCCCCATTGAAAAAATTACTTTATATACTGCTACTACTACTACTACTACTACTACTACTACTACTACTACTACTACTACTACTACTACTACTACTACTACTACTACTACTACTACTACTACTACAGCAGCCGCAATGGATATTGAAAGTTCTTAATGGCCTACTGAAAGAACAAAAGTTTCCAACCGACTGGAAGGTGGCCAGGGTGGTGCTGTTACCAAAGGGAAAAGACTGCATGGAGGAACTGAAATTCAGGCCAGTATGCTTACTGAACGCTATTAGTAAACTCTATGAGGCGCTAATAAGAGAGAGAATCGGAGCAGAAATGGCAGCAAAGAGAAACTTGCACGAGAACCAGTATGGCTTCAGGAGTGGGAGATGTACTATCCAGGCTGTGGAGAGTATCTACGAGTTCCTGGATCATACAAAAGAGAAGTGGTGTGTGCTACTTCTTCTAGATGTTAAAAATGCATTCAACACCGCCAGGCACAGTCTGATCATTAGAGAACTGAGGCGCAGAAACATATCAGCATATTTGGTGAACACGGTGTCGGACTACTTGAAAGATCGTAGGGTAGTCTGTAACAAAGGAGAGGAGATTCCCGCACCAATAGGCGTCTCGCAGGGCTCGGTTTTGGGGCCCACATTGTGGAATATCCTTTACGATGGAGTGCTGGGGGTACCACTTATTGGAACGGCTAGGACCATAGCTTTTGCTGATGACCTCGCACTAGTGGTGGCCGCTGAGGACGAAAAGTCGCTAATAGCGCAAGCAAATGAGTGCCTCAGCAGAATAGACCGATGGCTAGTTCACCATAAATTGGAGTTGGAACCAAATAAAACAGAGGCGCTGATTCTAAAAGGTAAGAGAGACCGCAACAACATCTGCTTTAACATAAGAGACTTACAAATAAAACCAAAAAACACCGTAAAGTACTTAGGAATATATGTAGACCAGGGAAGAACGTTCAAACAGCATGTAGTGGAAACTGTAAAAAAGCCGAAACCAGAGTCTCCATCTTGACAAGATTGTTTCCAAACATAGGGGGCCCTAGCAGCTCGAAGAGGGCAGTTTTGGGCACCGTAGTGCACAATATCGTGCTTTATGGCGCACCAATATGGCATAGTGTCCTCAAATATAAAAGATATAGGGAAATGCTGGAGCGAGTACAACGGAAGATCTTGTTGCGTATTGCTTTGGCGTATAGAACGGTGTCGACAAAGGCTTTAAACGTTATCACAGGAATTATCCCCATAAAACTACAAGTAGAAGAGAGGGTACAAATCCACCAAGCTGGTCAAGATGATAAAATCAATATAAGGGAACGTATTATGAAAAAGTGGCAGGAAGAGTGGAACAGCAACACTGAGAAAGGACAGTGGACAAAGTCTCTTATAGGTGACCTGACGGCATGGGTGAAGTGCGAGCATCGGAAGTTGGATTTTTGGCTGACGCAGATCCTTACAGGCCATGGATCTTTTGGCGCATACACTAAAAGAATGGGGCTGGAGACATCCGATCTCTGTGTGTATTGTGTGAATAGTGTAGATTCGGTCGAACATGTGATCTTTGAGTGTCCGAAATGGAGCGATGCAAGAGAAGAAGTAGAGGCGAAATTAAAATCTAAGCTGACTATAGCAAATATAATCCCTGAAATGATCGTAACTAGGGAAAGCTGGGATACACTTCACAACATGATGGTGAATATTATGAAGCAGAAGAAGCGGGAAGAAAATGAGAGACACCAAAGGAATATCAACATATAAGGCAAGAAGGAATGACGAATCAACCTGCGGCAGCCTCTGAATATCAGAAATGGTGAAACGGGCTAGCCTGAAGGCAGAACCAGAGGGGTTTTAGTCGGAGTTGCGCCCGACACTGTTGGATGCATCAGAAGCCATGATCCAGCATCTTTCGCCAAGCGGTTTCCCCTCAAAAAAAAAAAAACTACTACTACTACTACTACTTTGTTCCCTTTTCTTGTTCTTTGGGAGCATGAGAGTAATATCTATTTGTGTGTGTCTGAACTCGCACTCGACAACTTTCCGGATCAAATCCATATTTATTTCTGTTGGCGCCACTATTGCAATACTGTTGCTCTGATTTTCTTCCAGAGAGCTCCGCAGATTCGCTGCCTGCTCAAACACCTTTGCTACATTTTGCAACTCGTTCTGTTCCGTCTGGTGTCTGGGAACAAAGTAGTAAGATCAAAAGAGCTCCCAGAGAAGAGCTCATAGTAAGTTCAGAAGGGGTCAGCTACGCAGACCTAGTAAAAAGCGTAAAAAGTAAAGTCGACATAAAACAGATGGGGGTAACCGTAAGACACCTAAGACAAACAGCGCTAGGAAAACTTCGGGTGGTCATAGATGGGGACAAAGCAAATGTGGAAGCACTGTGTAAAGCTATGACCAACAAAATGCATGGGATCAAGGTGGGTTTTAGAAAATCCATGAGTACCCTGCATGTAACTAACATCAATGAAGACACAACGAAGGAAGAACTAGTTGAAGCCATCATAGCAGCCACACAAGTAAGTGAAGAACTTATACAGGTGACATCTTTAAGACCGGGGGGACGAGAAAGCCAAGTGGCTACAGTCGAAGTCGAAAAAAGTGTAGCCACACAGTTGCTGAAACGACGAAACATCAAAGTAGGCTGGGCTGTGTGCCAGATCAAAGAAAGGGTATACCTTAAAAGATGTTATAAATGTCTAGAATTCGGTCATACGAAGCTGGAATGCAGTAACCCAGATAGGTCGGAAGAATGCATGAATTGTGGGAAGAAAGGGCACAAGGCAAAAGAATGCAAGGACTTAGCCTTCTGCTTACAATGCAAAAAAATGGCCATAGAGCGGACCAGTTTAGATGTCCGTTTTTCAAGCGTCTAATCCAAGAAGCGGAGGACAAGAATAGAGCCAAAAAAAAGGGAAGACCTAGACTAGCGAGTAGTGTTACGGTAGAAGATGGGTATTAAAGTTTTACAAATCAACGTCGGGAGGGGTAAAGAAGCACAGGATCTAGAAATAGCTACGGCAAGGCAAATGGATATTGACATGTTAATAATTTGTGAACCCAACAAAAAGCAAGTAGCAAGCGAGAACTGGATAAAGGATCAGAAAACAGATGTAGCGATTAGGTTTTTAAAAAGAAATCTTAGTGTCAGTGGTGTAGTGCGGGGAAAAGGATTTGGGTGTGTGAAAACAGATAGTGTTAAGTGGATAGTGTGCTATGTTTCGCCAAATATTCCGCTGCAAACATATAAGGCGGAGGTGGACAAAATAGTGCAGGAAGCAGATAACGGACACCATGCTGTGGTTCTGGTTGGTGATATAAATGCCAAATAGGTGGTATGGGGAGCACCAAAAACTGGTCAAAAAGGCCACTACTGGATGGACCATTTCTCAGCACTGGATCTGGTGGTCTTGCATAATGGAGATCCGACTTTTGTTCGAGGTTCTAGTGAATCACACATAGACATCACTGCTGCGTCCAACAGAATCGCAAAGTCTTTCAAGAATTGGGAAGTGTTGAAAATGGACAGCCACACCGACCACAAATATATTTACTTCGAAGTGGGGGACGTAGAAACAAAAGGCGCACAACGTGCACAAAAACACTATGTGGATTGGGAGACATTTCGAGCCTCACTGGAGTTGAGAGTTGGTCATGAAAGTATGCACACATCACCGGAAGAGTGCACAAAGGTAATTGGGGAAGCTTACAAAGATAGCCTTCTGAGAGAACACAAGATCCCCATAAGAGTCCCTTACTGGTGGAACTCGGACATTCAGGAAAAAAGAGACGAATGTTAAAGAAAAATAATATAAACAGCAACAAGCTCATCGAAGTAAACGCTCAACTCAAGGAAAAAAGGAAGACGCTAAGAAAACTCATCCGCAGATCTAAGAAAGACCATTGGCAACGAATATGCGAGAAGCTTGAAAACGACATTTGGGGAGGTGCATACAAAATAGTGACAAAGGAACTCAAGCTGGTCACTCCATATGAGCTGCACCCTGACATAAAAAGAAAGGTAGTATCCAGACTATTTCCTAGTGAAAACGACTCTTGGGAAGAAAATCAGACAGAGACAATCGTCGAGCCATTCACCATAGAGGAACTGAGAGCAGCTACAAGAAAAATGAAACGAGGCAAGGTGGCCGGCCCGGACAACCTGCCTGCTGAATTCATAAAGGAGGTAATTGACCAGCAGCCGCAATGGATATTGAAAGTTCTTAATGGCCTACTAAAAGAACAAAAGTTTCCAACCGACTGGAAGGTGGCCATGGTGGTGCTGTTACCAAAGGGAAAAGACTGCATGGAGGAACTGAAATTCAGGCCAGTATGCTTACTGAACGCTATTAGTAAACTCTATGAGGCGATAATAAGAGAGAATCGGAGCAGAAATGGCAGCAAAGGGAAACTTGCACGAGAACAAGTATGGTTTCAGGAGTGGGAGATCTACTATCCAGGCTGTGGAGAGTATCTACGAGTTCCTGGATCATACAAAAGAGAAGTGGTGTGTGCTACTTCTTCTAGATGTTAAAAATGCATTCAACACCGCCAGGCACAGTCTGATCATTAGAGAACTGAGGCGCAGAAACATATCAGCATATTTGGTGAACACGGTGTCGGACTACTTGAAAGATCGTAGGGTAGTCTGTAACAAAGGAGAGGAGATTCCCGCACCAATGGGCGTCCCGCAGGCTCGGTCTTGGGGCCCACATTGTGGAATATCCTTTACGATGGAGTGCTGGGGGTACCACTTATTGGAACGGCTAGGACCATAGCTTTTGCTGATGACCTCGCACTAGTGGTGGCCGCTGAGGACGAAAAGTCGCTAATAGCGCAAGCCAATGAGTGCCTCAGGAGAATAGACCGATGGCTAGTTCACCATAAATTGGAGTTCAACCAAATAAAACAGAGGCGCTGATTCTAAAAGGTAAGAGAGACCACAACAACATCTGCTTCAACATAAGAGACTTACAAATAAAACCAAAAAACACCGTAAAGTACTTAGGAATATATGTAGACCAGGGAAGAACGTTCAAACAGCATGTAGTGGAAACTGTAAAAAAAAACCGAAACCAGAGTCTCCATCTTGACAAGATTGTTTCCAAACGTAGGGGGCCCTAGCAGCTCGAAGAGGGCAGTTTTGGGCACCGTAGTGCACAATATCGTGCTTTATGGCGCACCAATATGGCATAGTGTCCTCAAATATAAAAGATATAGGGAAATGCTGGAGCGAGTACAACGGAAGATCTTGTTGCGTATTGCATCGGCGTATAGAACGGTGTCGACAAAGGCTTTAAATGTTATCACAGGAATTATCCCCATAAAACTACAAGTAGAAGAGAGGGTACAAATCCACCAAGCTGGTCAAGATGATAAAATCAATATAAGGGAACGTATTATGAAAAAGTGGCAGGAAGAGTGGAACAGCAACACTGAGAAAGGACAGTGGACAAAGTCTCTTATAGGTGACCTGACGGCATGGGTGAAGTGCGAGCATAGGAAGTTGGATTTTTGGCTGACGCAGATCCTTACGGGCCATGGATCTTTTGGCGCATACACTAAAAGAATGGGACTGGAGATATCCGATCTCTGTGTGTATTGTGTGAATAGTGTAGACTCGGTCGAACATGTGATCTTTGAGTGTCCGAAATGGAGCGATGCAAGAGAAGAAGTAGAGGCGAAATTAAAATCTAAGCTGACTATAGCAAATATAATCCCTGAAATGATCGTAACTAGGGAAAGCTGGGATACACTTCACAACATGATGGTGAATATTATGAAGCAGAAGAAGCGGGAAGAAAATGAGAGACACCAAAGGAATATCAACATATAAGGCAAGAAAGAACGACGAATCAACCTGCGGCAGCCTGTGAATATCAGAAATGGTGAAACGGGCTAGCCTGAAGGCAGAACCAGAGGGGTTTTAGTCGGAGTTGCGCCCGACACTGTTGGATGCATCAGAATCCATGAGCCAGCATCTTTCGCCAAGCGGTTTCCCCTCCAAAAAAAAAAACTACTACTACTACTACTACTACTTTGTGGTTTGTAAAATGTATCTGGATTTCGTAGGACTAGAATAAAAAAACTTGATTATGTTAAATGAAACATTCTATATTTTATTTGTTAGATGCACTTGAAGATCCTCTTTCAAATTGTATCAGCATTTCCTATACCCAAAATCTATTTTTCTAGAGTTATTGGCAGTTTTTAGAAAAAAAGCAGAGAATTCGGGATGAATGAGTAATTTTCTAAGTTTATGAGAGTGCTATGTAGAGTCTAACATTTCAATAATTTTATTTTATTGTCATAAAGTAAGTTTTTGTATGTTTGTCATAATAATAATCACGGTGCAACAGTATAATGGAAAATTTTTAACTATTCATACGAACAGCTGCTGGATTTCTTTGACTTTCACGGACACTGTAATAAGATTGTCAGCATAGCGTGTCGAATCTTTAACGAACGGTATCCTTGAGTACCACCAATGACTGTACAGAAATTCAGAAAATACGAATCTAACTTCTTGAGAACTGGTAACTGCAAATTAAGAATGCGATCAACAGCATCACTAGTAACAGTTAACAGACGCAATGTAATTTCTGTCTTATTTTGAATTATTATTTTGAAGCTCATCTGCGTGCATCAGTAATTACAGCTGAGCATAATTTGAATAAACCACATTCGTTCGTGCGCAGAATATTGCGCAAGCATAAAATGCATAATTTTAAATTCACATTTGTAAGTTCTCTACAACCCAGTGACCCAGCACAAGAGGCAGAATTTTGTCAAATGCTCCTTGACCGCCACCAAGCGCTGAGTGGCCATCTTTCCAAAAAAATCGTTACATTACCTATCAGTATTTGCAGGTATCCTTCACTGTTTAAATTCGGTTTATATATTTCAATTGCGACTTTATCAGGCATTACCATTATAAAGACATTAAATCCAAAATTCACCTGAAATGTGAATTTAGTGTGATATGAGGATTATCTGCACAGTGGTGCATATTTCTTCGGTTATAAGCTTCATGAGGTGTTGATTTTGACTCATCTGTAAATTTTTGAGAGGGAAGTCCGGTCTTCTTGGAGTTGAGTGATTATGAACTCGCAAAACTCCCAACGCTTTTCATTATCGCCTGCATGAAGTTATTTTGTAGGTAGGTACTAGTATTGTTGATATTTATGGCTAACTAGGATCCTCCGTATCGACGAACAGGTTATTCTTTAGTCAGGGTAGGCTGCTCGTATTGATGATTGCCAATCAGTCTCAAAATAAGCTCTAACATTGACGTTACTGGTTTTATCTTCGGTTGCTGGATGTGGAACTTTTCAGCGGTATGGAGGTTTAAATATACAAACTTTTCCTCAATACGTTTGAATTTAGTTTCGTTCATGGCTAGTAAGTCTCGATATCTATTTTTAAAAGTGCGGAGAGTTCTGCGTATAATTTTACCACATTCGCCATGAATATACAATAAATTTAATATTATTGAATTTGTATAACAATACACCTGACTATTTATTTTTCACAAGAATACTTTTTAAACTCTATAGTAGGTTGATAATCAGAATTTAATATAGAGATGCCATTATTTGGCAGTTTGTTCATCATTTTTCGACAGCAATCGGAAGCTTTTATTGAAGATGATAAAGTTATTAACTCAAAAGCAAAATTAGGTAGTAGGGAATATCATTTAAGGCAGGTCCATCCGATAATTTGTTCTCTATGAGCAACTCGCGTAGTAAAGTAATAAGTGGTGACATTTAAACACACTGTATTTATAGCTAAACTTTGGAAAACTTAAGTGAAGTACTTAATTAATGGGGTGAAATTTATAAAACGATACTTCATTCCAAAACTGTGCTAGATAGTTATAAAAAAAACTAATACACTTCAATAGTCAGCTCATTTTGCCATCAAATAATGTTATAAAATATAGGGTCTTCCATTTAAAAATTGTGAGATTTTCGAGATTTTCTAATACCACATTCGAGGTCAGTTTATGAACACCTGTATATGCATTCGGGATAGCCATTAGGGCAGATACTCTGATGTTTTCCTAATAATTTCAGCAAGTTTTGCATTAATAGTGATTACCATTTGGTAGATGCCGTGGGCTGTATGAAGCTGTTGATAGGTCAAAAGTTCGGGACGCAGCAAGTGCGTTATGGTAGTGAATTTTCATAAAAATATTTTTAATAGCAAATACGTGTGTTTTTTCAAGAAAGCAGGCATCAAATTTGGTTACCCGAAATAACCTATATAGTAAAAACATTGTGCCATGTTTCATCAAAATGACTTTGTTGTTTGAAAATGTAAAAAAAAATTCCGAAAGTAAACTTAAAGTGTTTCGGAAAAAAATCGTTTCTTGGTCAACCTTATAGGTTAGTAGCAAATTGAGATATTCAAATATGAAGCATTTGATCAAAATTCGCCACCATAACGCACTTGCTGCCTCCAGAATTTCTTTTCTTACAAACATGCATTATATTTCGATGGAAAATGCTAAAATGCAATAACATAAAGCGTGTTTGATTAAAAAAGAAAAAAAAATGTATCACTAACGACTTATGGGCCATCCTGTGATTGTGGAAATAATTTTTTAAGATGTAGCTCAAGACACCCTATAATTAATATATACATTTTTTCCATATCTTGTATAATAAGGGATATATTGAGCTTTATTGATTTTTTACGAAAATTCTACAAAAATTATATACCATTAACCGATAAACTCTATAGCGAAGGCTACTGCCAACCACCAGAGAAAGGGTCTATTTGAAATGAATTTTCGGGAAATATTTAAGTAAAATGAAGGACAATGACGGTTGAAACTAAGACATCAGGGTTTGTATAACATTCTTCTGGAGACATTTTCTTTCCATAGCCCCTACTAGATTCAAGTTCTTTGCCTAAATGTTGCCAATTTTAACGTTCTAAATCGCAACTTTGTCGTTTTGAGGAAAACCCCAATTTATTTTCGTTTAAATGCCTATAACTTTTTTGTCTTTACACCTACAGAGCTAAATTTTGGTAGTTAGCTCTTACTTTGTTAATTCCGGAGATATAAATTTTTTTTGAAAGAAAACATGAAATTTTCCGGGAAAACCTGGGCCGATTTTCCTGGCTAACGAACTGATCTAAGCCATTTGCAAAATAAAGGTATTCACCAAATTTAATCAAAATCGGTCCATTATTTTTGAGTTATCGGCGTGACACACACACACACACACACACACACACACACACACACACACACACACACACACACACACACATATATATATATATATATATATATATATATATATATATATATATATATATATATATATATATATATATATATATATATATATATATATATATATATATATATATATATATATATATATATATATATATACAAATTGTAGCTGACCCCGAATATGTGTTCTGGGCGGCCTCGTTAGCGCTCATTTGAGGAATTTTTTTCAAAATTCAAAAGTCGGGGTCTCCTCCTTAGTGATTTTTTTAAAGAAAATTCACTAAAATAACGGAAATTCGCAAATATCTCAGAAATTGTTGAAAATTAAAACATTACGGCTGCAACAAAGTTGACTTGAAATTTCACAGATAATCCAAATATACAATAATATATAGGGTGTTCCATCTAAAATAAATGAGTTGTTGCGATTTCCGATATAATCGAACGTGCCGTCATTTTGAAAGTATTATATTTGAAGGATAGACTTTGACTAGGTCCATGCCAAAAACTTCAGGTCGAAATTTGTATTGCAAGTTCGAAAGTTTCTAACCAACGTGTTGTGTGAATCACCCGGTATATTTATGTGCAAGTTCTGTTGTTATTATAATCCTAAGAAACCCACTAATGAGAACATAACAAAATATAGCGATAACGACTTTATTGATTCCCAATGAGTTAGGGGAACAAGGGAACCTCATTTATCTCAAAACTGCCAGAAAAATATGACAAAAGAGAATCGTCCCTGCCAACTCAACAATTTATTGCTTTTCAAATATAAGCTGTTGATGCCTTAAACAGAGCTGAATGTTTCTTTCTGTTGCTAAGAAAAATTGTAAAAAGCATCGTCTTGTAAACTTGAGAAGGAAGGAGAAAATTGATTTAGTAGTTCTTAATAATTTTATGAAACAATCAACGCAAAAACTACTAAGCTTGGAAAGAGTTACGAGGATGGCTCGAAGGCGAGGAGATTCGAGAATGAATATCTGCCATAATTCTTCGTAACCGCCGACAAGAAAAACTCAACGATGTTTATTTTCATGCTTGGAACCCTTGCAATCTAATGTCATCAGTTTCCATGGTAACTGAAATACGCTCATCGGGAAAGATGCTGCACGAAGCGCATATTTAGATTTCCGGTCTAGGATTTTCATAAATTATTCCACGGAGATAAGTATGTTTAACGACTACCAACGAAAACTAGATCTTGCTTGCTGATTCTATTCCTGCAACGTTTTATTTATTACTAGCGTTCCCTGGTTAGCATTGTTTGGACTTTTACAAAATCTTTTAAAAACATGCAGAAACAAAATCTTCTTGTGACAACTGTATACCATTCATGTTTATACAAAGCTTTTGCTGAGAACTTACCATATTTCAGCGTGATAATAATGATTTGGTATTTAGTAAAAGGATAATAAAAATTATGGCTCTTTAAGGAGCTAGTTAGCAGCCTCGATGGTCTAGGGGTAAGAACGTGTGCCTGTATAACTGGGGCAGACCAAATGTATTTTCCACAACTGTAGACGACTACAATACACTTATAGAAAATTTAAGAAAATACAAATTGGAATTCCATACATATACTGTTAGGAGCTCCAAAACACATAAATTTGTTTTAAAAGGAACTACAAGGAGCTCATGGGATAATAGAAATCCAGCAAGACCTTATTGAACAGGGTGTAGAACCCTTAAAATAATACTAACGACAACAAAGTTTGACCCATTGCATGTGGTAATAACTTCGGCAAAAGTAAAATTATCAACATTAATAAAAGACGCGAAGTATGTAGACAGAACAAAAATTTATTGGGAATTATACCACAAGAAAAAAGTGCTAACACACTGTCACCACTGCCAACAATGGGGACGATCTTCTGCGAACTGTAATGGACCTCCCAAGTGCCTCATGTGAGCCTCTGAAGCGAAGGGTACCGCGTTCGATCCCAGGGTTCTCCTTTCACTTTTTCAGTGCATAGTGTACAATTTACATCAGCCGAGGCTGTAGTATTGTATTTGAGCATATTGAATGTCTGCATATTCCGCACTGCGCAGGGGGCGTAAAGCCGTCGGTCCCGTGTCCATGTAATATGGGCACGTTAAAGCTCCCTAACCTCCTTACAGAAAGGCAAAATTTCCAGTATGATGAGGTGAAACCGCTCCACGGTGTCGGTGAGTGGTCATAGTCACGGAAATATACCGACGTTAGAGAAAATAAACTTTAGTAGCAAATTTGCTATTGAATTGTTATCAATATAATAAGGTCAGAAATAGGGTACGTAAAGACCATAGCACGTACAAAATGTCAAGTTAATTTCTTAATAGAAACACCAATTTTCTGGATTTAAGGAAAAGTGTACGATATATTAACTCTATCACATAGATTTAACTGCAATTTTCCATGTCTGTGGTGGGGCTTTGGGTTGAAGTTGAAGACAAATAAATTTCATGAAAAGCCGCTCCTTTTCGCTGTTGGCAAAAGTAACTTAAAAATAACTAGTACCATCAAAAAGTATGATGAATACGCTTTCCAAGAATATGTGACATGCACCATCTTGCTGCTAAAGCAATTAAAAGATTGTCACCCCCCAGAAAGGGGGTGCTTTAAAACATGTCGATAATGTCTCCAAATAGTCACAAATAATCTGGTATCTTACATACTATGAGTCCGTTCTCAGTTTAAAAGTTGTGACCTTCTTGCGTTACTTATGCGCAACCCAGTATATATCAATTGCAATTTTTGTGGTACGGCTATGTAAAACTTGTGCAATGTTTATTGTACATCTTGTATATATGCGTTGTAGGACATTGTGAAATGTACGACAGGGTCACTATCTCGGTGTGGAACTAAGTAGTATGTTGTCACGACAGCTCCAAATAACACAAAATGTTATGAAATAGAGATTGTGTACAACCAACTAACAATTTTGTAAATTGTCATCCCTGGCCCATTTCTTCCCTAATATAAGGACAATAAGTGTAAGGCTGAAGGCTATATGTATTGGGCCAGGGATGACAATTTACAACATTGTTAGTTGCTTGTACAGTCTCTATTTTATAACATTTTGTGTTATTTGGAGCTGCTCTGACAACATACTACCTGGTTTCGCACCGAGATGGTGACGCTGCCGTAAATCTCACAATGTTCTAGGAGGCTGGCTACCATAGCAGTATTACTTTATAGGCGTGTTCTCGCTGTAATTAATATACCGTACTGATGTGCTCTAATTAGAGCGAAACCGGTCTGCGGTTCCAGTTATGGTGAGAATACATCTAGCCTTACATATATTCCTTGTAATATTTATAACGGTTTTGTTGATTGAATGACTGACTCTTATCATCAAGGTTGTTGGTTTTAATTTCCGTAGGTGATCAGTTTCAAGAAGTTTGAAAGTTTTTTATTGGATTCTAATAGTCGATCAAATTGTGTGATTGCGTGTGCAATTTAAGCAAAACATTTTTTTCTTCTTTAACGTCGGTTTGTTTCCGCGACTATGGCCAAACAACCACGCCAGGGAGCAGTTTCACCTCAGTATACTGGAAACGTTGCCCCGCTTTTCTGTAAAGAGGGTAAGGATCTTTAGCATGCCCAACAACGCATAGACACGGAACCGACGGCTTTACGCCCTCTCCGAAGGGTGGAACGTGCAGACATTCAACTTGCTCAAAAACAATGCCACAACCTCAGTTGATGGTAATTGTACAGTATGTACTGAAGACGTGAGAGGAGAACCCTGGGATATACAAATATTCAAATATTTAAATTAAATTCAGTGCAAAAAAAAATAGGAGAACGAATACCTATGTTCACATTTTCATAGTATATCAGTCACAGAAAAATTCTTTTCGTACACGTTAAATGAAACTTTAAAGTAACCATCTTAAATAACCTGCTTATTTCCGACAGCTTGTAACATGAGAATATGAATATTTTTCCGCTTATATTCCTCTTTACATCCACGGGTTCAAATTTCCGTGAAAACGTAAAAAGTATCGTTTTTGCATTCTTTTTTCAATTATATTTACAGATTATATAATTTAACCTTACAGTATTTATCATTAAATTCTCGTGTAAAAAATACTTAATCAGTTTTCGCAGAATGTTTAACGTTTTCGTATAAATTATTTGTTGTCAAATTTTTGTGAAATGTTAGTAATAATTTACTGTTCAATAAGTTATTGTAAAATAATTTTTTTTATAACTCTCCTTGCGGATTTTCGTGAAAAAAAATGTGTTTGCTCAGCAAAGTTTCGTATAAAAAACTTTTTAATAATTTTCGTAAGAATATTTTCATGTTACTTTCTTGTAGCATAGCTTTTGAAAATTTTTATACTATAAAAGGATAGCGATTTTCATTAAAGAAATTGTTTGCAGAATTTCATGACAAGTTTTGTTTGTTTAATTTTTTTTTTGAAAATTTTGTGGCTAATTATATCTTGGCAGGAGTAGTTTTTGTGTAAATTGCTTGAACTCGTTGGTCAGGGGAACTGAACCAGTTTTTTCTGGAAAACTTTAACAGGGTGACCTAAACAGGGTGATGAAAGTTAAAATTTAGTTAGCTTTTTGTCATTATTTTCAAAATATCTAGGTCAGGAACTTGAAAATTTGGGTTGCTTTGTTTCTTCAGGCAAATAAGATACGTGTTGCAAATATCACATTGCTCATAGAGGGCGCTACTTACTATCACTTTCACCGACATTTGCAGTTAATAACTTTTCACCCTGTATGTCCAGGATGAAATTTAATTCAAAACCCGAAAGACCAATCATTTTTTAACTAATTATGTATCCTTGTTTCATTTCGATATCCGGGTTCGGAAGAATCGACTTGTTTTGATAACATAGGAAATTAATTAAATACACTTGGTTTGCTTCGCTTTTAATTTCTCATATTGTCAAAACATACTGTGATCATTATAATCCTTAAATCGATTTTTTTTCAAAAACGGATCTAAATACCGAAATGAAACAAGAATACATAATTAATTGAAAAAGGATTGCTCTTTTAGGTTATAAATTAGATTTTAATTAGACATACAGGGTAAAAAGTTATTAACTGTTTAATATCAATTTAATTTTAAACTTTAAGCACCCTCTATTTTCGAAACTATCTACATTCGGATAAGGCATGTTTGCGCCAATGGTCACACTTTGACGCGTAGCATCTCCAGATTTTGGATTTCACATTGTTAATGGATCACCCTGCATATATATATTCATATATATATATATATATATATATATATATATATATATATATATATATATATATATATATATATATATATATTGTGTAACCATAAAAGCGTAGAGTTCCACATTTGTCGACGGTAGGTTGGCTGCTGCCTGAAGGAAGTTCTCAGGAGTGGCCAGGTATATATTAATTGATTCCACGTTAAGGTTTTTGGCCGTAGCCTGATAATATCACGTCTTTCTGTACCCAATTTTAAAATTTTGTCATTTGCCAGTTGTCAACTGTCATGTTTGTAACTGTCAACTGCCATGTTGGTAACGCATATCCTATGCTTAACCTCCTAACAAAAAACAACCATATACACACATACGCTAGAGAGAGAAATAACTATCGGCAGGGCTGCCAACCAACAAAATCTCATTAAGAGTCGCTAGATTGGTTTGGCCAAAGTTCCCCATCACCTACTTGGCATATTTTAAAACACAGCAGCATTTTTGATACAATAAGCAATATTTAGAGAACATACACTTGACAAAACGAGACAAGACATCTCAGTACAAAAGCTTCTTGTAAACCCAGCGCAATTGGTGAACAGCAAGTCTACATCAAAATCTAATATCGCTCTAGGCAGATTGTTAAGGTAGTAACGTCCAATCACTGTCGCCTCAGACTCTGCTGGTTTATTTAAAAACAATATATAAAAATTTGCTACAATATCCCACTTGCTGGGTTAGCTAATTAATTATTAAGCATTTGGTTACAGCTCACTTTTATTAATCTGTTTTACGTTTCCAGAAAGTTATCTAAATTCTCAATTTTATAATTCAGACTAGAACTCATCACGGTTTTCAATTTTCACTTTTCCTCTCGGCAAGATTGCAAAATATATTCCATCTACCAAGAAAATTTATTCCGGAGGCTAAGAAAGCTGTGATTAGAAATTTGCGGACACGATAAATTGATGTAGTTTATTCAATATTAAAAGTTGAATTGCTTTCGAGTTTTAGACAGCAGCGTCTTAAAACGGCAGGCTAATCCAAAGTTGATCGTGGTTGTTGCGAATATGTGTCAACTCTAATAATCAATAGATGCAGGCGGCGACTTCCTTTGGGAATATAAGTGGGATGCCATTTATGCTAGGATTTCAACACCCATTTATTTAAATTATTTTAAAGCTAAAACATACAATTTTTTTTACACATAAATATTTTTGAAAACGTAGCTCAAAAACATTTAATTAAAAATAACTATTCTGTATTCTCTCAAATAAAATGCTTGTCAAATGGCGCTAAAATCAATAGATTTGTAATTGATTGTAACTTTTAAGACAGCTAACACATTAAGTGAAGACAGGTACCTGTGATGAGCACTGAGAAGTACACTTCGAGAACCCAAATCACCACAACATATTCAAATAAACCTGACGATTGTATCACTGACCAAGTTAACATCATCAGAGGAGCGAATTCTAAAACTATTCATCCTCTGATGGCGCTAGCTTGGTAAGTGAAATGATCGTCAGGTCTTTTAAAATGTGTTGTGGTGATTTAGGTTCTCCAAGTGTACTCAGCTGACAAGTACTTCGTCATGATGTTTAGATCACATTTTACTTACCTGTTCCTCTAAAAATTGCATGCTGATATCAACGTGTTATTTGGATAGGCCTACTACAAGATTACCTAAAATGTACCGTGAGATACCTGGCTTTTTAAAAAAGAAATGCGAGGTTACGTTTGCTTTTATGTGCAAGCAAACTTTAGCCCTAAGTGGTGCAGAATATATGCTGAAAGGCATTGACGCAGCAGGATTAGAAATCAGTCAAAAACATTTAAGGCAGATTGACTGGTTCCTTTCGTCCAAAACGATACATTTTACGCTGTCCAAAAGATATCGCTTTAGAACATGAAGAGATTTTGGTAGCGCGTAGCAGACAGTTCAGTAATGAGATTAACAAGAATAAGTGCCACTGCTTATGTAAGTAAATCATCCTGTGGATATTTGATGAAGAGGGTCTTTGTTGTATCACTTCATACAAGCCATTATTTAAATAAAAACAAAATTCAGATTTACTGTTTGTGAATAAAATACTATTTACAGATGAAGCTATATAGTAAGTAGGCTAGGTGCGACCTTCGGTCCATCTGGCTAACGCCCAATTATTATTAATTCCAAATAGCAAACTTAGCTTCTTATATAAGTCGATAATTTTCGACGGCGAAAGTTGGTCGAGATCGCCTGGTGCTGCCTCTCGTAGCTCAGTGAGCAAAATCATTCCTAATCTCCTCCTGAGGGGCTAGTTCTGTGTACAGTTGGGTGGGCCGAACTTTAAAAATTTCCAACTTTTGATTTGAAATAGTGATAAAAATTGCGTTTTGGTAATATAAAAACGTATATTTTCTATTTTTTTTTGTCAATTTGTTTTTTTGGCCCGACAGGGGGTTTGAATATTTTAAAAATTTAAAAAACTGAAATTTGTAAATTTGACCTGGAATAGGGTGCTTTTTTGGTAACTGAAAGAAAATATGTATCTTCACCTTTTTCATCTGGTTGCGTTTTTAACCCTATACAGGGGGTTATAAAATTAAAAATATCGATAAAATTCAAATTTCCGAGTTATCTAAATAATAGGGTGGATTATATTCCGTATGACCTGACCTGACCTGACCTGACCAGACCTGACCTGGAATATAGGGTGCTTTTTTTGGCATTTGAAAGAAAATATGTATTTTCAACTTTTTCATATAGTTGCGTTTTCCACAGGGGGTTATAAAATTTAAAACATCGGTAAAATTCAAATTTCCGAGTTATCCAAAGAATACGGTGGATTATATTCTGTATTTTTGTCTATTTGCTTTTATTATCCTTTACCAGCCGTTAAAAATGGTTTTTGTGGGGCAGCCCTTTTCTCTTAAAATTTTCCGAAAAAAATTAGATATGTAGCTATATATATAGGGTGGCGCATTGAAAACGAAACAGACCGATTTGCGTCCAGGGAATTTTTTTTTTAAGAAACGCTGAAACACGTCAATTTTAATATTGAGGGGCATGTTTTGACATACAACTCAACTTTGTCACATCAACCCCTTAAGGGTGGTGATCACAACCCTTATATTTTAAATAGGGAACATAGGTCCAGTGTTACATCATTTGAAAGCTCTTTCCTTTCTGAATTAAGCACACAAATTTTTTTGGAAGTTTTATCAACTTGTTTGAAAATTATTCACAGTTGGATTTGCAAGAACGTATTTCATTTATTGTTACTTTCGAACAGTTTACTGTTATGTATCCTTCAGCTTTCAGCATAGATCGCTGCAGTAGCCCAAGTTGTTCGTTATCCAGTGCAGTAATCGGAGACTCAAGGTAGACGATACCCACTTTGGCTCCTTCAGCTACCGTCAGATTGTCACTGTATGAGGCACATAATGGTACTGTTAGATTGTCAATGTATGAGGCACAGAGTATGTGAACAGGTGTCAGGTGACTCCTAAACGTCTCCTTGACAAGGAAGTCAGCAGATTTTATATCTCCATTGGTTGAGCTTACTTCCGTCTAATAAATGTTTGTTTTAACAATAATTTTAATAGAAACCAAATAAAATAAGCTAGTCACGATGCAAATTACTTGATCCTATCCTCGTAACTGGATAATGTGTCGACACAAAAACTTATCGAATGCAACTACATGCAATAATTGTTATATTATGGACTTATTCATATTTTACCACACAAAAAGTGAAACACAGTTTAATAAAGGTAGTTGTAATTATGCGAACCAGAAAGTCAAGTGAACCATATTTAACATAACTATAATAATAATAATAATAATAATAATAATAATAATAATAATAATAATAATAATAATAATAATAATACACAGTCATTAACAGGAAAAATAATCTTAAAAAAGCGATATATTAGAACTATTCGAAATTTTGCCCATTGACCTGAATACACAATCTAACCCTCCTTAAGAATTCTTCTTGAACGTTGCTCAACATTTTGAAGTTATTACCCGGCACGCGACTGCAATTTTATTTCTTAGCTCCTGTGGTGTGTTGGACGGTCTTTGATACAGCATTTCCTTGATATAACCTCATAGGAAAAAATCTAGACATGTGAGGTCAGGGGACCTTGCAGGCCACGAGACGGGACCACCTCGCCCTATCCATTTATTGAGGTACCGGTCATTTAAAAATCGGCGAACATTCATGTCATAATGTGCGGGTGCCCCGTCCTGCATAAACCACATACGTCAATTGTTATCTAGAGGCAAATCTTTCTAAAATGCTTCTACATCTTCTTCCAATATACGCAGATATCCCTGCCCGTTGAGATGCCCATCAAAGAAATATGGCCCAATAAGATTTGTGCCAATTATTCCAGCCCAAACATTTAACGTAAAACGGTGCTGGTTGTCAACTGATCTGCAAAATTTGGGATTTTCTGAAGCGTAATGAAGATTCATTACTGAACTGAGAATTCTCACTTTCATTTTACTTAGCTACTGCCCGCTTACAAAAACCGAGGCGACTTCGAAAATCTGCATTCGTCAATGCCTGCTGCAGCTTCATTTTATCTGGGTGAAACTTGTATTTTCTTAATGTTCTGTTCACTGAAGATTTTGATATTTCTAATTCTTCGGCAACTTTCCTCACGTTTGTGAGAGGATTATCTAATTCCGTGGCAAGAATGAAAAATTCGTTTTCTTCATTGCCGTTTACTCTCGCTTTGCTTGTGGACATTGCATAATTGACGTTAGCAGTTTGAAAAAAAAAACGGTACAACAATTTGACGAAACATTTTTCCTGAGGATGTCTTCCGTTAGGATATGTTTGTGCTTATACATGATATCCTAAAAAACAATTTTGCTGACATTCGCCTATAATAAGTGTCATATCAACTAATTCTTCAGTACTACAATTCATTTTAAATTAAACAACATAAGACTTGGCTCAAACACCTGATAACTGAAAATAGTTATAGTTTTAGTTAGGTGACGTTTATCTGTCATCTGACAATAAATACTGGTTGTTTCATTCTCTGCGCCTCTTGTATCTGACAGTACCATTATTTATACAAGCGAAACCAAAATAAACCACTATAACTCAAAAACTATCAACTATAGCTATAGAGAGACCTATATTACTTCAATGTAGAATTTATTGATCTACCTGGATAATCCATAAAAAACAGGGTGTTCTATTTGAAAAATACAAGTTATGCCGCTTTAAAATTAGATAGGCTGTAACCCAAAAATAACACACCCTGTACAATGATGATAAATTATTCTTTAACTATTTTAAAGTATTAAACGTCTTCTACTGACATCTCGAATTTAAGGCAGCAACACTCAAAATTCAGCCAACAGCATACGTATGAAATAACACATAAATAGGAGTTAAAAAAAAGAAAGTCGTAATATTTTCACAAACATCAAAGATCGTTATAGGGAATGCTACACAAAATCACACTAGTTTTTTAATATCTATTCAAAAATGCAATAAAAAGTATAGCATTCTATTTACAATAACGAAGTTGATAGCTACTTCCGGTGCAACCGGAAGTTACATAAAGCTGAGTATATTTTCTTCATATAGCCTAGATAATCATAAGAAAATTTTGTTCAAAGTTTTTTCGGATCCTCTAAGGGTAAGGGATATATAAAGGAATTACACACTATTGGGACACTCTGTATATATATATATATATATATATATATATATATATATATATATATATATATAGGATAATACAGGATATAAGGGAAAGCCAAATTTATCTCTGATTGAAGAAAATTTTCTCATGCCCGACAATGACTTAAAAACCGTAAGAATGTCAATTTAGGTCTGCCTAAAGATGGTGTAAAGATCAAAAGTAGTTTTAGAAAAGAAAACAAATACTTGTGAAGGCAGAGGAGAAGCCCCCACATCTGTATTTAGTATAGAACGATTTCACCAGGTAAGGGCAATAACAATGGTCTACAATTTAATGAAACAAATAGAGGTAGAGTCGCCGAATTCAACGGGCGAGTAATCCGTAGAGTTCGGAATATGCCACCGCTGGTTCTAGTTGCATTCAAATGTGGAAAAGCCAGCTTGTAGTGAAGCTGGTTGGCTTCCTTTGTTTATATGATATTGCACCCAATCCACGTAAGAGTCTAAGCCTTCAGGGAGCTTGTCTATTGTGGTCTCATATAATTATTATAAATCAGAGGAAAATACATTGACTATAGATGTGTTTCATTAACTAGAGATGTGATTGAAACATTGACATTTCTTACGGCTAACGACACCGGACTACAATAGTACATAATATTTTTTTAAGTAAACTTGTCATATCACAGTTAATGTTGCCAATTCCTTTTACGCAATCATTAGTAATTTTTACTGTGTTTTTAATTAACGCTGTAAACTTATTTTTATAAGGTACTATAGAAGTGTATCAGAAATTTATGCTTGTTACATTTATACTTGTCGCGGCTAACTATACCGGACTAAAATGGTAAATAATATTTTTTAAGTTAATTCGTCATATCAGCATAAATGTTTCCAATTCCTTTTACGCAATCATTAGTAATTTTTACTGTTTTCAACTAACGCTATAAACTAATTTCTATTGCTTAACCTAGCAATACGTATCACAAGCCGCTCTTGTTTTGCAGGGAGGTTTTCAAGTCGAAGGGTTGTTCTGAAGTGCAGCTCATACTTTAGGAAAGCGACTCGCTCTCTAAGCAAGAGTTCGCAAAGCTTGAAGCCGGAAACAAAACTCTTTAACCAAAGGGTTCTCTAAAAGTTTGTCGCCTTTTTAAGAACAAAGACACGCTCAGCTTTCAATATAACTTTATAAGTTTTTTAGGTTAATTTTTCGCTGTAATGAATGTAGTTTCAGATTTGCCTAAATCTTTTTTAAACATATTTCTTGATGATTTATAACATTCTCGTTTTTCAGTCCACAAAATAATGTGTTACACTTACTGGAGAGCTAAAAGTTTGAAACGTTTTTGTGCTTAATATATTATTTATATACCGTGGTAAAAAGAATAGTTTAAACAACGTTATAAACTGTACCGGACAAGTTAGGATAGATTATGTTATTTTCCACTTTTAATTTGTTTTGTATTTCAAAATGCATACTCTATTTGAATCCAGGGAACCAACATTTTTAAATATTTACAAAGATATATATATATATATATATATATATATATATATATATATATATATATATATATATATATATATATATATATATATATACATATTAAGTGAAGATTGGAACCTGTGATGAGCACTGATAAGAACACTTGGAGAACCCAAATCACCACAACACATTTTAAAAACCTGACGATCGTTTCACTATCCAAGTTAGCGTCATCAGAGGCTGAACAATTCTAAATATCTTATATTCGCAACTCCATTAGTGAATTTTTATTTAAAAAAAAGTCATTAGGGTGACATATTATATTGCCTGAAAAAATTAACATGGTTTGCAGGAATTGTTTACAAAAATCAGCTAGTTCAAATAAATAACTAAGTTATAACACATCGAGGATATTATCAGGAGACAAAGTAAGTTACTTTATGTATACTATAGTTTATTTTGCATGTAGGTTCTACAATGTATTGTATGAGTAAGCTTTTACTTTTGTATGCAGAATCCACAAATCTAGCTACAGATGTAACGCGTGATTAAATAACCCTCTAAAATCTTCCGTAATTGTCACTATCAATTTTGTTAAATTGCAGCTTCTTTGGGACGCTCCTTATATTAAAAATATTTCTACTGGCTCTCGCCCATATGAATTCTATTTTTGCACAGTTTTCTTCACATGCGATTTATTAATACAAAACTTGTGAACACTCGCTACTATAACGCACTTGCGGTGTGCAGAATTTTCTTTTACTTTTTTTGAATCTATTAAGCAAACAAATCTGAATTTATTTGCAAAGTATTATATTTTTATAATTTCTGAGTAACTAAATTATCGGTCATAGTTCTTTTGATGGATCACAAAAAGTATAGCTTTTAAGTTATCTGAATAGATTATTAAAAAACTAACAGAACACAAATTTAGCTTCAAAAAAAAAATGTTCCACTAACACTTCAAAAACGCCACAACTAGGAATCTGCTGGGAGAAAGCAATCTCATATTAGATGCAGATTTTGTAGTTAGTTAGAAATTTTGAATTGTAATATATAGGATATTATTTTTGAAGCAATAGAAGAATGCCTTTTTGTTGAGTCCGGTTCTAAATTTTGAAATATGTTTTCAGTAAGTACGACGGCAGTAACTTATTTTTAGATCCTGGAGTTAATATTCAGAATAATTACTTTCACGGAAAGCCACTAAACACCTATATCTCAGTAATGCCGCCCACCTAACACCAAGTTTCCAGATTTGTGTGATCACCTATGTTGTTCATGTTATGGTTATGCTATGTACATTTAGCCCAGAATGACCTGTGTAATACAATTATTATTCAAAAAGTATTGAATAAAAATTTGTTAATCTAGATCACTGGTTTCCATTTATTGTATTGATCTTTGTATAAAACTTTATTATTAGCATATTAGTGAATTTTCACAGAGAGAATTCACCAATGGGGAGATCCCGACTTTTGAATTTTGAAAAAATTTTTTACAAATGAGCGCGAACTAGGACCCCAAGAACCCATATCCGGGGTCACTTTCAATTTTTATATGTTTTATATATATATATATATATATATATATATATATATATATATATATATATATATATATATATATATATATATATATAACATATAAAAATAACGGGCCGATTTTAATAAAATTTGGCACGTACCTTCCTTTGGTAAATGGCTTGGAAAAGTTCGTTCGTCAGGAAAATCGGACGAGGTTTTCCGGGAAAATTTTGAGTTTTCATTTGAATAAAAAAGTTTATGTCAAAAAATTATAAAATAATGGGCCGATTTTGATAACGTTTGGTATGTGCCTTCCCTTTGTAAGTGGCTTGAACAAGTTCGTTGATCAGGAAAATCGCACGAGGTTTTCCTAGAAAATTTTGAGTTTTCATTCGAAAATTTTTTTATCTCAAAACATAAAAAAGCTATGAAAGCAAAATTTTGTATGTACGCTTACGATATAAAACCTAAACTATACATCAAAATTTAGATTTCTATGTTAGAAGAAAAAAAGTTATAATAAAATATTTTGTGCCAGATCATTTCTATGAAAATTCACTACCATAACGCACTTGCTGCGTCCAGGCTTTTTATACTATTTTGCAGATCATTATTTTTTAATATTGTTGACCTGCCACAAAAACTGTCTAGTAGTTTGTCTTAATATCCTGTTTTAAAACTAATAGTCTGGTCTCTGGAGAAGAAAAAAGTGGTATAAATAATACTCCCGTCAATTCGACAGCCTAGGCCCAGGAAATTATACTTTCCAGGATTAGAATTAGTAAAGGCTGGTGGCAGATTATGAGTCTCTTGAGTGTACTCATCTTTGAAAAAATAATATAAATGAAATGAACCTGAGATTAGTTTCTGGTAAAAGTTATCCTTCGAGACGCCAGGCCAATTTTAATAAAATGTTACGTATACCCGTTTCTTAGACGCAGATTGCAAACGTCACAGTAAAACAAGTCGTAAATGGCTAGATTCTTTTGTGTGGCATATCTTACACATTTAAAGAAAGTTGAATTTGCACTACACATTCATCAATGGTTAACACAAGATATCCTGATAAACGCAAGCCAACCAGAGACATGTTGAAGAAGTTAATCGAGAATTGCAAGGGGTTTGGATCTTTTAAATCGGAACCAGCAACAAATTAGCCATTTGTAAATAACGGACAAAATGAAATAGCCATAACAGCTTTCTTCAGAGCCAATCCACAAGCATCGCTAAGAGACGCCGAAAGAGAAACTGGTCTTGAAAAAACATAATTATAAACCGCATTACATACCTCTGATTCAACATTTAAAACAAACTGGCACAGAAAAAGCATAAGGTACTATTAGTTTAGAATAATTAGGAACCAAAAGAACAAAGTTTATGTCACTAAGGTAATTTCCGCAGACGAATCTAAGTTCACAAGAAATGGTTTATTTAACCCGCATAACTCACATTATTGGTCAGATACTTATCACCATAGTGTCAGAGAGAGAGAGAGAGAGAGAGAGAGAGAGAGAGAGAGAGAGAGATCCTTCCAAACAAGATGGCATTTTAATGTTTTTTTTTTTGTGCAATTGGGGACACTTCAACAGCGATGTTAAAAATCTATGTCTATTATAAACAATTTGACTGTTATATTCATCTAACTTCACTTTACCGACTATTTATAATTACACTTTAAATGTTTCTAGGTGCAACTTAATTGTAAATATTGAATGAGTTGAGAACTATGTATTTTAACACTTAGCCAAATGAAGAGAGACACCAACTTTGATACCAACATGATGGAGCACTACTCCATGAAAGAGGTTCTGTTAATAATATCTTGGAAGGGCAATATGAGGACCAGTGGATTACCAACAAAAGTCCATTCATTGGTTCCCCAATATCTCCAGTTTTGACACGAGTGAACTTTTACAACTGGGGTTACATAAAAAATGAAGTATATCCCACACTGCCAAAGGCAAAAGAGGGTTGCCAATAAAAAGTGGGTGTTGCCTTTGAGCCCTTGCCACCGAGTAGTATGCGAAGAGCAGTAACAGCGAGAGTGTTTGGGCGTTAATGATGCTACATGTGAACATTTACTGTTGCATTTTTCCTTTGTAAGTATTTTCTTCGTTTTGTCGTAGATAAGGAGGTCAGGTCAGACATCTATTCAATTAATATAATTTAATAATTGCAGGTTGCGTTTTAGGCTAACCTACTTAGTTACTTTGACAGCTCAGTGATATTTTTTACAATTCATTCTCATGGCCAACTTAATAATTGCAGAAATCTCATAAAACAGCGATTTTCCAAAACAATCACATTTAAGTATAGGGATGTAAGTACACTGGGAGAAAACCAAATCACTACAATAGATCTCTCAGAGATCTTGCGATCGTTTCATCAGCAAAGTTAGCGTCACCAGGGGATGAAATCTTTTTTCAGTCTCAGAATTTCTCATCCTTTAATGACGCAAATTTTGTTAGTGAAACGATCGTCAGGTCTTTGAAAGACATATTGTGGTGATTTGGGTTTCTCCGGGTGTACGTATCAGTGCTTATCACAGGTTCCAATCTTCACTTAGTATAAAGATGTAACCGAAAAGGCCCTCTTTTTAGTAGGGCAGTCCAACGAATTAAAAAAATGGCTGGTTCTATTAAAAAAAAGAAGATATTCTATATTTTTGAATTTAACATTTTGACGTTTGACGATGTTTGTAGTCACCTGTATAGTTCTGAAGATCTTCTAATCAAAAGATCTTCTACTGAATATCTCCGTCTTGGCTTGTGAACGCCAAAACATAAAATAATGCATTTTCCTGATGGTTTATTTGTGAGACTAATCGTTTTGGGGGTTTTGCACCTGTCATTTTTCCATAGAATCATTAACATCTAGAAAATCGTAATATCTAGACATATGATATGTTGAATAAGGTAATATTCAAATCTTATGGGCTATAGATTGCATCTTGGGGAACCCAGATCACCACAACACATATTTTTTAACGACCTTATGGTCGTTTCACTGACCACGTCAGCATCATGAGGATGAAAAATTCTAAACTAAATTAAATGCTACAATGTATTTGTATTACACCTAGGTAGACGTACTAAGGCGATGGTAAAAATTGTAGTCGGAGACCCAATGTTTGTCTATTGTGTCGGTATTGCACGGACGAGGTCGACGAACTACTTTAATCTTCTGGTTGACAAATCTATGAGCTTTTATCTAATGTAAAGGATAATGGGCTTAAAATGAAAGGTGCCTCGATATTTAAGGAAGCTCACGTTCTTTTCAATCTATAAATTCAATATGTGAACATTGAAGTCCGTGACGAGCACCGACAAGCACCTCTGGCGAACAGACCAATAACTACCGCACATTTAAAAAAAAACGACTATTTCGCACACAATGTTAAATTTAACAAACGATGAATATTCCAACTAAAATTCTAGATAAAAAACAACTATTTATATTCACTTGCCATTCTACATAAAAACAAGTATTTATATTGATTTTTTAGATAAAAAGAAAACGAAAGGGGATTTTTAAGTCGAAAACTTAAAGTAGAGCCTAGTATCTCTATATATAGGCCGAGTTACGATATGATACGGTACACAAATCATGCGGGGCACAACATATATGGGACAATAATCACCACATTGACAACTAAAATTTGAAACTTGTCAAAAATGTTCGACATCAAACTATGCTTGATGCTTATGTAAGCGTTTATATATCAAGGTAGATTAAGAACAAAACGTCGTTTAATCGTGCGGCATCTTTAATTTCCAGCCCTTTATTATCACTTCGCATTTGATCAGCCCAACACTCCTAATCTGTCGAGCTGAATATTAAATTATCGTCAATAACTCGGCCGGTCTATACAGATACTTGGCTTTACGTTGAGTTATCGACTTAAAAATCGCCTTTCAGTTTCTTTTTATCTAGGAAATCAATATAAATACTTGTTTTTATGTAGAATGGCAAATCAATATAAAATTGTCAATTTGATTCAAAAAAATTTACACACGAAATAGAAATCAACAATAAACTGTCTTTTCTAGATGTACTAGTTATTAAAAATAATGACTTGCTTGAACTAGACGTCTACATGAAGGAAACTGCCACGATTAGGTACATTCCAAACGACTCACATATAACGTTTGCACAAAAAACGGCTAGTTTAAATATCATGGTAAACAGATTGATAAACTTTCCGTTAAGTAAAAGTAGATTTAATATAGAGTTAAAGTACATAAAAACGTGGCGAGATATAACGGCTATTTGGAGTGTTTAGTGGAAAAATTGGTTAACAAACACAAAAGAAATGAAAATTATATCTGAATGCACGACATTTAACAAAGCTAAAATAGAGAAAAAATTTGTGTGTGTACCTTATGAACTACGTATCACAAAGGGTTTGGAAAGTATTTTAAAGAAAGCAGATTTACATTTGACTTTTTCGACGAATAGTAATTTAAAAAATTTGTTGGGTAATATGAAAGACAAAGACAAAGCCACTGAAATGTCGGGTATTTATGAGATAGGTTGCAAAGATTGTAATCTTAAACACGTGGGTAAAACCAAGAGAAACATCAGATTTCGTGAACATCTCGCACATTTACGATATAGTACGGTAAACAAATCATATGTGGCACAACATATATGGAATAGTAATTACCACGTTGACAAGGAAAATTTGAAACTTGTCAAAAATGTTAGACATCAAAGTATGCTTGATGCTTATGAAAGCGTTTATATATCAAGGTCGATTAAGAACAAAACGTCATTGAATCGTGCGGCACCTTTAATTTAAAGCCCTTTATTCTCACTTTGCATTTGACCAACTAAACACTCCTAATCTGTCGAGCTGAATAATAAATTATCGTCAATAATTCGGACGGTCTATATAGATACTAGGCTCTATGTTGAGTTCTCGTACTTAAAAATCCCCTTTCGTTTAATTTTTAACTAATAAATCAATATAAATACCTGTTTTTATGTAGAATTGGAAATCAATATAAATACTCGTTTTTTATGTAGAATTTTAGTTGGAATATTTATCCTTTGTTAAAGTTAACATTGTGAGCAAAACAGCCGTTTTTTAAAAAGGATGTGCGGTAGTTATTGGTCTGTTCGCCAGATGTGCTTGTCACGGGCTACAATGTTCACGTAGTGAATTTATAGATCAAAAAGAACGTAAGCTTCCTTAAACATCGCGGTAAATTTCATTTTAAGCCCATTATCCTTTAAATTAGATAAAACTCATAAATTCGCCAACCAGAAGATTAAAGTAGCTCGTCGACCTCGTCCGTACAAAACTGACACAATAGACAAACGATGGGTCTCCGATTACAATTTTTACCTCAGCTTAGTTCGTCTACCTATGTGTGATAAAAATACATTGTAGCTTTTAATTTAGTTTAGAAATTTTCATCCTCTGATGATGCTGACGTAATCAGTCAAACGATCGTCAGGTCTTTAAGAGTATGTTTTGTGGTAATTTTGGTTCTCCAAGTATACTTATCAGTGCTCATCACAGGTTACAGTTTTCACATATCGATAAAAAGTGAGTATTCCGTTCAAAATAGCAAAGATTGTGTCAACTTCCAGTTTAACCGGAAGTGACAGAACTGTCAAAATATCTTGCCTAAATAAACAGATTTCTGCTTGTTACTTGTAAAACATTAAAAAAAAAAAGAGTTGAGTAGTTCCTGAAATATGTATCGTGTACGTTTCTGGCTGGACAGCCTGTATGTAATAAATACTCCAACATAAGTTATGTAAAATTAAAAAAGAAATTCATTTGAACATGCAAGTTTTATAAAAATTATTTGGCCACTTAATTATGTTTCACAAACCTGATTAAAGGTAGGCGAGTGAAGTTTCTACGGGCGTAAAGGATTCTTCAAAATTTAGGTCATACTGTAGCGTGCTCTATGTTCGCCACTACTTCAATGCTATTTGCACATTGATGCTGAAGCCGACACTTGTGCGAACATCATATCGCAAATTGATAGTTCCCAACAGAAATATATGAGTTCCAGTTTCATGAGTTTGTGGCAAATAAATGTTGATCCTCTCGAAGCTCTTATTTTAGTTTATCGATGGCGGGCGGTTATGTTTCCATTCCACAAGTTTAATATAGTCGGTATTGAAATTTTGCTAATTTTACATATTTATAGATAACAGTAATTTACATAAAGAGTTAAAATATTATAACGTATATAGCAAAATAGACTGGTAAATGTCTTGCACTAGAAGCCTGTTTTACGTTTTTTGATATAATTAGTGAATTTTAATTAAAAGAAGCGTACTCACAGAGACATCACAATGGTGGCACTTTCGGAAAAATTCTTCATATGAGCGCAAACCTTCGCCATATGAGCGCAAAATAGCGCCTCTGGGTAAGAAAATCATGTAAACTCTTTGATGAAACATATCCTATATTTTGAATCTATTTTGATGCTTCTTAGGGAGCCTAAAATAGATTCAAGTAATAGTAAACAATAGATAACGATCTTAAAAACTTCCACCGAAAGCTGAACTATGACAAAGCATTTAGGTTAGGAACAAAACCAAATAAGTTTGGAGAAATATTACGTCTAAAAGGCGCACATAAACGCAGGACAGGCACAGGTATAAAAGCCGTAACTACATGGTCTATTTATAAAAAATTTATTGGAATTAAAACTCAATCACAATTTTCACGTGCTGCGAAAGGTTCCCGTGTTAGACGTCTGCTTTTGTGTCTCTATGGATATCGCAGAAACTCAGGAAAGCCAGCAGAAGGACGGCAGATAAAGAGAGAGTTACAGAACCAGCAACATTATATGTGGTCACAGAATGGACATAAGAATGACACAGGAACCAGTGACCAAAAACATATACTAACCTTAAAAGACACCAGGAAAATTTAATCCATTGATTCGGAAGATCTACTTTTTTAATCAGATTATTTGTTATATCCCTCCACCCCCAGTCGACAGGTGCATTAAAAATCGTATTTAGATACTATTTCGTGTTACCATGGACAGGACCCTGATAGTCTGAGGGGCGAAATATAGAAAGAACAGCACATCTTGTCAATCTAAGATGAGAAGACGGTGATATATGCAAGCAAAAATTTTAAACTAATAACCGATTTTGATTAAACCTTAAATGCGTTAACCTTACTGGAACAATTTACTGCAGCAGAAAACAAGTTGGTATTAGCAAAAAATGTATATCTCGCAAGTGTCACAGCTATTGTATTGAAATTTGGTAGATATGTGTCCTCAGTCATTATTATTATTACCATTACGTTTATTATCATAAATTACACAATGTATGTATACAAAATGTCTAGGACTTGTGGTGTATAATAACATAAGGTATAAAGGTTTACCAAAAATTGTTTGACAATTAATGCATACCAAATCTAACAGCCTTCAAATATTGACTTTCGAGTTAAAATTACTTTTTACTTTCACTTCCTCCTTCTGATCTCTGAGCGCCTGCCTTATTTTTACAATACAAGGTGATCTGTTGACAATACGCTTCTGAATATAATTTCTTCTTTAATATATGCCAAAAATGAACTTTCTGTGATAATAGAAACATTAAGTATTAAAAGTTAAAAAAAATTCCCTACCATATCGCATTTACTGATTTTCGTCTTTTAATTAATTTTATTTTACAAGGCTAAAATGGGAACAAACTTGATTTTTGTAAAATAATCGGCACCCTATATATTGTGACCAATCACATGGCAGGCAGTCAATATATATTTTTCAAAAATAAATGGCAAAACGGCAATTTGTACACAAAGATTTTGGAGTAAGTGTTGTTTAAAATGTGTTTTACAAAGTGTTTGTATGTTTGTAGTTCCTTTCCTTTCCTTAATTGCAATGTGTACAGAAAATTTATTGAAAATAGATATTATTATATATATATATATATATATATATATATATATATATATATATATATATATATATATATATGGCATTCTTTTAAGTAACTCCTTAGAAACTTGTTTTTTTTTTTAATAAAGTTTGAGGACTGACTTAGAAATCTATGTAACTACATGAATGTCAGCGAACAGAAAGTGATTTCTAAAACCTGCCATTGAGCAAGTAGGTATCCTATATGTTAGTAAACGCCATTTGCTATTGTAATTATTATATAGGAAAGATATGCTTCGCCACTGACATTTGATATTTTGACTTTGTTTTTATGGGTTCTTGGTTTATTTTTGAGAGAAAAAAACATACTTTATGTTTTTATTCAAAACGAGAAACCACTTCAACGTAAACCATTTGTTTCTGTGGACAAAAAAGGTCGAAAAATATTATGAATTTATTTTAAAATAAAATTACCGTAGTGCATTTATGTATATATATATATATATATATATATATATATATATATATATATATATATATATATATATATATATATATATATATATATATATATAGGGTGATTCCAGAGAAATGGGAAGTATTTCAGGCGTAGATTCATGTGGTCAAAATAAGAAAAATAAATACATAAGTTTTAGTTCGATTGGCAACCATTGTTGAAATCAAGGCAGTTAAAAAATTTTCAATGATTTTTATTTTATCTATGTTCAAATAGGAAAATCAGAAAGCAGGAATATCATAAACGGTAAATATTTAAAGAACATTATCAAAAATACCACCACCAACTTCAATGCACTTGTTTGCTCTGTTATTGATGATGCGAATCGCACGATTAATAGCGTGGCGGTTATTTATTAGTAAAGCGGCCACATTCCTAGTGCGCTCGAGTAATGCTTCCCTTGAGTATACTCTAGTGGCATACACCATCGACTTCATCCACCCCAAACAAAATAATCGAGTAAGTTTAGGTCTGGAGACGTTTGTGGTCAATTTATTGGACCCCCTCTAACAATCCAGCATCCAGCAAAACCATTGTTTGAAAAACTTCGTAAGAGGGGCCCCATCATGTTGGAAGTATAACAGATGTCGAAGATTTAAAGGAATATCTAAAATTTCTGCTAAATTATCTTCTTAGAAATGTAAATATCCTTCCACAGTAAGATGACCATCAACACAAACTGACCCACTAATTGATCATTTATTAGGCCACACCAAATATTTATCCTGAATCCATGCTGAACATTTCGTTCAAACATAGCATGAGGGTTCTATTTTGAACATCATAGTTCACTGTGGAAATTCTTTACAGAATTGAAGCTCGTCACTGAATAAAATGTATTCACTTGCTGTCAGGTTTTAACGAATACATTCACAAAATTGTAACCTTGAAACGTTATCGCCATGTTCAAGATATTAAACGGACTGGACATGGAAAGGCTTTAAACTATTTTTCTTGAGCGTATTTAAAACGGTTTTCTGCGACATTCTGAGTTGATTTGTAATCCTCCTTGTACTCTTCCTCGAGTCTTCCTCAAGAATGTAAAGAATGTGTCCTTCGGTTCGAACGTGAAGACCTCCTCTTTCACTAAAAATCGCTGCGCTCGGAAAAACACCAGATTCCTGAGCGCTAATGAACAGCGTTTCAAAAAGTTTCTATTATAAACCCTTCGGCTAGAAAATCGCCGTAGATATGTGTTAACTGCGTGAACCGAGTTTCCATTACAAAACCCATAAATAAACATCATATCCGCGTATCCCTATGATGTGAGGCATTTTAGGAATTCGTTATGAATCAGTTAATGTCAAACTGAAAGATATCTAATTTTGACAGATTATTCAAAATTGATTTACACATATCACCTAGGTGACACGTAAACATTTGAGGAATTTGTAAGTAAACCAGTTAATGTCCAACTGACAGATGACTAATTCTGACATATCATTCAAAATTGATTTGCACATGTCACCTAAGTGACATGTCATTGATCTGTTAAAAAAACAAGAAAAGGCTTGATTTAAAAAGTTTGTTTCTCAAAAAAAAAAAATTATTTCAAGAATGGTTGATGTTCGACCCCATGACTCCACCCCTGAAATATATCCCATTTCTCCGGATTCAGCATATATATATATATATATATATATATATATATATATATATATATATATATATATATATATGTATATATATATAATAATAGTTGTTTTATGTGAATTTCAACACGTAATACATTTGAAATTTCTTTTTTTTTTTTTGAGAAGAAAATGCATTTCTCAATATTTGACATTAAGGAGCAAATTTTATTTGATCTTTTAGTTGTATTTGTTAGTTATTGATTATTTGAAAATATTTGATTTCATCACCTTGTATGTGCGCCACGAAGCTACTTAGGACAATTATTCATCTTAAAATTATGAGAGCAATCAGCTCCCAAAGTTTTTTGAAGCATTTTTGAATCATCCTCTATAAAAGATTCTAAAGAAATAACTGACCCTAGAAATGTATCCTAGGCCTACTGATTTGCGCTTATTTGAATATATATTTTTTTTTTTCAAATTCAAAAGTCGCGGTCCACTAAAATGTGATCTTTTTCTAATAAAATTCGGCAATAAATCATATGGTAGTTGGCGTCGACCTGAAAACCTATGTTTCAAAGTGCTCAAAAATAAGGCGAAGTAAAAAACAAAAAGAGACAACAATTATAAGGTAAATCAATATAAGGATAGAATCCAGGGGATCTATAATACTTCAACCTAAACAGATAAACTAACCTTTAACTAAAACACCGCCTGTAGTAGGCATATTTCTTTTGCAACGCAAAAGAAAGAAATCTTCGTTAAAAGTTATATAAAACAGGCCTCACAGCTGATAACATTGAAACTTGTCCTCGTTAGTCGACACAGTAGATTTCTCCTGCATTACAAAATCTTAAGGAATTGTATTATGATATATTGCAGGGAACAATATGTTGGCGAGCGTGAATAGACTGCTTGATTACTCCTGATACGCCTACTCGGCAAAAGTTTCATAGTAAGCAGCGCCCCTTGGGCCATGATTTAGTTGTTTTCTTCTTGCTAAGTCTCTCCCGTTTTAGTTCATTATCTCGAGTGAGTCGCTGCTTTATTTCCGTTGCATTTGCAATTGATCCACCGACTCATACTAAAATCAAATTCAAGGAATACCTTAGTCGTTTGAGTTCATTACAGGAATCTATCCAATTATTCTGGAGCCAGGCGGTATTTATTCTTTGTTAGACAAGGAATGATAGAACTGTAGAGTCGTGAGCTTACCATGTCAAAATATTAAAATTGCTGTTGTTCTGACCTAAATTCCAAATTTAGATGTTTCATGGCGATGTAAACGTGTAGCTTCTTGAATATATTACATCGTACTTTGACTTCAAAAGTTTTGAAGCATATAACTTGTTTTACCAACTAGTTTTATATATATATATATATATATATATATATATATATATATATATATATATATATATATATATATATATATATATATATACATATATATATATATATATATATATATATATATATATATATATATATATATATATATATATATATATATATATATATATATATATATACAGGGTGATCCACTTCGCCGAAAAAGCCCAGTCTTTCATATTAAACTCAGTTGACCTGACCTGACCCAAATTCCAAATTTAGATGTTTCATGGCGATGTAAGCGTGTAGCTTCTTGAATATATTACATCGTACTTTGACTTCAAAAGTTTTGAAAAATATAACTTGTTTTACCAACTAGTTTTATATATATATATATATATATATATATATATATATATATATATATATATATATATATATACAGGGTGATCCACTTCGCCGAAAAAGCCCAGTCTTTCATATTAAACTCAGTTACATAAAAAAAAGTTTCAATTGAAAGTTGTTCCTATCAATCCGCTGGTTAATTCAAAAATATTTTTATTTACACAGGTGTTTAGCTGCTCCGTGGCAGAACAAACTTACCATTTTTTAAATAGAGCACGCTGTGTTTTATATCATTTAAGAAAATACGGTATCGCGACAAGCAAATTCATACCCCACATGATGGGTCTAGGCCCAACCGTTTCAGAGTTATTCATTTGTTTATTAAAAATATTCCTCTAGTTTGGTGCGTAAATACTTGGATTCTGCACAATGTTTTAGCTGCATATTCACTGGAGCTAATTTTATACACTCCTCACTATACCGAAATGCAACACGGTAATTCTTTATGTAACCTACCTATACAGAGTGTTAAATTTTGCAAAACTTAAATTTTCTCGAAAATTCCAAATAGAACGCCCTGTATGATAGAACGTTATTCTATGCGCATTTCCAAAGCCTTTTCAGCAATACCACAATTCATGACATTATTTTCAACGGTTTTAAATATATTAAGGCTCAATTACCGAATTAATCATTTTTGTATAAATTGGAGTAAATACTTCACGTTAATATGCAACACTCTGTATTTTATATCATTTTCAAACAGTTTACGTAATATACTTAATTCATGCTGCATAAAAAAATAAAGTGTGTGTGATGTAAAAGAGCAAAACATTCAATGCTTATATTAACAAGATTTAAATCCACAAGAACAATACTAAACAGCAATTCACAAAATAAACAACAAAAATTCAACGCAGCAAATGTTCAAGTTGGGAGCCGTCATTATCGATACAAATTTTTAATCTCTGTCTAAAATTGTTTTGCACCTTTAACAATGATGCTTCGCGTACAGAATTGAAAGCCTCTGAAATCCGTGCGCGCATGTCCTCCTTGGTTGTTGGTGGAGTCGCATACACTTTACCTTTAATATCACCATATAAGAAGAAATCTATTTTGGAAATATTAGGAGATATTGCTAGCTAAGCGGTTGCTTTACCTAGACCTATTCATCGTTCTTCAAAAGTATGGTTCAAAAATGATCTAACAGCCCCTGTTGAATGTGGAGGCGCTCCATCGTGTTGTTACCACACTTCACCTCGGAGTTGTAGAGAAATTTCTTCTAGTAGGTCTAGTAGATCATTATTGAAGACATTTAGATAACGCTCACCAGTGAGAGTCCCATCGAAAAAATACGGTCCGATTAAATACGAACACAAAATTCCAGCCCACACATTTATGGACCACCTGTGCTGACGATCCACTAGCCACGAAAAATGTGGATTTATATCAGCATAATAATGCACCTTGTGCATATTAATTCCTCCACAGTTTGAAAATGTTGCTTCATCTGTAAATAGCACCTTTGCAAGAAATCCTGGTTCCTGGTTGTCCTTCTGTAGAGCCCAAATACAAAAATGCAATCTTTGCTGCTTATCGCTTGCAGAAAGCCCTTGAACTTTTCTAACATGGTATGGGTGATATTTGTTTCCTTTAAAACATCTTTGGACAGAAGTTATACTGATATTTAAATTCGAAGCTAATTGTCGCTGGCTGATATCTGGATTTTCAATGACTTAGGCTATGATGTATACAGACGTACCTCCATTTAAAATAGTTTTGTTTTTTACGGGATCCCGATACTGTACACTGCCGTATGCATCTAAACGAGCTTTCACCAATCTAAATGATTTTAACTTAGGTTGTTGTCGATTGAGGTATTTCTGCCTATAGATTATCTTTGCTAGGGCAACATTTCCATCACTTTCAGCAATCACGTACAGCATTGACATAAGTTCTTCAGTAAGAAACATATCAAGAAAAAAGCGGGTGAGTTAAAAAGCTACCTGTCAATAATTTAGTTAATTATTCAAATGTCAAGTGGCGTTGTCAAAGTTGCCCCTAGATTTTGAGATGTTTCATAAATATTGGAAAATGATAAATTTTGTAATTAGTGCTTTATATCTTTAAAACCGTTAAAAATAGTGTCATCAAATGTGGCATTGCTGAAAAGGCCATGAACATGCTCATCTAATAACGTTCTAATATACAGGATGTTCTATTTGAAATTTTCGAGAAAATTTATGTTTTGCGACATTTAACACACTGTATAGGCAGGTTACATTAAGAATTACCATGTTACATTTTGTTATAGTGATGATTATACAAAATTAACTCCATTGAATATACAGCCAAAACATTGTGCAGAATCGAAGTATTTACGCACCAAACTAGACCAATATTTTTAATAAACAAACAAATAACTCTGAAACGGTTGGGCCTAGACCAATCATGTGGCGTATGAATTTGCTTGTCGCGATACCATCTTTTTAAAAATGATATAAAATATCGGGTGTTCTATTTAAAAAAACTCTGGACGCAGCAAGTGCGTTATGGTAGTGAATTTTCATAAAAATGTTTTTATTGCAAATATGTGTGTTTTCTTTTTAAGAAAGCAGGCATCAATTTTGGTTACCTGTATAACCTATACAGTAAAAACAATGTGCCATGTTTCATAAAAATAACTTTATTGTGTGAAATTGTAAAAAAAAATTCCAAAAGTAAACTTAAAGTGTTCCCGGAAAAACTCGTTTCTTGGTCAACCTTATAGAGTAATAGCAAATTGGGCTATTCAAATATGAAGCATTTGATCAAAATTCGCTACCATAACGCACTTGCTGCATCCAGAATTTATTTTCTTACAAACATTTCGATGAAAAATGCAAAAATGCAATAACGTAAGGCGTGTTTGATTAAACAAAACAAAAAATTGTATCACCAACGACTTATGAGCCAGCCTGTGATTGTAAAAATATTTTTTTAAGATGTAGCTCAAGACCCCCTATAATTAATTTATACAAATTTTTTTCATATCTTGTATAATAACGGATATATTGAGCTTTATTGATTTTTTACGAAAATTCGACAAAAATTATATACCATTAAACGATAAACTCTATAACTAAGACTACTGCCAAGCATCAGAGAAAGGGTGTATTTGAAATGAATTTTCTGGGAACATTTTAGTAAAATGAAGGACAATGACGGTTGAAACTAAGACTTCAGGGTTTGTGAAACATCCTTCTTGAGACATTTGATTTCCATAGCCCGTATTAGATTCAAGTTATTTGCCTAAATGTTAACGATTTTGACGTTTTAAATCGCAATTTTGACGTTTTGAGGAAAACCCCAATTTTTTTTTTTTTAATGCCTATAACTTTTTTTTCTTTTGACCTACATAGCTAAATTTTGGTAGCTAATTTACCTATAAGGATCTAAACCCGCGTACTAAATTTGGTTACCTTACTTTGTTAATTCCGAAGATATAAATTTTTTTCAAAAGAAAACACAAAATTTTCCGGGAAAACCTGGGCAGATTTTCCTGACTAACGAACTCATCCAAGCCATTTGCAAAGGAAATTTATTCACCAAATTTAATCAAAATCGGCCCATTATTTTTTGAGTTATCGGTGTGATACATACATATATACATATATATATATATATATATATATATATATATATATATATATATATATATATATATATATATATATATATATATATATATATATATATATATATATATATATATATATATATATATATATATATATATATATATATATAAACATATAAAAATTGAAGCTGACCCCGGATATGTATTCTGCGGGGCCTAATTAGCGCTCATTTGAAGAAATTTTTTCAAAATTCAAAAGTCGAGATCTCCTCATTTGTGAATTTTTTTAAGAAAATTCACTAAAGGAAAGTTTGGTCTGCCACGGAAAAAATGAACACCTGTGTAAATTAAAATATTTTTGGATTACGCAGCTGATTGATAGGAACAACTTTGAGTTGAAACTTTTTTGATAAGGCTGAGTTTAATATGGAAAACTGGGCTTTTTCCGCGAAGTGGACCATCCTGTATATATACAGGCTGCCCCATAGTTAATTGAACATTAGCAGAGTGATTATTTCTGGCACAAAAATAAAGCGATTTGGCTCAACATGCCTTCGTAAAATGTTATTAGTTTTTGTTGTAAAGGGTGTTTAAATAATTTTTCTTAAAATTGTTTTTTGAAATATCTTGAAAGTAGTTCACATATTTTAATGAAATGTTGCACGGTATTATTAGGCATTACGTGTCATACGATGGCGGTATCAATTTCACCATTGCCTCTAGGTGGCGCCACCGACAGCAACACTGGTTCATTAACATGGTCATAATTTTTTGTCCACCCTGTATGCACATCTTCAAGCAAAAATAAAGAAAACCCATCTAGCTTCACACAAAAAAAGGTATACTTCTTTGAAGTTTAAAAAGTTGACCGTTTTGCAAATAAACGTACTTTTTCAATGAAAATAAAAAATCTGTATTTACTTTGTTGCTAAGTATGTTATGGTAGCAACTGGGAACTTGTTTACTATAACTTGTCAAAATCGACTGTCATTAAACAATTATCTTTAATTGTCACTTTATTCTTGTTACTTGCGTTAAAATACCGCGTCATAATGATTTTCCAAATTCACAAATGCGCGTGTCCCTATGCCCAGGAAAATTTTTGTTCGCGCAGAAGAGCGCAGCGCTATTTTGAACTTTATCCTGATAAAGGGCAACCAAACCATAAACTTTTAACGCATTGTACGATATATTACGTGAAACTGGCTCATATTATTCCAAAAACAGCAATACAGGAAGACCGAGTGTTTAGGGAGCGGAAGATAATTAGGGAATAACTTTTATAACCAGGATAATATGGACATGGTAACGATGTAATAAAATTTAATAATAAAATAGATTAACAATTTTTTACAAACTAATTTAACCGAATGAATTTTAAACCGAAATCTTTACATAATCAAATTCTAAAGTCTCTGATAATAGTCTCTACATTTTCAAAGCAAAAGTTCCTACTAATCTCTACATAATTAAAATCAGAAAGTCTCACATTATTTACAAACACCACTATTTATAACCTTGCATGTTCTACATAATCAAGAAATTGCAAATCTCATCAGTCAGCATTCCTTGTACTGTACTCTGCAATTCCAACTTGTTTATTATTTATCTAAACATGTAATGTAATATTTCATTGCCAATAATTATGATATTTATGTGACCTGCTTACTCCCTAAGATAATACTTTGATTTATGATAGCGAATTTTCTAATTTTTTAAATAATAATAAAATATTTTTCCACGACTAGGAACGCCCTTCTGGATAGTTTTCTGTTCTATGAACACCGAGCGTAATTGATACCAATATGGAAGACCAAATCATAGCTCGTATTGTAGAAGACGCAGAAACCAGCACGAGAGGTGTTAGTGCAGCACCGAGTATAAGCAAATCTTCGGTGACCAGAATCATACGCCATAAAAACCTGCATCCATATCAGTTAACTCGAATTCAGCAGTTTTTACAGTAGGACTTACAAAGGAGATCTCAATTTTCCTATTTAGAGAATCCAATGTTCGACAAGAAAACTTTACTTACTGATGAAGCCTCATTCACCAGAATAGGTATATTCAATGAGATATTTGTACATTTTTACTCTCCTCTTATTCAATTCCCCACATTGTATAAAATCAATTGCCATATAAAATTTAAATTTTTAACTAATAGTTTTCATGTAAAAAATATACAGAAAATCAAAATAATTGTCTCCGCGCCAAAACGCAGCCGTAAACAAAGACAGCCTACTGTGACGTCACGATCCTGTATCAGACAAAAGGAGTCTCGCTTACTCACACAGAGATCCTCATCTCACTATTAGCGTTTATGCTACTTACGTGTGCCGGATAGTTATTGTTATCAACTTATATTATTCTTAATATCTATATACTCGTATTAATTATTTAAAAAACTGTATAGTATTATAGTATGGCTACAGAAGTTGGATTTGTTCAAGGACAATCTAATAATTTACCAAAAATTGATGTACTAGCAATGTTTGCGTTTTAAGGAAGCAACCCGAATTTTATGGATGCTGAGCTAAAAGGTGTGAAAGCTGGAAGGTATGTGTGATATGAACCTTATTTATTACTGTAAATATCTTTGTTGGATTTTATGTAGTAATTTCTTAAAAAATATAATGTAAATAAAAGCATAACCTCAAAATGTTCTCCCAAATAACATACAAGAAAAATATATATTTGTTGTAGATTTGCTCGTGAAAGTTATGGAGACAATGCTGTCGGCTGGGTGTAGGTAAAACGAGACGGTGATGTTTGTATTGTATGATCATCTTCACAGCTGTGCAAAGTAGATTTTACACGAACTGGATTTTTCAGGTCCCTCTTCATAGCTAAACACAATTTCTTCCTGATTTTCTCATCCTTAGGTACATTAAAGAATAATTTGTTGGGGGTAGTGATGGCTGTGGAAGTACATTTGGGCACTATACAGCACTTATAATATTTATGTCCAGGCACTGTTATGTTTTTCGCATTTTCGTATTGTGATTCTGAATCTGCTGAAGCCGTCACACAGTCACGCACTAAACTAGATTACACACAACTTACTACCTTTGAACCTTTATTATACACTAAACACCAAAACTACTAAAAATTATGATAAAACTGCTCAGAATTCGATGCAAACACAAATGAAAACAAGACAAAGTTAAATGGCGATGCCCGAGAATCAGGCAGACGTACCGGATCGTGACGTCACAAACCTCTTCACCAATCAGATCGCGTTTTCGCCCACGCTGTCTTTTTGAATTATATTCAATATTTCAATAATTAATTATTAATTAGTGGTTCACTTTAAGGGGGGTTTACTTGTGGACATATATTTTAGAGTATTTTTCTGTACTTTAAATACGTTTTTCATCAAAAGTAAATTATATGCAACTTCCTAATTTGCGTAATAGCAATGCCTATGGCATTGAAAATCCTCATGCTATCCGCGATCATAATTTTCAATATGAATTTTCAATAAACATTTGGTGTGGCATTCTTGTAAATTGTATTGGAGACCATTTAAACCACCACCTAGAAGTCTAGGTTAAGTAACGGAGCAACGTACATTTTGTTTTTGAGAGATAATTTACCGATCATTTTAGAAGATGTACTTTTACTTTAAGGAGTGACTCTTGGTTCATGTATGATGGTGCTCCAGCAATTTACATCTGACATGTGCATATGGATGAAATTTACCCTCAAAGATGGATTGGTAGAGGTAGTGTGCACCTATGGCCAGCGCAAATCCCGACCTAAAACCGCTAGATTTTTACTTCCCGGGTTATTTTAAGTCACTGATCTACAAAACTTAAATAAATTACCGCCAGACATTATGGGAAAAGGTTAATGATATCAGAGATCAACAAAATTTATTTTCTGAATATAGATAATTTTAATAAACGAGCGAGAAAATGCATTGCCGTAAATGGTGAACGCTTTGAGCACTTACTCTGATTTGTTATTGTTTTGCTGCTAAAGTTGCAGTTTAATTTTAGATTAATTTAATTAGGTAGCTTAATGCAATTTGTAACAATCTTTCCGATATCCATTTTGTTAACTATTTCTTTTTAATTAATAGTTTTATAGATGTTATTTTATTTAATAGCTTTGTTGAATTCTTGATAAAAATGCTCGTTTCAATAACGTACATCTTATTGTGATAAAAAGTATATAATTTGCACTAAGATCGAAGCCTTCGAGAATACATAATGTTTGCGCATAATCGTTAATTTAATTTCGTTAAAAAAGTACGTTTATTTTGAACAAGGTCAACTTTTTCGACTTCAAAGAAGTATATCTTTTTTGTGTGAAACCAAATGGGCTTTCTTTATTTTTGTTCGAAAATGTGCATACAGCGCGCGTGTTTACGGTGTGTTGTGATTGTTTTATTGTTTATATAAATTTTATTGTGATTAGGTGTTTGTATATAGTTTAATTTAATGGCGTATATATAATATGTATTATAGTTTTAAGTTGACTATGTACTAAAGAGTATGTTTATTATATTTTTAAATTGTAAATATTATGTAAGAATATAAATAGTAGGTTTTACTTTTCTATTGCTGTGTTAAGTTTTGAAGTTTTATGGGCGCCTTCTAAAAATTGTATAATTAAATGTTTAGGTTTCATATATATATATATATATATATATATATATATATATATATATATATATATATATATACAGTGTGGAACAGCCAAATGGAATAAATTGGATAACGGATAAATGAGGGCGTGTTGGGAAAAACGCTTGGACACGTCGATTTGTATTTTTAGCTGCGCATCTTTTTCAAGAAAAAAAAATTATATAGGGTGCGTCATGTGACAGTGGCCAATACCAACTTTCTTATTTTAAATACAAGCCCCTGTATATTATTAATTTTTTGGATTCTTCAGAAAATTCTAGACATAATTCATGTACAATGTCCTATACCTATCTTCAACTGTTTCGGAAATATTAAGTATTTTCAGATTTATTACAAAAATTAACATTAAAAATAGAAAATTATTTTATTTCACAAATTCGCTACATTGCATTCAATACTTATTTCCCATTCAGCTCTTGATAATGAGAAAGTAAACAAAAACCATTCCTGCGTTTCTTTTTACTGATATGAAATGAAACAAAAACAAAAACAGTTTTCTTTCTGTTCGTATAAAACTCGTAGCCTTAGCAACTTGTTGTCTGCCTGCATGACAGTAGTGATTAGTGTCAGTGCTATTGTCGTTTGAATTTCGTTAACTGTACGTAATAATATCAGAAAAATGGTTCATTTAACAGAAATGCACAAAATAACCATTCTACAAATGATTGGTTATGGAGATAACACACGGACACAGATGGAAGTGTCTCGCTTATTTCACGAAAAATTTTCAAATTTGCCGCCTGTATCCCAAGGAACAATTAGCAAAATAGAAAAGCAGTTTCGCGAGCTTGGTCATGTGAGACAGATAAAAAAAGTAGCTGCCAATGCAGTAAGTGATGATACGAAATTGGATATTACGCTTGAGTTTCAAGAAAACCCACATACTTCTGGTCGACAAGCAGCCCAACTATTCAACGTTAGCCACACAGCAATTTTTCGAACATTAAAGGAAAGTAAAATGCATCCCTATAAAATGATACCAACTCAGGAGCTCATGGAGGACGATTTCGATAGGAGAACGTATTTTTGTGAACAAATGATGGCAATGTTAGATAACAATGTGATCCAATTAGAAGATGTTTTGTTTTCTGATGAGAGCACATTTACACTTCACGGTCATGTTAATCGTCAAAATTGCCGCTATTGGTCTAATGAGAATCCTCATTGGATGAGAGAGGAACATACGCAATATCCTGAAAAAGTTAATGTTTGGGCAGGAATTGTTGGAAATCATATCGTAGGTCCCTTTTTCATTGATGGCAACTTGAATGGGGATAAATATTTAGAACTGCTCCAAAATAATGTCGTGCCAACTTTGACAAACTTATATCCAGATCCAGCAAACCCACAAGTTCCTGCCAATAAAATATGGTTTCAGCAAGATGGAGCACCGCCCCATTACCAAATCAATGTCCGGCAGTACCTGAACCAAATTTTTCCAAATCGGTGGATAGGGAGGCGCGGATCGATAGAATGGCCAGCACGATCTCCTGATCTGTCGCTATTAGACTACTTTTTGTGGGGATATGTCAAAAGTATTGTATACAAAACTAAGCCCCTCAACTTAGATGACTTAAAAAGACGAATCACGCTTGCGATTAGATCAGTCACGCCTGAGATGTTGAGTAATGTTAGAAGACATTTCTATACCAGATTAGCATGTTGCCAAGATGTTCGTGGCGAGCATTTTGAACATTTACTACATTGACATTAATTTTTTTTTGTTTTTTTAAATTATTAAGAAATAATCAGTATTTCTTATTAAAATTTGTGAAATAAAATAATTTTCTATTTTTAATGTTAATTTTTGTAATAAATCTGAAAATACTTAATATTTCCGAAACAGTTGAAGATAGGTATAGGACATTGTACATGAATTATATCTAGAATTTTCTGAAGAATCCAAAAAATTAATAATATACAGGGGCTTGTATTTAAAATAAGAAAGTTGGTATTGGCCACTGTCACATGACGCACCCTATATAATTTTTTTTTTCTTGAAAAAGATGCGCAGTTAAAAATACAAATCGACGTGTCCAAGCGTTTTTCCCAACACGCCCTCATTTATCCGTTATCCAATTTATTCCATTTGGCTGTTCCACACTGTATATATTATACTGTGTATTATGTTTTTATGACTACTTGTTATATGGTTTTCTGGTTATAAATAAGTCAATGGAAATTGAACTTGTTAATGCTTATAATTGCAAAGTTTCTTCAACTTACCTTACTACAAATGATTTTTACCTGCTATTCCTTTTCTTGCTTGCCTCGGCTATGTACTTGTTCATCTCTAAGAGGTTTAGCTTATTAGGGCTCAAAACTCTTGCACAAATTTTAATAAATCAAAGAAATTATACACCAATGCAAAAGTATACCAAAATGTAGATCGTTTTTCTTCTTTTTATAATATGTAAATCTCCCTGGTATCCAAAAATTATTTAATTTATTTTTATTTTCTCATTATAGTTTCCCCTAGCTTGAAAATATATACTATATATAGTATATATGCAGCAATAAAATAAAAATTTTAACAATCAATCATATTTACTTTTAAGAAGAATATATAAATGTTTCCACTTTATAATGATCTTTATTACGTGAATTTTCTATGTAACACGGATCCGTCTTCTCCCTTTCATTAAATTTAATTTCTTATAAATATATGTAGTGATTTAGAAAGATAACACAATTTAAACTTTTAGCGACGTTGTTTAAAAACAAAATGTTTACTTCAGATCCCGCTTCGATATTTGGTAACTATGACACCCGTTGATCGAGCTCGTTACCATAGAAACGATGTGATAAAATGGATGACTTAATGTTGTTACGATACCTGGCTTCTGCAGGAGCGCCTAAGCGGAGGAAAATATTCCACAATATACGCATGCCTCACATTATTGTCTAAAAGTGTTTGTGATGTCAGGACAGGTCAGGAAAGTCAGGTCAGGCAGGCCCATACAGCAATAAGCACTGTTGGGCGATTTTAAACAATGATGTGAGGCATGAGTATATTGTGGAATATTTTCCTCCGCTTTAAACGCTCCTGGCTTCTGCTCCCTATACTGGCATCCATCTTGATTGTGTGTTTCAAACCAACATTATCTCTTCATCGACAATATTGCCTGCTGCTATGCCGAAATATGAGTTTATTTCCGTCTTCTTTTTTATCTGTGCAGTTAACAGCAATTTTTTGTGTAATTATCTCTGCAAATGATAATTATATACTGTTCACGAACCTCGCGTCACCTGTATCGATCACTACTGCCAACTATATTACAGTTTACACCTTGCTTTTTTGGTTTTAAAACAGATTTACCACATGTATTACTCACAGGTAATTACTACAATTAACCATTTGGGTTATCTGCACTGATTTTAAGAACTTTAATACGAATGTGTTGTATTCTTTAATACGACCGCTTTAAACTTGTTGCTACTGCCGCAGGTTCTCGAACGAGAAGGAAGTGTTTCTTAAAAAACAAAAACTAATTGTTTATACGAACGTTTCTAATTTTCGGATATCAACCAATTGATCCCTTAATTCACAGTCTATAGCCAATAACATTGCTGATTTACAAACATGATCCAAAGGAAATATGTTGCCTAGCCCATGTCATTTCAGTTATTATGAACTCAGTCGGAATTGACGATTTTTATTTATTGCGGTAACTTTAAATTTTTGATATTCATAGTTTCTTAGCCCTTAGAATGTTTAATACATTTTGTATGCCTTGTTGTCATTTTATTTTTGACTGTTTCATAAACAAGTTCAATTTCCACTGATAATTTAAAATCATTGACTATAGATATAAACCAGAAATCCATATAACAAGTAGTCAAAAAAACCTAATACACTGTATATTAAATGTATATATATGAAACCTAACCAATTTTTAGAAGGTGTCCATAAAACTAAAATCAACAATAGAAAAGTAAAACCTACTATTTATATTCTTACATAATATTTACAGAATAAAAATATAATAAACACACTCTTTAGTATATAGGCAACTTAAAACTATAATACATATTATATATACGCCTTAAAATTAAACTATATAAAAACACCTAATCATAATAAAATTTATATGAATAATAAAACAATCACAAAACACCGTAAACAAACGCCAGCAACACTGGTTCATTAAGATGGTGATAATTTATATATATATATATATATATATATATATATATATATATATATATATATATATACATAAGAGAATTTTGTTCCGCAAATTCATTGGTGTTATCAGAAACCCCCTATTTTCATTTGTTTTCAAGTTATCTGCACTACCTCTAGTTTTTATTATGGCGGCTTATAAAATTTTTGGTTAGCTGGAGAGCCCTCGAAAAGAGATTTTCAAAGAAATACGATATGCCTGGCATATCTTTATTTATACGAGACATATTAACAGAAAATAAATTTAACTCTGGTAGGCTATGAAATAAAAGGACAGTGTGACATAAATGATAAACTCTGTCAATATTGACACGTAATAGTCGAATTGGTGAGTAGGTCAGAACTTTGTGTACTAGTCAGTGATGAGTAGTTGCCGTTAAGCAGCAATATTAATAAGTACTAATATGACACAAATGAAGAAAAGGTTGATATGTTGACAGTGTATTTCAAACCAAACTAAGACTCTGAAAATGTTCGCAAAAGTCACGCTCAGTACTTTCCGGAAAGATCACAACCACACCGCACAATTGTTAACAGAATAATCAGAAATTGGGTGAACTTTGGAAGCTTTGAACAAAACAGACCTATGTACCAGGTTAACAATGCTTATATACGTGAGAATATTGTTTTGCAAAATGTTGCGAACAATCCAAGTATATCAGTTCGTCAAGTGGCTCAAGAGCCTGGGATTCGGAAATCCCGTGTCGATAAAACGTTGAGGAAAAACAAATAGCTCCCATATAACCCAAAAATTATACGAGGATTAAGCGATAATGATATAATCACAGATTACAATTTATCAGACTGACGTGCAACATTTTTTGAGAAAAACCTGTAATGAAAGATTTATTTCAAAGAATAGACAAGTACAGTCGCCTGCGAGATCATCCGGCCTTACCCCTCTTGACTTTTTTCCGTGGGATTTTACTAAAAATGAACTATTCAATTTTGCACAACCCGAGGCTCGGGAAATTTTAGAACAAAGAGTGCTGGATGTGCTAAGCTCATTAAATGGGGACACATTGCGTAGAGTTTATAGCTATGTTAGAACGAAGTACAAAAGGTGTGTGAAACAGAATTGTGGCGATATTGGACAGTTTGTTTAAGTGAAGTTGAACTTTTAATTTCTTATTTAGGTTTAATTAATGTTTTTGTTCATAACCTAGCACTTATGTCTGTTTTGTTTAAACCTTTAAAAATTCACCGAACTGCTAACTATTCTGTTAAAAATTGACATTTATGTAACACTGTCGTTTTATTTCATAGCCTACCAGAATCAAATTAATTTTTTTGTTGGCATCTCTCGTACAAATAAAGATTTTTCAGACATGCCGCGTTGGAATGCTATTTTCAAGGGCTATCTACATAAACATAAAGTAAAAATGGCCGCCATTAGAAAAACAAAAGATAGTGCTGATAACATGAAAACAAAAGAAATTTGGGGGATTCTGTTAAAACCAGTGAATTTATCGTAACAAAGTGTGTTAAAACTGTGAAAGCTAAAAAGCGGTCGTATCAGGCGTTATTAAGTACTCGAAGAAAATGAAATAGGCAAATTTTCGTTTTCTTGAACTATCTCGAAATCGGAGAAAGTCGGAATGAATTTAAAATGCTATTTTTGCGATCATGGAATTCCGCAAACATTTCTTATTCGACCGTTGCTCTATCTTTTATAAGAACTAATTTAGCAATGGTGAGCATCGATATATATATATATATATATATATATATATATATATATATATATATATATATATATATATATATATATATATATATATAGAGGCAAAGGAGCAATCCTCAAAAGACAACCTTGTCGTGCTGAAGTTGCTCGAAGTCGTCCCGATCCATGACAGCGGTTATGGATTTCTTTCACAGACCACACGGACTAAGACTAAGTTAAATTTTGAGTGCCATAACGGTACATCATTGCTGCCTTAAGGTCTATTGTGGCTGAAGCCTAATGGTTTTATATTTCACCCAACAAGTCCAGCCTCCTACAAAGGTCGACCCAGATTTACTCTGTAACACTGTTAACACACTTCGTCCTATGTAATCAGAAATTGGTCTGATTGAAGAAGCGGCTTTCTGCATACCAACAATGTAACCTCTTACGAATTCACTTGAATGATTGTAATTGTTTCTAAAGGGCGCCTAGGCTTAATGACTGAATGACTTTATGAACTGATCACAACTCGCTACGAAACATTACTTTAAACCGAAGAAACGCAAATTTAAAGAGATAATGATAAAACAAAATTTATAAAGCGTACATCCGTCAATTTTTTTCCCATAATGTTGACATTTGCTATTAGGGACAAAAACGAGTGGTATTAAAAAAACGATTGCAATTGGTTGACCCCTACTGCGTGTTCAGATTTTTTGGAAAGTCAGTACATATTGGAAATATCAATGAAAATTGCAATTAAATATCTTAGTTTTATACCTTGTATCTTTCCTTATTTTGAATTTTGGATTGATGTTAGTTTGGCTACATTATAATATTTGGATTATAAGACACTTCTGCTGCTCTCTGAGTACTACTGATTTAATACCATCCTGTATAGTACATAATATGGTTATCACGATTCCATTCCGAAGTCTCGGCATTATTCCGTATTTTAGGGTAGCCTACCTGTATACGAATTGCTCTTATTAGAACATCTAAGCATCACGTACCAGATTTAGTGCAATTAATGACGAGTACGGAATTGTACTGCAAAGCTTTTAATGATTACACATATTTTAATCCTTTTTGCTTTATGGTAATTCTTTAGGTTTCAGCTGCTGAAAAACATCATTTCCTAGTTCTACATCTTAATTGCTAGACAGCATCTTTTACGATGCCTTGAAGCATATGTGCAAAGTTAAAAATGTATATAGATAATTTAAAAACACTCTGTGTATGACCGAACCTAACCTAGCCACACTTCTGACACACATACACACACACACACACTTTTATATATATATATATATATATATATATATATATATATATATATATATATATATATATATATATATATAGGTAATTACGTTAAAAATAGTTTATGAATTCTAGAAGCTCACTATTTTTGAATTTAATGATACATGCATTTTGGCACTGGAAGTAATATATATATATATATATATATATATATATATATATATATATATATATATATATATATATATATATATATATATATTACTTCGAGTGCCAAAATGCATGTATCAATAAATTAAAAAATAGTGAGCTTCTAGAATTCAGAAACTATTTTTAACGTAATTACCCACTTCAAGAGGAAACACCACCCTATAATCAGAAACATTTAAAACAGATACTCTAAATATGTAGTTTGCAAAAAGAATTTATTAAACCTTCAATATTCACAAATTGATTTCACTGCTGTACACTTTGAACTTTGAGCACATTTTTATTTGAAGTCAGATTTTATGGGTATTTTCAACTTTGATGTAGGCAGTTTGACTTGAAAGACCACTTCTGCAGTAATTATGATTATATGGCCAATCAGAAAGCCATTTTAAGTTATCTTAGTGCCCAAAATATATGCTGTGCTGTATTGTAGTTAGATTTGTAATATATATATATATATATATATATATATATATATATATATATATATATATATATATATATATATATATATATATATATATATATATATATATATATAATCTGGACTTCGTAAGGAGACCTGCAATTTACTATACCACAGGAGACCTGCAATTTACTATACCACAGAGACGTATTACAAGTTCATATTAGGTAATAAATTACCTTAAATTATGTTTTTTTGGTACTTGGACCTAGTAATCAGTTTTCAGTCCAATTTAGTACACACTTCGACCTAAAAGTCACCAATTAGGGAATTGAATTTCAAAATTATATTTAAGGATATTTATAGGTAAAATTGAACCAAATTTTTACCAATTTAGTAACTTGTAGGTTATTGACTTTGGAGTAATTTTAATAGTCGAAAATAGGCTAATTGGGAGCTGCATTCTCAAATTTATAGTGATTATAGCAATCAAGCCAACATTTTTGTTAACTATTACTAAATTACAACCTGGTTAAGTTATTTGGACTCGAGTGCTGGTTAATGTGCCTTAATTTGTTGCTTGGGTTTACTAAGTAATGGCAACAACAACTAGTCAAATAAATAATATATCCGCAAACGTTTTACCTATAAATGCTTCAAAGATGCTTAGGATAAATAATTTGCACGTAACGTTACAAGAGTTATAGAAGTCTAAAAATACGGCAAGCAAACATTGAACTCCGACAAGTGCATACGATGCACTTGTCAAATTTCCTGAGTCTGAGTCACAAACTATCTGCAGTGAAATATTTACCAGCATTGGGAGAAGTATCTCGATGTTTAACAATAAAGGATTTGTCTATGCTTACTCAAAATAGTGCTGCAAATTGAATTATAACTTCCACATAGCTGCGATAATCTACTCTCATCAGAAAGCATTCTCATCAAACGACCACAAATCGTGTTACATTAGTTGTGGTTATATAGTAATGTATGTATGTGCATATAGGTGCTCAATGGCCTATATAGAATTATGTAAATTAATTTTAAGTATCCTAATGTCTGTCCTATTGATTTCCCCACCTGTCCGTGGCTCAGTCTTGTTTGACTGTTAGCCTTGACGATCCCCTAGGAAACAGTGTCCTCGTTTTGATCCCTGACCAAAAAAAAAACCAAAAAGGAAAAAAAAACACGATGAAAAATTCAAGAAATTAAAAAAAAAACACTTCCTAAATAAGATATTAATAATATTAATATACATAATTAATAGTTAATAACAAAAGATGTTATTTTTATTTACATTATATTTAAGTACTATCAATTTGTAAAGCTATGGTCAAATATGAGGCTCACTGAAAGACATTAAAAGACACAAAAATAAATCCATATGATTGTCTCCGCGAAATCAAACAAAGAAAAATCTTCAAAAGTCTGTGACCAACGGACTTAAGCTTCCGAGGTCATCCCAAACACCCACACACACACACACACACTCGACCACCAAGAAAATGTTCATATTCCAGTACCTATAAATTTATGAAACGTATTATGACTCAAATTTTAACGAAAAGTCAATTTTCATCAAATCACCCCTCATTTGTCGCCTACCCCCAAGCGATCTTACCCAGAAAACAACTCGAAGCTATTCTTTATCGGGTGCTGAATACTAAATTAGAAGATGATATCTCAATTCGTTTGAAAGTTATTCCGCCTAGTAACTGACAGACGCACAGGCCGACAGACAGACCGACAGACAGAAAAAAAATTATTCGTTCCGGAATCAAATGCACACATTGAACGCCTAATTTAATTTCAGCCCAGAATACCATACGTTTAATTGAAAGTTTTCTAATAAACTAACCCTAAAACGTTATATTACTTGAGTTTTAACGAAATAATATCAAGTTTCACCAAATCGTCCCCCATTCATCCCCTACCACCTGAAGCCGTTTTACTTAAAAACAATGCGTGCCGTTCGGTGATCGGGTCCTAACGGTATACCAAATTTGAGGACGGTATCTCAATGCGTTCTTAAGTTATCGTGGCTACAAACAGACAGATATACAGACCGACAGACACCAACAATTTACGTTCCCAAATCATGTTTTCTATATGTTTTGACACTTTTTCAGGAGGTTTAATAGAAAAAATTTGAATTTTTTGTTGATGCCATACTTCCACATGTGTTGATGATGTGGCAGTAATAATTGTAAAAAAGATTATATAGGCGACTCCACCATTTGTTGCCAGCTTACAATATACATTGAGGTGTTCATTGTAGAATTAAATAACACAAACGATTGATTTAGTTTTGTTGATTTGATGGTTTGTGGAACTTATTTCACAGAGACAGTGTAACCGATGTAAAGCTTTTAAAAACAAACCCATACTGTATTTAACTCATTTTAGACATAACCCAAGCAACATTTAGTCAAATTGACTTAAAATCGCCCTAACAATCCGTCGGCGACCAAATCATCACAGGTGATCATTTTAAAGTAAAAATAAAGTGTATTTTACCAACGTGGGGATTAAACTAAAAGTAATAGGGAAGTCGATAATAGGTGCAGCAAGACATTTCGACCAACGCCTTTTAGTTATATTTAGGGCATTTTTATTCTACATTGGGCAAGCGTGCAACGTTTTATTTGAATCCGCCATCTGAGCGCAAGTGCCGCGACGTTCTTAACAACTAACTACACAGGTGACATTATTCTGTAGTATCTGTAGTTATGTATGTATTAACAAACAGTAGATATTATTAACTAGGTATGTCCATCTTTGTTTAAAAATGACAACATGTTGAATTCTCAAAGAAGATACTTTAAATATTTGGACCAATGATAAAAGTAATTCGCACTGTATAAAGGATACGGTGTTTTTTTTCTGTTAAGATGATTTTAATACTTTGATATAATTGAAGCGCCTCTCTAAAAACTAAAATTGTTTAAAATTTAAAACTATTCAAAATTCTTAAAATGTGATTTTGAGGATTGGTAATGTGAACAAGAAAAAACTACCCTACCTTCATTGTATACAGTCAATACTTTATGTTATTTCGAGCTGAAATTTAATTACACTAGATTCAGCAAAAAATTGATTTTGGTTTTCCAATACAATCAAGATAGATAGTTTAATCTGGCTGTCTTTGTAACATTATTGACCTGAAAGTTAATTTTGCTCTATTTTTTACCTACAAGTCACAATTCCCAATGACAAGACGAACTAACCAAACTTTATACTATACTATACTATACATTCTCATGTATCGATATATATATATATATATATATATATATATATATATATATATATATATCTTTAGGAATATTGCACTACACTGTAATCACTTTTAAATATACACTTTATTTGTTTGCTGTACGTTTGTGATTTCTTATTGGTTTGCGTGGACTGCAGTTTCGAACCGTCCCGGTTCATCATCAGCACGCTACTGACTGCTATCGCTCCGGTCTGGTCTACGTCGGAGATTGTAGGTGGCGCATGCGCCGTGAGCTTCTATTAGTCGGTTTCCTGTTCTCTGATTCGTTGTGCCTTCGGACTATGTCGTGTGTATCGGTCTCCTGTCTTGATCACTGTGGTTTAATAATTTGTCTATTTGTATGGCCTTTATTAAGTTTTGTTTAAATGTTTGTACTTGGATTTGTTCTGGCATTAATTGTTTTCTATTGTTTGTTTGTTGAATGTAGTATTGTTCCCATGTAGTATTGTAAATGGCTCGCTAAAAGCAGAGAGGAAACAGATATGCGATGAATTCAATAGGGCATTTATAAATGTGGGGCTAGACGACACAGAGGATTCAGGAACTGAACCAGACCATAGACGTTGTACTGCTGTGAATCGTCAGTCACTTTACTTGTTTCCCTGTGACGCGGAGGAGATTACGGGTTATATCCATAGACATAAAGAGGGAAAAGCTCCAGGAGTGGATGGGATAAGGGCAGAGTTACTCAAGAAAATTAAAGATTGCATCATAGAACCACTTGTTTATCTGATTAATTCCTCATACGAACAGGCTGTCTGCCCAAAGGAATTTAAAATAACAGTGGTAAAACCCGTACATAAGAAAGGTAATAGGTTGAATCGTCACAATTATAGACCAATTTCCTTAGTCACAATGTTTACCAAGGTATATGAGATGGCCTTAAAGGCAAGAATCGACAGATTTGTGGATAGGCATGAAATCCTGTCAGATAGACAATTTGGTTTCCAGAATAAACGTTCTACACAAGATGCAATAGAGGCAGTGACAGGCGAAATTTATGCATCATTGGATGAAAGTAAACCTTCGATAACAGTATTCCTGGATCTGTCTAGGGCTTTCGACACCGTCTCAAGAATGATATTGGTTGATGTCTTAGAGGGCATGGGCATTCGGGGATTGCCGTTGGAGTTGCTCCGGAGTTACTTGAATGAGAGGAAACAATGCGTAGAGATGGATGCTGTTAAAAGTGAGTTTGAATATACGGCACATGGTATCCCACAGGGCACCATATTGGGGCCACTACTGTTTAACCTGTATGCGAATGCGCTGTATGCACTTGATTTTCGGGGAAAGGTCTATGGATATGCTGATGATATCGTTTTAGTTTGTAGAGGCGAGACTTGGGGGGAGGCCAAGGGAAAGATAGCTGAAGATCTGGGAAAGATGAAATTATTTTTGGACAGCAGAAAATTAAAAGTTAATGCCGATAAGACAGTTTTCGTTCCATTTTCCTCCTACGTGTCGGGGCTGCCACAGTTCGCGGAGATAGCGACAAATGACAGGAGTACATCCTTAAAAGTGCTGAGAGCGGAAACAGTTGAATATCTGGGTGTTCGCATTGATAACAATATGAGGTGGCACGACCATATGAATTTTATTACAAGGAATATTCGTTTCGCAGTACAGTACATTTCGACATCTATCAAGGATATTAGATTTTAACACACTGAGACGAGTTTACCGGGCCTTAGTTGAACCACATATCACATATGGAATTATAGGTTGGGGAGGTGTAAGAGATGTTCATTTGAGTAGTCTAAATGTGGCACAGAAGCATATACTTAAGATAATTGGGCATAAGCCATATACATACCCAAGTGATGCAATTTACGCGGAATCGAACATAATGGATGCTAGACAAATGTTCTTCTTTAGATGTGTGACAAGACAGTTCTCTGAAGGAAAAAGGTATTCCAGGTATGCCTACAACATGAGAAATACACAGAGGAAATTACCTGTCCCTCGTATGCAGAAGGCAGTAAGTCAGAGGTCCTATATCTATCAAAAACCTCGAATGTTCAATAAACTTCCAGAAAGAATACGTACAGTTAACACTTTGAGACGGTTCAAGAGATAAGTGAGGGAATATATTATGGAGACTCCTAGACAGGAGATTCATTCATTTGTTAACGTAGAGACAGAATGAAATCAGAAATCAGGTTTTTACATGCAAGCGTGTGTGTTGCTGTGCGCGTATATGAGTGCAGGTATGTATGTGTGTGTGTATGAGAAAGATAGAGAGAGAGAAATAGAAAGAGAGAGAGAGAGTGAAGTATTGTAAGTGTGAGATGGTTGTATGTGTGAGGTGAATAAGAGAGATAGTGTGTATAAAAGTAGAGTATATGAGTGCGTGCATGGATGTGTATGTGAGAGAGTGAGAAGTATTGTAAATTAATTTAGGACTGTATATCCTTCTTATAGGTCACTAATATTGTGTTGATGTTCTTTATTACTACTGTAAAGTCGCACACAAGGTATTACCTTTCGCGACTATAATATTATAGGTTTATTATTTCCATTTTTTTGTGGTCTTTAACATGTTTCATTAGTTTTAATTGGGTGATGTCTGGTTTTTGGTGTTTTTTGTCGTGAATGTGTGTAGCTACGTTTGATTTGTAGCTACGTATGTGGATTTTATCCAATGCTGTTATATGTTCTTTGAATCTTGTTTTTATTGATCTTTTTGTCATTCCTATATATTTTTTATTGCATGTGTTACATTCTATTTGATATATTCCGTTTAATTCATGTGGGTTGTGTTCTTGTTTTTTATTTACTTTGTTTATTATTTTGTTATTGGTTTTGTAGCTCATTTTTAAGTCATATTGTTTGAGTGTTTGTGTTATTTTTTTGATGTGGTTATAAGTGAATGTTGTGTATTTTGTGTTTGTTTCTGGTGTTTTGTTTTCGGTTTTGTTGATTTGTTTGTTTTTGATTTGTTTTACTAGCTTCTCTATTGTTTTTTGTTGTATCCATTTCTTTCTGCTATTTGTATTATGATGTTGTACTCCTTTTCTCGTTCGTCGTTATGAAGTGGTACATTTAGCATTCTGTTTATTAAGTATCTGTATGCGGCCATTTTGTGTGTATGTGGGTGTAGTGAGTGTTTAGGTATAGTGATGTCTGTTTGTGTGGGTTTTCTGTATATTTTGTATTCAATCTGGTTTTCTTTTCTGATTAGTGTTAAGTCTAGGAAGTTTATGGTGTTGTTTGATTCTTTTTCTATTGTAAATTTTATGTTTTTGTTAATTTGATTTATTTTCTCGAGGATATTGTCTATGTTGGTTTTTTGATTGTCGTATATTATTAATATATCATCGACGTATCTTATCCATTTGATGTTTGGGTCTGTCTCTTTTATGATGGTGTTGATTTTATCTTCTAACTGTTGTATGTATATTTCTGCCATAATGCTTGATAGTGGAGATCCCATTGGTAGTCCATCTTCTTGGATGTAGTATTCTCCGTTAAACTCAAAGTAATTTTGTTTTAATATGATGTTTAATATTTCGCTGATTTGTTGTTTTTTGTTGTTATTTTGCATTTTATTTTCGATTATATTTGTAGTTTCGTTAATTGGTAGATTGGTGTACATATTTGTTACGTCAAATGAGGCAAGTCTTGTCTTTTTGTTTATGTTTATGTTTTCTAGTTTATCCACTAGTTCTATGGAGTTTTTTATGTTAAATTTGTTTTCTAGCTGTATTTTTTGTTTTAGTACTTGGTCCATTTCTTTTGCTATTTTGTATAAAGGTGCATCTTTGAAGTTGATGAGTGGTCTTATTGGGTATCCCGTTTTGTGTATTTTTATTATTCCTGTCATTGGTGGTGCTTTAGGGTTGTTGTTATAATAATGTGTTGTTGTTTGGTTGAATATTGTCTTCTGTTTTTTTATGATGTTCAATATTTGATTCTGGAATTTTTTAGTTGGGTTTTCGTTCAGTTTCTTGCATTTGTTTGTTGATTCAAAGAACATATAACAGCATTGGATAAAATCCACATACCTAGCTACAAATGAAACGTAGCTACACACATTCACGACAGAAAACACCAAAAACCAGACATCACCCAATTAAAACTAATGAAACATGTTAAAGACCACAAAAAAATGGAAATCTGGGAACAATACTACATTCGATAAACAAACAATAGAAAACAATTAATGCCAGAACAAATCCAAGTACAAACATTTAAACAAAACTTAATAAAGGCCATACAAATAGACAAATTATTAAACCACAGTGATCAAGACAGGAGACCGATACACACGACACAGTCCGAAGGCACAACGAATCAGAGAACAGGAAACCGACAAATAGAAGCTCACGGCGCATGCGCCACCTACAATCTCCGATGTAGACCAGACCGGAGCGATAGCAGTCAGTAGCGTGCTGATGATGAACCGGGACGGTTCGAAACTGCAGTCCACGCCAACCAATAAGAAATCACAAACGTACAGCAAACAAATAAAGTGTATATATATATATATATATATATATATATATATATATATATATATATATATATATATATATATATATATATAACCCACAAGCTGTTATAACGGAACGTCCTAGAAAGTGCCAGTTTAAATTATTTGACATTTTTGGTCATAGGCAACTGCTTAATTATGATCAGATATTTGAATATCTGCAGCATGTGAAATAAAACAATATATCTCGAAAAGAATAACAGATAGGTATCTCGAAGTGTTGAAAATTTTTAAAGGGGTTTTAATGTGCAATAAGACTAGGTAGATATATATAGGCTATTCCATCCGAAATTATAAAGTTATGTATGAAATAAGTTGCTCCAATTGGGCACTTAGTATAGAACGCTCTGTATCACTTACGGAAAACAACTGCCATTTAGTAAACGCAAAGCTTCGTTAGCCTACCTTTCGAGGCAGAAGTTACGACCTTGATTAGAATCTCGGATATATCGAAAATTTTCAAAAACGTCCCATTTTTGACATATAATGTATTTATAATAATTGACCTAGAATTCGATGCGGAATCTAAAAATGTAAAAAAATATAGGGTGATTTATTTAAAAGAACGAAATACATAGTGCTTCCCGTTTAACCGCAAGCACATGTAATCTTATGTGATTTCACTGGATTGCTCATAACAGGTTATGGCCAAACCCGAATTTTTTTCTTGGAATTCGGACTATAAGGTCATAAACTTATAATGAACACGACTCGCCAAACATACTGCATATTTTTTTTTCACAAAAATTAACTAACAAGCTATATAATATTCACTTACTTAAAACTTGTTTATCATTTCGTCAGGTGGAAGTGAAATCTTTAGAGGAAACACGAACAATCTGACGAAATCTGTGTACCTTAAACTGGTTAAAATTTGACTAGATACCGTTCTTAATATAATTTAGAACGGTGGCGCAGAATTTGTGTATTTTAACTAGAAAAGATTTTTCTAAGAATTAAACATGTTTGGCAAATTGGTTTCGAAAATGTGAATAGTAGCTGCCTACACTATTAAATTTACAACCTGCCAACATTGAAATGTTTGCATAACTTATATGCTTTTCAACTTGTACATTTTTATCCTATGTAAGTAAATTTAATTTAATATATATATATATATATATATATATATATATATATATATATATATATATATATATATATATATATATATATATATATATATATATATATATATATATATATATATATATATATATATATATATATATATATATGAATGAATTTTACTAGATTTTTTATATTTTCAATCATAGGCGACTAAGTACGACCAAATATTATGTAAAACATAATATAAAGTAAAAATCAATATATCTCGAAAATGGTGGAAGAGAGGTATATGGAAGAACTTCAAAAAACTCAAAAGCTGTTACAGTGGAAAGGAAGCGTCAGTTAAAATTATTTGACATTTTTTCGTCATAGGCAGCTAAGTATGATCAGATACCTCGCAGATGGTAAGATATACATATAGAGAAGTGTTAACAAATTTTAAAAAGATGTTAATGTGCAATAAGACTAAGTAGAAAAACATAGGGTGTTCTATTTGAAATTATGTATGAAATAAGTTGCTCTAGTTGGGCACATAGTATAGATCGCTCTGTATAAGTTACCGAAAACATCAACTGCACTTTTCTTATAATCAAGCTTCCTTAGTCTTCTTACGTATGCAGAATCTGCGACCTTGATAAGGAGCGTAGATATGTGTTATCAAACAGAGTAGTGACATTTTGATAAGATACAAAATTTAAAAATGCAAAAAGATATAGGGTGTTGCATTTAAAATAACAAAGTACATGGTACTTCCGGTTTAGCCGAAAAAGCCATGTGCTTTAATGTAATTTCACTGGATTCTCATAACCCGCTTATGGCCAAACCCAAATATTCTCCTTTCAATTCTAACTAGAAGGCCGTAGACTTCTAATGAACACGACTCACCAAACACCCTGTATATTTGTATCACAGCTATAAATCAAACAGGAGTGCGCTGATTTTGATGAAATATAGCACATACCTTTCTTCTGTAAATGGTTTGGCTAAGTTCGTTGTTCGTTAACCTTGAAAATCGAACCAGGTTTTCAGGGAAACTTTGTGTTTACTATATAAAAAAATATTCTTCTCTAAAAAATAAAAAGCTATGGTAAGCAAATGTTATACCTACGTCGCCGTTATGAAAATTAAGCCACACACTAAAACTTAGATCAGTATGTTATAGGAAGAAAAAGTTATGAGCATTTAATTTAAGCAAAAATTTTGTGCCAGATCATTTCTATGAAAATAAGCTACCATAGCGCACCTGCTGCGTTCAGGTCATTCCATCATTGCAATTTTTACGCCTAGACAAAGATCCGAATATTATTTGCTGTTGCTTACTAAGTTTTGCAGTGTAGTTACAAGTAGGTATCATTTTTCTGTGTTAGTTATAAAATCTTCAACGTTTGCCACAAATAAATAAACCGAGAACAATTGAAAATTTCACTAACTAATTTTGACTTGCCCAAATTCCACAGTTTAATTTTCGGTTCTTTTCCAGTCCAGCTGATAATGACATAAATGTACGAAATTCCACAGATTAATACACATAGGATTAAATTTAGGTTGCAGTCAGATATGCATAAACGATTTTTATACACAGGGTAGTCCACTGTATAATAGCATGATTTTAACAGCCTATATTTTGTCAAAATTATGGCAGTTCCTATAAACTATCAACCCATTTGTAAGTGATTGTTGTTGCCCTTAGTTGGTGAAACTGTTACAAACCTCTGGCTTCACTATTGGTTTCCTTTTTGTAAACGAAGGAGGTATCCAGCGGCTAATCTAAATAGAGCAAGGTGCCTTTCTGAGTTATGAATGTTTTCGTGTTGTTTTATCCTCCTCTCTGAGGATGCCGCTAAGCAGCGAAACCGGTCACAGAAAAGTTGAAGAAAATCTAGAACATCTAGAATTCAGAAGAACCATTTGCTCCAGTTAGCTTACGCTGTGGCTACACCCTTCGTATAAAAAATTGTGAAGCCAAAGACACAGTCTGCAACTCTGTATCTAGCATTGACGGCATATCTCAAATGTGGGACACACTGTGTAATTAGAAAAACTCTGGACGCAGCAAGTGCGTTATGGTAGTAAATTTTCATTAAAATGTTTGTATTGCAATATGTGTTTTCTTTTTAAGAAAGCAGGCATCAATTTTGATTACCAGTATAACCTATATAGTAAAAACAATATGCCATGTTTCATAAAAATAACTTTATTGTTGTGTGAAAATGTACAAAAATTTCCAAAAGTTAACTTCAAGTGTTCCCGGAAAAACTCGTTTCTTGGTCAACCTTATAGGTTAATAGCAAATTGGGCTATTCAAATGTGAAGAATTTGATCAAAGTTCGCTACCATAACGCACTTGCTGCATCCATAATTTCTTATCTTACAAACATGCATTATATTTCGATGGAAAATGCAAAAATGCAATAACATAAGGCGTGTTTGATTAAAAAAAAAGAAAATTCGTATCACCAACGACTTATGGGCCAGCCTGTGATTGTAAAAATATTTTTTAAGATGTAGCTCAAGACACCCTATAATTAATATATACAATTTTTTTTCATATCTTGTATAATAACGGATATATTGAGCTTTATTGATTTTTTACGAAAATTCGACAAAAATTATATACCATTAAACGATAAACTCTTTAGCTAAGACTACTGCCAAGCATCAGAGAAAGGGTCTATTTGAAATTAATTTTCTGGAAACATTTTAGTAAAATGAAGGACAATGACGGCTGAAACTAAGACTTCAGGGTTTGTAAAACATTCTTCTTGAGACATTTGATTTCCATAGCCCGTATTAGATTCAAGTTATTTGCCTAAATGTTGCCGATTTTGACGTTTTAAATCGCAACTTTGACGTTTTGAGGAAAAACCCAATTTTCTTTAACTGCCCATAACTTTTTTCCTTTGAGCTACATAGCTAAATTTTGGTAGGTAACTTAACTGTAAGGATAGAAATCCGCGTATCAAATTTGGTTGCCCTTACTTTGTTAATTCCGGAGATATAATTTTTTTCCAAAAGAAAACACAAAATTTTCCGGGAAAACCTGGGTAGATTTTTGTGGATAACGAAGTTGTCCAAGACATTTGTAAAAGGAATTTATTCACCAAATTTAATAAAAATCGGCTTATTATTTTTTGAGTTATCGGTGTGATACATATATTTATATATATATATATATATATATATATATATATATATATATATATATATATATATATATATATATATATATATATATATATATATATATAAAACTTATAAAAATTGAAACTGACCCCGGATATGTGTCCGGGGGGTGGGGGGTGGGGGGTTGTTGTCTAATTAGCGCTCATTTGAAGAAATTTTTTTTAAATTCAAAAGTCGGGATCTCCTAATTAGTGAATTTTTTTAAAGAAAATTCACTAAAATGCCATAAAGAGTATTCAAAGGGTCTAAGCATTTTGTAAAGAAGCTGTATTTGATTTCCTGAATTTATTCAAAGTTACAAACTAGCGGTAAGTAACTGAGGTACTTTACTCACCATTTTTGGATGGTAACACACTCTCATGAAAAATCGCTGCCATAACGCAGTTTCTACGTCCAGACCTTTTATTTATGCTAAGAATACCAGCGACATTACACGCATAATTCCGAGAAATTGTAGACGGTTAATTGACCTTTCCCCTCAAGTATATGAAAATGCTCTAAAGAGATAATACCTTTATAGTTAACGTTGCTAATTATATAAAAGATCTTCCTATTACACCGTTAAAAGCCTCTAAGAGCAGACCAACAAATAAGGCTATTAAATGAAGTATTCTATTTATTTAGAGAAAGTTTGCTAACTCTAGAAATAACATCGATTCACGAATAGTTTGAGGCATACAAAGCCTACACGCTCGTGTAATTTGGAATGATAGATGTTTACGAGATGTCATCACAGTGGAAGGTTGCCATAACTTCTCTACCTTACACCATCAAATACGGTTTACACCTAAACCAGTGAACAATTCAGTATTCCCGGCCCCAACTAATCAGATAAAACCGTCGTCATAATTGTGTATTGTCCGTGATACTGGATGATTTATGTGCTGTCCCAAAACTGGAAGTCGCACTGATAACAAGACATAACATAGAATTATATTTTAAGGCAAGTCAGCTCATTTAGGATAATATAAACTGTGGAATGACGCCTAATTTAAAATAACGCAGATGTGTATTATCTTATTTATTTTCGTAGACGTTTTGATTAGTCTGAAAAATTCAGTTAATGCACGTTCACAACTAGATAGTTACTCTTAAAATTACGAAAAGTAGGCTAAATATAAACCAATAACATAGATATTTAAAAAAATTTACCTTCTGAAATAAAGCACTAAATTAGAGTCAGTTACGGAGGACTATTAAAACAAGAAACTCAACATTTTGTAAACAATTGTCACAGGAAAACAGACGCTTTAATAAAGATAGAGATTCCCAAAAAGGTTTGCACATGATATGCGAGCTGAGTTAATTAAAAAGTATGGACGCACAAGTGCGTTATGGTAGTCAATTTTCATAGAAATGATCTGCCACCAAATATTTTTTATAACTTTTTTTATTGTAACATAGAAATCTAAATTTTGGTATATAGTTTACTTTTGATGTCGTAAACCTACCTACCCTATTTGGTTACCATAAGTTTTTTATTTTTTGAGGTAAAAATTTGTTTCGTAAGAAAACTCAAAATTTTCCCGAAAACCTGATCCGATTTACCTCGCTAAAAACTTATCCAACTCACTTACAAAAGGAAGGCACTTGTCCAATTTTATCAAAATAGGCCTATTATTTTTTGAATTATCGGTGTGATAAGTTCTTTTTAAAACTTAACAAATCCAAAAATAGAGGAAAGTCAATAATCCAAGAAGAATCTAAAAACCATTTGAAAGAAGCAGATACGAGATACCAAACTAAGAAAACCGACAAAGAACAGAACAGATCCGCAAAAATGCCTTCCCACCACATACCGCTCAAATCACAAAAGCTTTTATTTTCTCAAACTGACCTGACATGACCTGGTCCTAAATTAAACTATTTACGATTCAGCAGACAATTAATCCTATTGCTTGGTATGGGATGAATCACCATTTTTTTTTACAAAAATTGCCTTCAGTAATGTTACACTATAATATGTTTTTCACAAAAATTGAACCAACACTAAAAACATTTCTGTGAAAACTTTAAATTTAGCCACTATTCCTGTATACGGCAGCTCGATTTTTTCGACGAGCAATACAAACAAAAAGCTCTACAAGTGCGTCATTTTCATGGGGCTCCGCTATCTATTGGTAAAAACGCCTTATCAAAATTTGTGATATGTGCCAAAAACGTGAAAAGTTACAAAACAATTGAAATAACTTTCTAACGATGAACGATACCATTTTTTTTCCTTAGAAACATGCATTAGAATTCGCTGTAAGATACAAAAATGCAACATAAGTGATGTTACGTTAAAAAAGAAAGTGCGTATTACCAAGGATTTCTGGGCCACTCTGTGACTGTCAAAACAGGTTTATAAGATGCAGCTCAAGACAGCCTATAATTGACATATAAATTTTTATCTCATATCTTGTATAACAGATATATTGAGCTTTACCGTAGAAATGCCTCAGCTTGTACATGTGTAAACAGACAAAAATTGAAACGGGCCCCGTATATGGGTTTTATGGGTTCTAGTTTGTGCTCATATGAAGAAACTTTTTTAAAATTCATAAAACGCGGTTTTCTCAATAACAAATTTTCTATACGAAAATTTGATAAAATATTTACTATTGAACCATAAACTCTGTAGCTGAAACTACTGCCAAAGCATCAGAAAGAGGGTCTATTTGAAATCATTTTCCGAAAACATTTTAGTAAAATGAATGACAATGATGGTTGAAGCTGAAACTTAAAGCTCTGTAAAACACACTTATTATGATATTTATTCTACATAATCCATATTTGTTTCAGAATTGTTGTCTGAAATTTGCAAATCTTGACGTTTCAAATCGCGATTTTGACGTTTCAAGGAAAAATTTATAAAAAAAAATTGTGCTACTTCTTGACCTTTTTGCGTCAAAAAAAAAATAACCGTTGTATGTAATAATCAATTGGTTTTGTTAATCACACAAAATATTTTATTCCTGTACTTTCGTCTGGTCACCAGTGGCACCAATTTTTTTTTCTATAAACGCCTATAGCTTTTTTCCCTTTAACTTAGCGATCTGAATTTCGACATGTAGGGTAATTTTGATAGTAGAAACGCAAATGAAAAATACACACATTCCTAGTTCGCGCTCATTTGCAAAAATTGTTTCAAAATTCAAAAGTCGGTATCTCTCCATTAGTGATTTTTTTCTACGAAAATTCACTAAAAGAGAACCTTTGGACCAACTTTCTTTCAGGAGCTCTTTAACGAAAGAAATATATTCAGTCTTTACGATACGAGAATGAAAATCTGTAAATGAATTTGTCACTTGCAGTTCGTGAACGGATGTACTTTTCACAGGATGGGGCTCCTTCTCATAAACAAATTATGTCGTATAGGGCGGATAAGTATGGCAAAAGAGTAATACGTAATCTCGTTAGATCATCTGAGCTGAACATTATGGATTATTTCATGTGGCGTTATGTTAAAAATCATGTATTTGAACATCACCTGAGAATAATAAAATACTCATTGATTCTTGTTGCCTTTACCTGGTGAAACTGGTGCATACTACATAGGGCAAACGTAAGTTGTCCCCAGTTTTGCGACATGCTTTGTCATATTTTACACATTTTCGGGGATTATTTGTTTTATATCAAGCTAAAGAAGGGTATATTCCTCTGTTATACTGTACACGCACTATGATGTTTAGGTGCCTGTAAATTTCCCTTCTTTTTATCAAAAATTGATCCTAAGTTGACGTTGACATTTGACACACAAAACCAACTTCATGTCATATATTTTACATTTAGGAAGATAATCTGAAACGAATACGGGGTATGTGGAGAAAATGTCGCAAGAAGAGCGTTTTACAAACCCTTATGTTTCAGCTTCAACCGTCATTGTCCTTCATTACTAAAATTTTTCCACAAAATTCACTTCAGCTAGGCCCTTCGTCTGATCCTTTGGCAGTAGTTTTAGTTAAAGAGTTTATGGCTTAATAGTATATAATTATCTTTAGCGAATTTCCGTCGAAAAAATTCGCTAATGAGAAGACTGCCACTTTTCAATTTTGAAAAGATTTCTACAAACAAGCGCGGACTAGGCCCCCTAGAACCCATATCCTAGGTTACTTTCAGTTTTCATCTGTTCACCTATATACAGGGTGAGGCATTTCTACGGTAAAGCTCAATGTATCCGTTATTATACAGAATGCGAGAAAAAATTGTATACGTTAATTATTATAGGGTGTTGAGCTGCATCTTATAAACCTATTTTGCGATCACAAGTCGTTGGTGATACAAATTTTCGTTTTTTTTTCGAACACCCGTTGTTTATTTCATTTTTGCATTTTTCATCGAATTATACTGCATGTTTGTAGGAAAAAAAGTAAACAATTCTTGAGTTATTTCAATTATTTTGCAAAGTTTCACATTTTTGGCACGTATCAAAAATTATGACACGGCATTTTTACCAATAAATATGAGAGTCCCGTGGAAGAGCGCATTCTGAGAGGTTTTCCTTTATATTATTCGTCAAAAAAAACCAGATGCCGTATATAGAGCGCTCTCAAATTCTCAAAAACTCAATTTGAACAAATTCAAACTGTCGTAATTCAATTTTTTCAAATTTAACATCTTTCTATACATACAGACTTTTGAAAATATTTTTTGCATTTTGTTTTCTTAAATCTTGATAACAGATTACGTACTTATATAATTTCAATTTAAATTTAAAAAATAGATAATTCTCAGAGCAGGTTTGTGTGTTTTTGTAAAAATCATTGTTCGTAAGATTTTTGTGAAATTTTGGTAATTAATAATAAATGTGTAATAAGTTGTTGTCAGGAAAATGTTTTCGAATTTTCGTGAAAAAATTGTTTGCAAATTTTGGTGAACATTTTTTTGCGAGTTTAGTCGAAAAGTTTTTTGTGAATAATTATATCTTGGCAGGTGAGTAAGTAGCTCGAAGAGATTCGTTGGCCAGAAAAATCGGACCATTTTTCTTCAGAAATATTTTAATTCAGTTTTTTGGATTTTTTTTACGTTAAATTACTTAAAGCAAAGTTATTTTAATGAGATATGGTAAATTTTCTCGACTACATAGGTGATACTGGTAACCAAATTTGATGCCCCCTTCATGAAAAAATACGTATTTGCTATTAAAAACATTTTAATGAAAATTCACTATTATAACGCAATTGTGTGTGTGTTTTGTTTCGTTACCGTCGGCCTATTTCTGCGACTATGGCCAATCACCGACGGCAGGGAGTAGTTTCATCTCACCATCCTGGAAATTTTGACGAACCCCTGCCTTTCTGTAAGGAGGGTAGGGATCTCTAAGGTGCCCAACATTGCATGGACACAGGACCGACGGCCTTACCCCCCCCCCACCGAAGGGCGGAACGTGCAGACATTCAATTTCCTCAGATACAATGTCAGAACCTCGGTTGATGTTAATGTTACAGTTTTTACTGAAAAAGTGAAAGAAGAACCCTAGGATCGAACCCAGTTTCCTTCGATTCAGACGCACACGTTCTTATCCAAGAGCACTTGCTGCATCCAGACTTTTTATATGACCTGGAAATGATACTCCTACACTTTATATGAATAATTGTTTTTATTGGTGAAAATAACAAATTGATTGGTTACTCTTTTTCTTTATTTAACAAAGGTAAGTTTTAAAAAAATAATTAATATAAATTGTAATTACACGTGGCAGGTATTTTTCTTTCATAATCGCTTGGATGATTTTGTTTTAGTCAACCTAATCAAACCAGTTTTACAACAAAAAGAATTTTTTTAAAACAAATTCTGCTAGTAAATTTTCTTAATAAAAATTTACTAACATAAACAGTGTCTGCTGAAATGACTACTAAACTTACTTTATGTTATTTTCTTTAAGCCTTATTTTATATAGGAATCAATTATGGCAAACTAAACCCTAATTTCTTCTGCTATCCATTTTAATAGCTTTTTAACACAGCAAAGCAAATCAAATAAAAGGTTCCTAGTCCTGAATTCAAAAAGAGTCAAGAAGCTAGTTAACTATTCATTATTCAAATAATTTACTTACTTGAAAAATTAATCAACCAATATTAACGTTAATATTCTTTGGTTTCCAATTTTAGAAGCATAATACATAACAATAATACAATCGTTTACTTAACCTCGGAAGAGAACTGTTAAACCATAATAAATAAACAAAACATGCTAATATTCTTTGGTTTCCGATTTAAGAAGCATAATATGCAATCATTTACTTAACCTCAAACCACAACTGTCAAATCATAATAAATAAACAAAACAATCGAATCTGGTTTTTGCTACAAGCAGCTGATATAAAACTTTTGTCTTAACTTTAGATTAGGAATTTGAACATTTTACAAATCCGAGCATCTGAATATAGCCGAAAGTGGTCATTCGGGTGGGATCGCCATAGTTTGGCGCTCGTTTGGCGATCGTTGCATTATGATGTATGCCTGGTATGTATCAATCTACGCACGTCAGCAGATTGCTCTGTCTTTTTCTAGCATCAAACTTTAACTACTTAAGTTGTGTCAATTCACGTCTTTCAGATTTAATTTTAAATTTGGAAAAAACTCCCAATGTTGTGAATCAAATTACTTAAAATTCCCAACAGGGGTTTTCAAAATACAACGTATTGAAAAATACCTTCGTTAATTTGTGAGAGAAAAATATGTCCCTTATAGATGATATATATATATATATATATATATATATATATATATATATATATATATATATATATATATATATATGTGTATATATATATATATATATATATATATATATATATATATATATATATATATATATATATATATATATATAAGGAGAAGGGTTAAGGGCAAAGCCGCAAAGAGACAACCGTATGCACGTGTTTCAAGCGTATTAGCCATCATCAGTATGGTATAGCCAGGTGAAGATGGCAATACTCTGGATGAAGATGCAGAAATACACAGAGTCACAACAGGCAACCAGTGCACAATTGCAGCAATATTTGGAAGACCCTTAATCCGAGGGAGACAACCAAAAAAGCCAAGGAGGCAAAGAATTCACGTGCGTGAGCATCTGGAGTCCAGGAAGTTATATTAACTATGACATGATTTATAACACGGCATTTCTGTACTATACAAGGAGAAGGGTTAAGGTCAAAGCCACAAAGAGACAACCGCATACACGTGTTTCAAGCTTATTAGCCATCATCAGTACGGTATAGCCAGGTGAAGATGGGAACACTCTAGATGAAGGTGCAAAAATACTCGGAGTCACAAGAGCAACCAGTGCACAATTGCAGCAACATTTAGAAGACCCTCAACCCGAGGGAAACAACCAAAAAAGCCACGGAGGCAAAGAAATCACCTGCGTAAGCATCCGAAGCCCTGGAAGTTATATTAACTATAACAGGATTTATAACACGGCATTTGTGTACTATACAAGGGGAAGGGTTAAGAGTAAAGCCGCAAAGAGACAACCGCATACACGTGTTTCAAGCTTATTAGCCATCATCAGTACGGTATAGCCAGGTAAAGATGGGATCATTCTGGATGAAGATGCAAGATGACTCCGTGTATTTGTGCATCTTCCTGATGAGTGTTCCCATCTTCACCTGGCTATATCGTACTGATGATGCCTGATAAGCTTGAAACACGTGAATGCGGTTGTCTCTTTGCGGCTTTTCCTTTAACCCTTCTCCTTGTATTACAGAAATGCCGTGTTATAAATCCTGTTATAGTATATATATATATATATATATATATATATATATATATATATATATATATATATATATATATATATATATATACATATACCCGAGCGATAACTCAAAAAATTAGTTGCAATTATTAAAAATCAATTCTATTTTAGTTACAATATTTAAAATTCCTGTCGGTTTTTAAGAATCTAGACTACAACAGGATGCAGCCTGCATTAATACTTAATTGTAAAATGGACGGACTGTAAGATTTTAGAAAATGTAATTTGTTTTGAAAAGCAGTGAAAGAGAAGGATCTGTGGCTAATGTGCTTGAGCTTCCGAGGCCACCTAATTGATTTCAACCAACTAACTAAGAAACTGAAATGCAGTCTATGGAATAATTTAGTTATTCGCGCATAATATTTATCGTGGTACAGCAGAAAACTTAGACTAAGATAAATATTTATGGAGAAGAATTTATAAGACCTCGAACATTACTCAAGAGCTTGAAAGTTATTTGAAAGAAAAAGAGATTAAATATCGTTTGAAAAGGTCTGGTAAACTAAAAGGTTTGGAAACGCTATCTTAAATATATGTCTAATGTCTTGTACAACATAGAGCTGCTTCAGGGCTCTTATAAACGTGTATATACAGACATTTTTATCAATATTCATGGCTTGATGTATGAATAAATTTGCAATGTGCGTCTCCTAAATAAAAATTTATGATTGCGTATGAAATATGATGGGTAAAATATGTCGATATCCACGGAGACATCCATAACAATCTATCTAAGGTCCTCGGCTTCTTATGGAAACTACCTGCGGCAAACTTTTAACAAGCCCTAGATAGGACGCCAGCATTCAATTTAGCGTCCCAAGGAAATCGAAATGGCATATTCAATATACCGCAAGATAAATTAACTCTATTGCAGGGTTAGATTCAATGTTATCGTATTTTGATTTATGTGAGACCAGAATAGCTAGGTCGTTCCGTACAAAGGGTAGACGGCTAGGTTGTTAATTTACAAATAATTGGATAGACTAAATGAAAATAGACTTTTTGACAAGTTTGTCATTTTTACTCTATATTTTTAACAGTTCTACGCAAACGGAAGAGTATAAATGTTTTATGGTATATTCTAATATAATTTATAAAAAGCCTGGACGCAGCAAGTGCATTATGGTAGTGAATTTTCATAAAAATGTTTTTAATAGCAAATATGTTTGTGTTTTTGTAAGAAAGCAGGCATCAAATTTGGTTACCAGTATAACCTATATAGTAAAAATAATGTGCCATGTTTGATCAAAATAACTTTGTTGAAAATGTACAAAAATTTCCGAAAGTAAACTTAAAGTGTTCCCGAAAAAACTCGTTTCTTGGTCAACCTTATAGGTTAATAGCAAATAGTTAATTCAAATATGAAGCATTCGATCAAAATTTGCTACCATAACGCACTTGATACGTCCAGAATTTCTTTTCGTACAAACATGCATTATATTTCGATGGAAAATGCAAAAATGCAATAACATAAGACGTGTTTGATTCAAAAAAAGAGAATTTGTATCACCAACGACCTATGGGCCCCCTTTGATTGTAAAAATATTTTTTTAAGATGTAGCTCAAGACACCCTATAATAAATGTTTACATTTTTTCATACCTTGTATAATAACGGATATATTAAGCTTTATTGATGTTTTACAAAAATTCGACAAAAATTATATACTATTAAACGATAAACTCTATAGCTAAGGCTACTGCCAAGCATCAGAGAAAAGGTCTATTTAAAATGAATTTTCTGGAAACATTTTAGTAAAATGAAGGACAATGACGGTTGAAACTAAGACCTCAGGGTTTGTAAAACACTCTTCTTGAGATATTTTCTTTCCATGGCCCGTATTAGATTCAACTTCTTTGCCTAAATGTTGCCAATTTTGTGGTTTTACATGGCAACTTTGACGTTTTGATGAAAACCCCGATTAATTTTTATTTATTTGTATTGTATTTTTTTATCTTGTGGGCTACAGAGCTAAATTTTGGTAGGTAACTTACATATAATGATATAAACCTGCCCTTACTTTGTTAATTCGGGAGATATATATTTTTTTCGAAAGAAAACACAAAATTTTCCGGGAAAACCTCGGCTGATTTTCCTGGCTCACAAATTCAAGCCATTTGCAAAAGGAAGGTACTCACCAAATTTAATCAAAATCGGCCCATTATTTTTCGAGTAATCGGTGTGATACATACATATATATATATATATATATATATATATATATATATATATATATATATATATATATATATATATATATATATATGTATAAACATATAAAAATTGAAACTGACCCAGGATATGTGTTCTCAGGGGTCTAATTAGCGCTCATTTGAAGAAATTTTTTCAAAATTCAAAAGTGGGGATCTCCTCATTAGTGATATAGTTTTTAAGAAAATGCACTAAAAGAAAACAAACTATTGTAAAAAAACTACTACGATATTTTTTATATGTGTAGTAGATTCTTTGTAAGAATTTCACAGCTACTCTGAAATGGAGTTTTTGACACATACGCATTTTTAGAATACACAGTTTTAGTGAATTTTGGTTAAAAAAAAATCCGTAATGGGGAGATCCCGACTTTTGAACTTTGAAAAAATTTTTGCAAATGAGCGCAAACCTCGGCCCCTAGAACCCATATCCTAGGTCATTTAAAATTTTTATTTGTTTATATATGTATGGATGTATCACACCGATAACTCAAAAAATTACCGGCCGATTTTGTTTATTTAATCGACTAAAGTAAGCACAATTAGTCCATAGTTTACTTTCTATAACAGTAAATTAGATGTAAATTGAAAACAAAAAAACGACAAAAACAGTGAAACCGCCTTAAAAAAGCTGTTGAAGCAAGAAAAAAATTTAAGATCTTGGATAAGTATTATAGTATCAAGATTTGTTGCAAGCGGCTGCAAATATTAAGCATTTCTAAATAATAGGAAAAACAAAAATAGTAAGTAGAATAGTCTACTTGGTACAAGAACTGAGCCAAGCTAGTGACCAAACTTATGGTTCAGAAAATATAGCTCAGCTATTTGATTGCTGACAAATGTATAATGATATCGAAAGTGGTATTTGTTCAGCTTAAGTTTTGATATTTTCAATCATGGGTCGTTTATTCACCTAAGAACACGTTTAAGTTGTAAAACTATTACAAATGTGATGCAGCCTTATGGTCGTCACAATCGTGGTACTAAGCAAAAATTGCTAATACTGTGAAAATAATTGAAGAAACTCGAATATGCAAAGATTTGTGTATCAAAGATATTTCAGCTTTCACCCAAGGAATAGTCTAGTCAAGCCATACTTACAAAGTGTTGTAATATGTTGTAATATTATGTGCGGAAAGCTAAACTAAGCGATATGTTAAAGTATAGGAAGCAGTTGAACCATAAGGATCGACAAAAATTACAAACAGAAGGTACGTTGATATAAAGAAAAATAATAGTGTCCTAGAAAGAGTGAGATAAAAAGTGGCTTTCTTTAAAACATTGAAAGCAGAAGGGCAAAATTTGTGACATATTTTCAGAAACGTATTCCTTTTTCGAAAAGATTATTTCAAAAATTCATAACTAATTTAAAAGAAAGAAATAGTAAATACAGATGTAAAAATGAGTTCTTTAGCTTAAATAATGTTCGTTATCATTTTTTTCTGGTACTGATTTTATTGCTAGACAGCATCTTTTACGATGCATAAAGCATATGTGCAAAGTTAAAAATGTATACAGATAATTCAAAAACACTCTGTGTATGACAGAACCTAAGTTCCATTTGGAAATATTAGAAGGCCTTGAGGAATAACGTTTGCCTAATAGCCACACTTTTGATACACAGACACACACATATACACACACACACATATATATATATATATATATATATATATATATATATATATATATATATATATATATATATATATATATATATATAAATATATATATATATAAATATATATATATATATATATATATATATATATATATATATATATATATATATATATATATATATATATATATATATATATTACTTCGAGTGCCAAAATGCTTATATCAATAAATTCAAAAGATAGTGGGTTTCTAGAATTCATAAAGTATTTTTAACGTAATTACCCACTTCAAGAGGAAACACAACCCTATAATGAGAAACATTTGAAGCAGACACTCTAAATATGTAGTTTTCAAAAAGAATTTATAAAATTAAGAACGTTCAACATTCTGCTCGCCTGCGTTGACACATAATGCCAGTCTCTTTAGTATTTCAATATTGGTAGCTCCTAATAGGGTATTCTGAATAGTAGCCATCTCACCCGCATATATGTTTCGTGTAGATGGGCTATATTTTTGTGAACAGAGTTTTTCAGGTAACCCCACAAAATCCATTACGATTACGTTACGAGCCTGAGCTTACCTGATAATTTCATTGGTAGTACCCACTTTTCCAAAAGTAGCCTGTTAAAATAAGTTTGTACCATGATTCTATTATGAGAAGGTGCCCCATCTTGTTAAAGCCATGAGTGATGTACCATATATTCTAGGGAAACATAACTAATCAAAGCTGACAGCTTTCTGCTTAGAAAATTTAGATAATTTTTACTTTCTTAACTGCGACACTGATAACGCCTGAAATTCTTCAGAACGTCATAAATCGGTTTGTAAAAAAATGTATTTTTGCTTGTAGCCTGGTGGAGGCCAGTTTCAACATTTTGTAAATTAATTAGCGGCTAGAAAAACTCATGGTTTTGTATCACGTTTTTCAATAAAACCTTTTTTGTTTACGCAATGTCATTACTTTTAAATTTTGATTTCCAATTTTCTTCGCAAGAATTTAAGAATTTTCAAGACTGATTTTATGACTTAATAAACAATTAGTAACCTTTCTAATGACGTGTCACACTACCCTACTTGCAAATTTTTTGAAACAAGTGTGTGGTGGTGGAATAGCACCTTTGACATTCTCGTGAAAATGTGTCTCTCTCAAAAACGAAATCGACCTCTCTGAGCATTTTTCAAACAAGTGATTTATATAACCCAGTTGTATGATTTTTCGATGGACCATTTGTACATAGGTGTCTATATAGTTTTCTTTCCCTCTTGCGCCTATTGTCCTGAGTGTTTAGCATCACTTCACCAGTTCATCGGCCGAAACTAAAACCGAAATTATTTTCATCCAGACAATTTTTGCTTATTTTAGTTTCTACTATGATTAGCAGAATTTTTGCCACATACGAGGGTTGATCAATATTTACCTGCGTTAGGTATGAAGACCAAAGTTTTTCACAATTTTTATTTTTTAATGTAATCTTCTTTTAGGTCTATACACTTTTTCCAACGTTTCTGTCATTTAATCACTCCAAAAAAATATGATTTGTCAAACTTTCCAAAATATGCTTTTGTATCGGTGTAAACCTCCTTGTTTAAGCTGATTTTTTTTCTCGGAGGCATGTTTTCATGTTGGGGAACAGAAAAAATCGCAAGGAGTCAGTCGGGCGAGTACACTGGGTACGGCAGCAATTCGTATCGCAGTTAAGAAAGTCGCATTATTCCATTAAGGTATGGACTACTTATGTAAACACCCAAGGGACACTCCAAACAATGTCTCACAAAAACGGTCTGATTGTAATTTTGTTGGATCAACCTATGACTATTTTCAGACCAGTGTCGACATTTATTCCTAAAATTACTCCGATATTATTGACTCTATTTTTTGTCACTCCATAAAATATCATTAAATATATTGTTATTCTCCTCATAAGGCACAAATTACTAAACTACAAAATAAACCCCGCACTGTATATTGCCACATCTTAACTAATGGACAAGATAAACCTTATATGGAAAATATTATTTCTATTTAAAATTCTTTGGCAAAACTTTGGACTATATTTGCAGTAGTTTAAGAAATGTGTGTGGAATATTATTAATTTGCCACACCTGTGATACGTTTGATTAGGTTGTTACAATTTTCCTTGAAACTTTTTGTTTCACAAAACTGCCAAGAGATCTTAAATTTCCGCAGAAACCTATAAATATTTTTGCACTAGGTTGTGGTCAATATGGAAAACGTAGTGCATTTTCCTGTGCTTCAGGATATTTAAGCTGTTTTCGTTTGTATTGTGGACCATTTGCATTAAAAATTTTATCTAAATAACACATGTAGTTAATAATAATGCAACTGTACTGAAAACACTAACACATAATCTGCCACTTACAACCTCATGCCCATTTTTGCAAAAGCTTTCGCGGTCATAAATACGAGAAATACTTGGTTCTTTGACTAAATGGTATCCAGTTTTTGTCAAAGGTCGACATTTCGGCTCCTGGGTAGGATATATTTTAAATGGGCTATGCAAGTATAAAAAGAAAAGCCCCAATCTGTATGTTCTCCAAATTTCACCATAGTATTTAAGGTCTCAGTGTATTCAGTCCTAGACCAGAAAGGCGTCTAGCAATCGCATGAAGGTGATCCGGTATTTCTAGTCACCTATCCATTTAGCTCCTTATCGGTATTATGAGTCAGGATATTTAGGTGTATTACGTCACGTACTGGAACAACAGCATGGAGCATATTTTATTTATTTGTAGATAGGCATCTGCACGGACTCCTATCGAAGTCATTAGCCGTATTAAAATATTTATTGGGTTGGGTAATGGGCTAGTTAAGTTGTCTACTGATTTATTGGACGACTCGATTCTTTACAATGAAGATATGATAGGTCTTCAGGTAAACGAAGGACCATCGTATTTCTTATTTAAAACAATCGGGACATTTTTCGACATTGATCGTGAAACCCAGGTAGATGTCCTGCTATAAATTTTATCAGGTACCTCACATAACAGGCCCTATCATCCAGATCGATGACACCGATGAGGACCTCGGTAGATCTGACTTGATTATAAATACCAAAACACGGTTAACAGACGGTCAGATCGCTTTTAGACTAACTCCCTGAAATCGAACAACAACAACCCATTCTACTTGTATCCACCACACCAAGAGGTACGCAGAGTCCTTTAATGCTTCCGAGAAATATTTTTCATATACTATATGTAGACATAATTCACAGAAGTCTTGAGATTATAGCAACATTCTAAGTTTGCCAAAGTATGACTGCGGAACCAGAATCCAGAGAAATGTCCTCTGGCTTTATTAATTACTTTTGATTAATATTTATTTAACATTGCATAAAAAGGTGGCCTCTCACCAAATAATCAAACCCAGAAGCTTCTGCTTTGTAGAATGTCCATACCTAATGTGCTAATTTTTTAAACTGTAAGCTCGTCTTAAGCGTAAATATAGAACAATTAAAACAGCATTTAAAATAACAATAAATTTAAAACAAGCTTGCCATAAAGAACTAAATCAAATATTATTAAAGATAATTTTGGACCCCCGGATAAACAAGCAGTAATTGGCCGTTATTTTAATTTTAACTATTATCTACAGGTGCTGTAGCAGCGGATGGCATGGTGTTGGGAATCTCTATGGCATCAGTAGAGGGAATTTCAGACAGAAACACCAACATATTGTGACACAGAGGCTCAGAAATCTGAGCTGAATGAATGAACAGTCTTTCTTCTTTTAATATTATTTCTACAAAATATTTATCAATTTACATCAGTTAAAAAATATTAGCCTTTGTTATTTTACTTGAAGATTTTTAATCAGAAAGGAGCGATGTGTGATTCTGTTCCGCTATCTTATTTTCATCGTGCAAATTAGGTAAAACTTAATAATAAAAGCTTTACCTCGATACGTCAGTCTGTAGATTGATGAAGTTAGCACTCACCTGCAACAAAACAAAGATTTGTTAAAAATTGCATGTTTTTGACGCAAAAAATGTATATTGAACACAATTGTAGATCTTTGAGGATAAAAATGTGTAACGTCAGCTACTAAAACAGCTTTGTTGCTTATTTTAGAAGATATGCTTTGTGAACTAACTGACTTTATATTCTTCTGACAGGCCGTATTGCCTTATCTCAGTTGAAAGGTTATCACAGCTTTATGCACAAATTATGTACTTTATTTGTATTTCAGTTGACATACCACCACAGAATAAACGTGTATCTATTTAAATGCATACGACATATTTTATTGCACGTTTAGGTCATTATTTTATCTGTGGTTATACTCGGTAGCTTAAACTGTTATGTCATAGTAGTTCAAACTGTTTAGTGGTTTATCTTATAATACAAATAGATGCGCCGTAGAGAGAAAGAGATAGAGAGAGGCATATATTCGACTCCAACATGGAAGTGAAATGGCGCTATAATATCAGCTGTTGTATGGCAGTGGGGTTATTTTGTTATTTTAATTCGTTTAGAGAATGGAAGTATGCACTGCACATGTGTTTGTCTTTGTCTATAAATTAACCATTTTTTATCGATGTTTTTGTGCAAGTAGTAAGCAGTGTTGGTAAAGGTTTACTTTCGCCGCGCGTGTTCGATTTTTATGAAATTTTGTTTATAGACGTGTTTTAGGGTGTAGATGACAAAATCACAATAAAGATGAGGGTAGAAGCCAACTTTTAAAGTTATTAGGAAAGTCTTGTAGGAAAATCGTGAGTTGTACTCACTTTGGCGATATGTTTTTGTAATATTGTATGTATTCCACTATTCTAATTCATTTTCACATAGTTAGTGCACCCCCCCTAACTGCTTATGTGTCTCTGAAAATTACGATTCTTTTCATATTATAACTTATCCTAAGTTGAAATTGACAATATTGACATTTGACATTAAGTTCGCTTTATATGTCAAATGCCAATTTCAACTTTTGATCGGTTCTACGATCTACATGCTAACATGTTGCAATCATGTTACTTCCATTTGTTTCTATCTACGATTTATTTAAATAGCATAACAGTACAGGTAGCATCATCTGTCGTTGTCTAACATTGTAGATATTGCATTACAGAATCTTAAGTAATGTCGAGGATTATTTTAATATTAATTTAGAATAACTTTATTTTTCTTTGATCAAAAGACTTGAAAATTGGTACACGGCCACGTCTGTCTATGTTATTGTAAATTGTAAATTTTTGTTTCAATAACTTAAACAATATTCCGTTTAAAAAATATGTTTTAATTTTCGGTTAAGAAAAATTTGGCGTCAATATATGATGAACGAACTCATCAAGTCATTAAAAAAATAAAGGTAATTCCCAAATTTGGTCCAAATCAGTGAAGTATTTTTTGAGTTATCGGTTGGATATATATATATATATATATATATATATATATATATATATATATATATATATATATATATATATATATATATATATATATATATATATATATATATATATATATATATTTATTTATTTATTTATAAACATTTTAACTGACCTTGGAAATGGGTTCCAGGGGCCCTAATTCGAGCTCATTTGGAGAAATTTTCCGAAAGTCTCACCGTCGTTACCTCTCTATTAGTGATTTTTTTAAATGAAAATTCACTAAAAATTGAATTCTTCAAATTAATAGAGTAATGCTAAGCCACAGCTGTTCAGCTTTTTTACAGAATGGATAATACTGATGAAATCCCTTTAATTGGTAGATATGAGTATATTGTAAATGAAAAAACTCGGGACGCAGCAAGTGCGTTATGGTAGTGAATCTTTATTAAATGCTTCAAATTTAAATAACTTAATTTTCTATAAACTTAGAGAGTTTAATTTTAATACGTAGTAAGGCCTTTCCTAAGGCAAGATATACACAAAATTTCATTAAAATAACTTTGTAATTTTCGGAGAAAAAATTTTTTTTCAAAATAAACTTTAAAATTTGAATAACTCAACTTTCTCTAAACTTAAAAAGTTGAATTTTGGTACGTAGCAATATATCTCCTGAGGAAACATATACAGCAAATTTCATTAAAACAGCTTTGTTACTTTTGGAGAACAAATTTTTTTTCGAAAGAAAACTCAAAATTTTCTAGGAAAACCCTGTTTTATTTTTCTGGCTAACGAATTCATTAAAGCCATAAATAAAAGAAAGGCACTTTGCCAATTTTCATTGAAATCGGTTAATTATTTTTTGAGTTATCAGGCGCATACATATATATATATATATATATATATATATATATATATATATATATATATATATATATATATATATATATATAATATATAAACATATAAAAATTGGAACTGACCCCGGATATAGGTTCTAAGGGGTCCTAGTTCGCACTCATTTGAAAAAATTTTTGCAAAGTCTCACCATTGTTACCTCTCTATTAGTGAATTTTTTAAAATAAAAATTCACTTAAATGATAATGATCGCGTAACCAAAAAAGTGATTTTTTATCTCCGAAAATTACAAAGCTATTTTGATGAAATTTTGTGGATATGTTGCCTTTTTTCCCTCAAGGCTCGCCCGCGGCCTTGTCGCCTTGGTAAAGACGTTAATAAATACCAAAATTCAACTTTATAGGTTGATAGAATACTGAGTCTTAAAATTTTAAGCATTTAATGAAAATTCGCTACCAGAACGCACTTGCTGCGTCCTGAACCTTTTTTTTTACATTTTTATAAAGGTTTTCCGTTAGACTAACATATTGTATTAGTTTTACTCACATTATTTATATACTTACAAGTAAATAAAAAATCACTTCCCAATTATTAAAAAAAAATATTTCCAATTGGCTTCTAGAGCACGAGATTTTGCAAAGTTTTACCGACACCCCCCTCCCCCCACACTTCCCGAGATGCACCGCTATCACCGGCTACACGTTCTAAAGTCACCTTAATTAGTATTTGTCATTGCACATTTAAAAGACACACTTATCAGAAGCAACGAAAGTATGCCGACTTGGTAAAATGTAGAGAATTAATTAGTTCACTTTATTTTGCTGCTGTCGCATTATCGGGTCGTCGCCAACCTATGATTTTAATATCAAATTGTTCACATCTCGGATCAGGATATCAGAAGATGTCTTTTTGTTTAAATACTATAGCGGATTACCACTGACTAAATAGAGATGGTAAAACTCAATGATAATTATGGTAGTAAGTGTATTCACTGACTACTTTCGGTGAAATATTTGAGGCTTCCTAAACTAAGATTTAAACCTTGAATAGTTAGTTTCCTACTGAAACAGACTTGCGCAATAATATAAAATCTTCGGTCGCTTAGCAACAACATACTATCTACATCTCATATAAGCGATGTTTACGATTGATAGTCAAACGCAGCTATTTAAAAAAAATGTTTCAAATTTGAATAGCTCAATTTTCTGTAAACCTAGAAAGCTCAACATTGGCGCATAGTTAGGTCTTTCCCAAAGCAATATGTACACAAAATTTCATCGAAATATCTTTGTAATTTTCGTAGAAATTTTTTTCGAAAGAAAACTCAAAATTTTCCCAGAAAACCTTGTCCGATTTTCCTGGCTAACGAACTCATCCAAGTTATTAATAAAAAAAAGGAACTTGCCCAGTTTCATCAAAATCGATTGATTATTTTTTGAGTTAGCGGTTGGATACATATATATATATATATATATATATATATATATATATATATATATATATATATATATATATATATATATATATATATAAACATATAAAAATCGAAACTGACCCCGGATATGGGTTCTAGGCGCCCAAATTCGCGCTCATTTGAAGAAATTTTTGCAAAGTCTCACCATCGATACCTCTATTTTTTTAAATAAAAATTCACTAATAAATTCGCACACCATATGTTGTTGGCTTGATAAAAATATATGCACACATCAAAATTTAAGTTTCGATGATAACAAAAAGTTAAGTTATTAAAGATAAAAATAAATTCGCGTCCATAAAGTACCTACTTACTGCGTCTGTATTTATTTTAAACAATATTTTACAAGATCAAAATAATAACTAATTATATTCTCTAAAATCGTCTTTGGGTTGATAAGTTATGACCAGTTATAAGGCAAAACGTCAATGTTTATTTTTCACAATGAAATTGTAAAATTGGTGCTCCTTAAACAAATATTCTACCACAGATGCTGCTTGCGATGAATAAGTTGCATATATAGTGTTCTCAAAGCACAGAGTTCCTGTTTCCATACTTATAATTGTTTAGGTAAAATGTTTGCAGAAAATGTATTTCAAGTCGACCTTTTTTAGCCAGTATGGGTATATAGCGAATCAATTGAAGCGTAGAATGACCGGTTGTAAAAAGTTGAATGTAATATTAAGAGATTACCAAACTGAGAGTCTGAAACAAATACGCCACCTGGGGAACAAAATATTGCGTGAGATGAATCCTTGAATTCATATCTGAATTGTTTGTCCATTTGTTTACAGTATTCAAACAAATCTCACATGGAAGGCTGCAGCGTCTTATTACTTTGAAAAATCTGAACGCAGCGAATACGTCATGGTAGCAAATTTTCATTAAAGATATATGTTTAAAAAATAGTTAACTAGTAAATAAGCGTTTGAAAAGGAGTCTTGGTGCGAAAAGTGGGTCATAATAGTGAATTTTCATAAAAATATTTCACTCCTAATTACTTAATTTCGAACTTAGCAAGAATCTTTAGTTTTGACACATAGTTAAATCTCTATAAGGGCACCATGAGCAACAGATTCCATAGAAATAACTTAGTAAGCTTTGGACATCGAACCTTGTTCTTAAAAAAGTCTTTTTTAGAAAACCGGTTCAATTGGATTGAACTATTCGAAATTTTTCAAGCAATTAAAATCGAAAAATATCTGCCTCTGTTAAAATTTGGCAGGTATAAGCTTATTGTAAATAAACATTACATTTTTACCTGGAAAATGTATTTTATGTAGCACGAGCCTCCTTTAAATACACTACAGTACCTACAAATAATTTACTATATTTTAAATCTCTAGCTTTACAGAAAATTAAGCTTAAGGATGTAAGACTAGATGCATTCTCGCAACAGTTAGAACCGTAGACCGGTTTCGCGCTCATTAGAGCTCTTCAGTACGGCATACTAATTGCAGCAAAAATGCACCAAAAATAACAGGGCTATCGTCTAGCCAGTCTTAAAACACTAAGTGAGTAGCGAACGTGTCGCCACCTAGTTCGGAACCAAGTACTATGTTGTCACGACCGCTCCAAATAACACAAAGTATTAAAAATAGAGACGGTATACAACTAACTAACAATTTAAAAAATTGTTAGCCCTGGCCCATTTCTACCCCAATATAGGGACAAAGTATGTAAGACTAGATGCATTCTCGCAACAGTTAGAACCGTAGACCGGTTTCGCTCTCATTAGAGCTCTTCAGTACGGCATACTAATTGGAGCAAAAATGCACCAAAAATAACAGGGCTATCGTCTAGCCAGTCTTAAAACACTAAGTGAGTAGCGAACGTGTCGCCACCTAGTTCGGAACCAAGTACTATGTTGTCACGCCCGCTCCAAATAACACAGAGTATTAAAAATAGAGACGGTATACAACTAACTAACAATTTAAAAAATTGTTAGCCCTGGCCCATTTATACCCCAATATAGGGACAAAGTATGTAAGACTAGATGCATTCTCGCAACAGTTAGAACCGTAGACCGGTTTCGCTCTCATTAGAGCTCTTCAGTACGGCATACTAATTGCAGCAAAAATGCACCAAAAATAACAGGGCTATCGTCTAGCCAGTCTTAAAACACTAAGTGAGTAGCGAACGTGTCGCCACCTAGTTCGGAACCAAGTACTATGTTGTCACGCCCGCTTCAAATAACACAGAGTATTAAAAATAGAGACGGTATACAACTAACTAACAATTTAAAAAATTGTTAGCCCTGGCCCATTTATACCCCAATATAGGGACAAAGTATGTAAGACTAGATGCATTCTCGCAACAGTTAGAACCGTAGACCGGTTTCGCTCTCATTAGAGCTCTTCAGTACGGCATACTAATTGCAGCAAACAAACAGGGCTAACAATTTTTTAAATTGTTAGTTAGATGTATACCGTCTCTAATTTTAATACTCTGTGTTATTTGGAGCGGGCGTGACAACATAGTACTTGGTTCCGAACTAGGTGGCGACACGTTCGCTACTCACTTAGTGTTTTAAGCTTAAGGAATCTAGGTTATTTTCTCAAAGGATATCACAAGGTTGAGGAAATTTGTAAAAAAAACAATTTATGATTTAACTGACAAACCAAAGTATAGTTTCCGTTCTAATGAAAGATATTAAAATAGGATTTTTTTTTGTGCGCAAAGAAACAAGACAAGAAACGAAAACGGAATATATTGCATAATCCAGTATCTCATTGCTTGTATCTAATTGCTAATATCAGACCAAACTCCAACCTGACATATTTAATAAATTAATAATTTCTGACACATACTCTTTTTCATATTATATTTATTGCTCGTAATTTCTGGTTTAAGGATTGTAGTTATTGCGATTAGTACAGTGAACTGCATCGTGTTACAAATATAAAATAACTGGTAAAGACTTAAAACTTATGTTTACAGGTCGTCCATTGTGAAAGGTTGCACCAGGGTTTTCCCCCGAACTGCCGAGATATTTGAAAAACCCTAAAACAGATGGAATGTGCTTACGAGAGCAACTTGCGTGCAACTTGCGAGTAATTTACGTGCGTGCGCGCACAGCGAGTTCTCTCCAAGTTCGATCAGAGAGCAACTTGGTGCAAATTTATTGCAAGTCGACACGAGGCCATATATAATAACACTAGATGCATAAGGTGTTAATAAAAAAAAATGCGTATATCCAGTAATACTAAATACTAAATTAAACAGTAGGAGGTAAATATATGATACAAGCTATAGTTCGTGAAATTAGTAAAAGGGGAAGTAACTTTTTCGTACAACTATAAGTAAGCTGAAAATGTAGCAGGAATTATGACTTTTACAGAAGAATGAGGTTAGAAAAAGCAATGAGCTCCATTTCCGTCTCACATATGGAAGGGAGATATGAAGGAATTTTTGAAAACAAATTACCATCTATTAAACAAACCGTCAAAATTCCGTCATTACAAAAAATAATTAATATTTTTACGCGTATTTGAATGTGTCATTTTAATGCTAGAGGTGGTAGAAAATCGACTAGGAATGACCTAAAACCAGACAATACAAAAGTCGGGACGCAGAAAATGTGTTATGATAGTAAATTCTCATAGAAATGATCTGGCAACAAATATTTTTTTATAACTTTTTTCCCTGTAATATAGAAATCTAAGTCTTTGCATATAGTATCGTTTTAATATCACAAGTTTGTGTACCAAATTTCATTGCCACAGATTTATTTTTGGAGATAAATTTTTTTTCCGAAAGAAAACCCAATATTTTCCCGGAAAACCTGGATCGATTTTCCTGGCTAACAAACTTATTCAAGCTACTTAGAAAAGGAAGGTACTTGCCAAATTCTGTCAAAATCGGCTAATTATTTTTTGACTTATCGGTGTGATATATATATATATATATATATATATATATATATATATATATATATATATATATATATATATATATATATATATATATATATATATATATATATATGTATTGCTATCTCCGTTATTATTAGAAATTAGGAGACGGTTAAATTAGCAATGTTTTGTAGAATTTCATGCTCGTTCCAAATATGACTTGTTTTTGCCCTGCCTCTTTTAGTTTTCGAGTTATTAAAAAAAAATCGATTTCTTTTTGCTTCAATATCTAAGTAGGCGTTGCTCTGACATGTCTAAGATTTGCACATTATCAGAAAACCTTTTACAGAGTTATCTTTTTGTGCTATTCCCAACTTTGGATTGTAATTTGTTTTAAGCTACAGATATCAATGTTTGTTTTTATTATGGCAGCCATATTAGATTTTTTTGCTCATGTGATAGCCCGTGAAAAGAGCTTTCTAATGATGTACAAGATGCTTGAGAAATCTTGTAATTGCACTGACATTTTTGAGAAAAACCGTTTTGAGGATAGTAGGCTATGAAATCCAATACCAGAAAACAAATGACCAAAAAAAGTGTTGAAAAAGTAGTAGTACATGCAGACTAACAATAGACTTCTACTTTTAACATAATTTTCCGTAATGATTCACGATAAAAAAATAGGAACTTTGAGCACACCAATGAATCGGCCCATTATTACAAATCATATTTTCCATTACAACATTACCCTAAAGCTCTTTTTACAGGCTATCACATGAGCAAAAACTCCAACATGGCTGCCATAACAAAAACAAACATTGATACCTGTAGCTCAAAAACAAATGACAATCCAAAGTTGAGAATAGCACAATGATATTACTTTGTAAAAAGTGTCCTGGTAATGTGGAAGTCTTAGTAATGTCATATCAACCCTACTTAGATATTGAAAAAAAAAGAATTCGACAATTTTTTTTTCAAAATAACTCGAAAACAAAAACGGGCAGGGCAAAGTACATGTCATATTTGGAACGACCATGAAATTCTACAAAACATTACTAATTTAACCGTCTCCCGATCTCTAATAATAACGGAGATAGCAATACATTCCCATCCAGTTTGGGAGACACTATATATATATATATATATATATATATATATATATATATATATATATATATATATATATATATATATATATATATATATATATGTATATTAAAACTCATAGGACTTCCAGGAAACAACAGACGTTGGCTCGAAGATCGTATTTTAATTCACATATTTTTCACCTGTCGATAAGTGCCCCATGTATTGCCACAATATATCATAAATAACGTTTTTTTAGGTGCAGAAAGAATGAACAGCAACGCAGTTATGCAAAAATATTCAACTTTTATTGGGTAACCAATCTCAAATGTATTCTGATATTATGCAATTTCAAGACGGCAGATATATGTTTTCTATATGGAGCGATCAGAAACACCTCCTCTTTTATTCTTCCATTTTAGCTATAAATCATTTTAGCTTCATGAACTAAACGCGTTCTGCATTTCTGAAAAATATCGTCTAACCAAAATATTCTATTGTTGTATTTAATGCCAAAATAACTGTATTCTCTACTTGGAAACTTTTTGTTTAAGAGTAAAGTTTCTTGTTATTCTCAAACAAGAGTTCTTTGGGTGTGTCATACCAAAATGATCGATTATAACGCTGAAGAGTTTCTAAGTGGAGCAGGATTTAAATACCAATACTTAGCAGAACAAACAAGTTAATCTGAATTAGGGGTGAAATTGAGCACTCGAAGAGGTCGCTAAATATGTGTTTAACCCAGAGAGCTTAGAGTGTAAATACGCGACAAAATTATAATTTTATGATGGATATAGCACAGCGTACGGAAATATCAGGGAAGTCTACTCTGCTAGTCGATGATTGTAAAAGTGACAAGTAAAATTACTTAAGTGAGCAATTTTAACTGCTAAGTGAAGATTGGAACCTGTGATGAGCACTGATAAGTACACTTGGAGAACCCAAAACACATGTTTCTAAAGACCTAACGGTCGGTCCACTGACACCGTTAGCATCACCAGAGGATGAAAAATGAAGAATCCTTTGATGACTCTACCTATGTTACTGAAACGAGCATCAGGTCCTTAAGAAGATAAGAAGATGTGTTGTGGTCATAGTGTACTTATGATAAATTTAAAGTAAAGATTATGTACAGCCTGGCCGATTTTCCTGTAATAGTGTCTTTACTAAAAAACGACGAAATATATCTTAGTTTTTCTTTCGCTATCTGGTTATTCCGATCTGGTCCACAACTCCAAATTATTTTGTATTATATAGCCTGTCCCGTAATTTCCTGAGAGCCTTAACTGGGTTACTTTAAATACAACGCTCTGTCTATTTAGGCATTTCTCCATTCTTTGTTAAATTCTGAGAAAAAAATATTGATGTGGTTAAAATGTCTCTGCTTTTTAGTTATTTGGAAAAAAAATGAAATTTGGTCAATTTCGGGTTGACAAAAAAAAAGCCTGGACGCAGCAAGTGCGTTATGGTAGTGAATTTTCATAGAAATGATCTGTCACAAAATATTTTATTATAACTTTCTTTTCTTGTACCATAGAAATCTAAATTTTTGTGTGTAGTTTACTTTTTATATCGTAAACCTACCTACCAAATTTGGTTATCATAGCTTTTTTAGTGAATTTTCCTTAAAAAAAATTCACTAATAAAGAGATCCTGACTTTTGAATTTTGAAAAAATTTCTTCAAATGAGCGCTAATTAGGCCCCCTAGAACACATATCCAGGGTCAGTTTCGATTTTTATATGTATATGTATATATATATATATATATATATATATATATATATATATATATATATATATATATATATATATATATATATATGTATGTATGTATGTATGTATGTATTTAACACACCGATAACTTAAAAAATAATGGGCAGATTTTGATAAAATTTGGTGAATACCTTCCTTTTGCAAGTGGCTTAGATAAGCTCGTTAGACAGAAAAATCGGCCGAGGTTTTCCCGGAAAATTTTGTGTTTCCTTTGGAAAAAAATCATATCTCCGAAAATAACAAAGTAGGGGCAACCAAATTTGGTGCATCGTTTTACATCGCTATAGGTGTATTACCTACCAAAACTTAGCGCTGTGGGTCAAAAGACAAAGAAGTTATGGGCATTTAAAGAAAAATAAATTATAAAATTTCCTCAAAACGTCAAAGTTACAATGTAAAACGTCAAAATTGGCAACATTTAGGCAAAAAACTTGAATCTAATACGGGCTATGGAAAGAAAATGTCTCAAGAATAATGCTCTACAAACTCTGAAGTCTTAGTTTCAGTCATCATTGTCCTTCATTTTACTAAAATGTTTCCAGAAAATTCCTTTCAAATAGACTCTTTCCCTGATGCTGGGCAGTAGTCTTAGCTATAGAGTTTATCGTTTAATGATATATAACTTTTGTCGAATTTTCGTAAAAAATCAATAAAGTTCAATATATCCGTTACAAGATATAAAAAAATTGTATACATTAATTATATGGTGTCTTGAGCTAAATCTTAAAAAAATATTTCTACAATCACAGGTAGCCCATAAGTCGTTGGTGATACAAATATTTTTTTTAGTCGAACATGCCTTATGTTATTGCATTTTCCATCGAAATATAATGCATGTGTGTAAGTAAAGAAATTCTGGACGCCGCAAGTGCGTTATGGTAGCGAACTTTGGTTAAATGCTTCATATTTGAAAAGCTCAATTTGCTATTAACCTATAAGGTTGACCAAGAAACGGATTTTTTCGGTAACACTTTAAGTTTACTTTCGGAAATTTTTGTACGTTTTCAAACAATAAAGTTATTTTGATGAAACATGGCACATTCTTTTTAGCATACATGTTATACTGGTAATCAAATTTGATGCCTGCTTTCTGAAAAAAATACACACATTTTGCTATTTAAAACATTTTAATGAAAATTCACTACCATAACGTACTTGTTGCGTCCCGAACTTTTTATTTTTTGAGGAAATTTTTTTTTCGAATGAAAACTCAAAATTTTCCCGGAAAACTTCGTCCGATTTTCCTGAATAACTAACTTATCCAAGCCATTTACAAAAGGAAGATACGCGCCAAATTTTGTCAAAATCGGCCCTTTATTTTTTGAGTGGTGTGATACATCCATACATATATAAACATATAAAAATAGAAATTGACTCCGGATATGGGTTCTGGGGGTCCTAGTTCACGCTCATTTGCAAAAATTTTTTCAAAATTCAAAAGTCAGAATCTCCCCATTAGCGAATTTTTTCAACGAAAATTCACTAAAAACGATTGATACCTCATAAGCTGAACAAGAGTGATCCTTAATATTTAGCAGAAATATGGAACAAGATAAGAAATTTCTGCAGATGGTTGTCTGATCTCTAAATATCCAACTGGGTGCTTTAAAAAGAGCTGCCAATTTAAAAGAATATAAACAGCAATAATTTAATGATTTTAATTGAACAGATCGTATATTATAATGAAATCCATTGTAGAATCCAGTATCAAAATTTAATGATTGTATTTGGAAGCGTCATTGTCAAGTATTTTTTGATTAAACATTACTTAAATTCTGTCTCAAAATGCAGCACAAGTACAACCCCTTATTGGATTATAGACATACTGTCTAATTTTAGCCAATAAAATAGTTGTAATTATAATATCCTTTATGATAGTGTTTGGGATCCCTTCACCTAAACATCGCCGTTTCCGAGATATTCATGTCTAATAAGAAAAGGTAACACAGGACCATGATATTATTGATATACATTTTTAACGCTATAAAGTCAACATAATGTGTTTTCAGAAACTATTGACAAAAATCACTCTTACATAATGAACATACTGTTAAACTATTTAATGATAGTAGCTAAAGATTTTCGAAATGTCAAATTTTTTTCTGATGCAACTGCTCAGTCGGTTTGCACACGATGATAAAAAATTGTTGAGCATGCTTTTGGGAATTTCCTGAAATTCATGAATGACTCAGCGCTTAGTGTCTTCAATTGTAGCTAGCGGATTACTATAAACGTACTTTTTCATATACCCCCACAAAAAATCTAATGGGGTAAGGTCAGGAGATGTTGGACGCCAACTTATAGGCCCACCTCTGTCAATCCAACGGTTTGAACAATTTTCGTTCAAAAAGACACGTACTGTAAGCGTGAAATACGGTAAAGCTCCGTCGTGTTGGCACCAGATTTATAATAGATCGTCTCTTGTTGCGGTATCAAGCAATGACGGTAATTATTTACGTAAAAACGCATCAAAAACCTGACTATTTAGGCGACCTCCGAAAAAGTGAGGACCGATTATGAGCTGTCCCATTATTCCTCCCCAGATATTTAATGACCAACTATTCTAACACCTGTTCTGGATCTTAAAATGGAAATTCGTATCGGAATAGTAATGCCTACTTCTTTGTATTGGGGTTTCAGATTTCTGGAAAGTGCATTCATCAGTGAATAAAAATTTACCGAAAAACGCACTATCTTCATTCATTCCATCTAAACCCCATTGTCAGAGGTATTTGGCATTAAAAGTTTATGTCAACAAACCAAATAACCTATATTTGAAATGAGTCTAATTCGCCCTAACATTTTCCGCAATGCACAGTGAGAATGTGTCAACAGATTTGCTTGTTGTCAATAAGTCGATGGATTCCATTTCTAACACTATATTTAAAGAAAACAATACTTCAATTTGTGGAATCAGAGCCTTTGTCTTGATTATTTTTACGAATAAAGGTTATGTTTTCCCCTCTTTAAAAGACTTTCATTCGAAAATTTAACAATGTAAACAATTTAATGATCTATCAAAGAGAAAACGGGGTTGTTATTTAAAAAGGAATGTCAATGACGTAATATTCAAAAAGCAGCAGTCGGAGAACCTCAAATTTAATGCAAAAATGTGTATTTTTAAAAACTAGAATTGACGTGCCCGTGCTGCTACGCTAAACACTCAAGCTCTGTGGCACAATACTTCATCCTGCACGGAATCGGCGTGCGACTAGTATAAGCAATACACTTCTTCTCGTATCCATGGAACTCCTCTACGAGAGCGGCCCCAAAGCCTTTTGACTTGAGCCAATCTGAAGGACAATCAATCGAGAAAAATCTGGACATCTGGTCAGAATAGGTGCTTTTACTGAACACTTCTTAATATCCAAGAATGAACTATCAGCCTGAGAGTTCCACGTAAAGCAAACATTTTTCTTGGGCAACCCAGTCAAAGGAGCAATTCCTTCCGAGAGATTCGAAATAAACCGACAATACCACGAGGATAAACCCACAAAACTTCGCCCTTCCTTAACCATAGAAGGCGTTGGAAAGTCCATAACTGCTCTGACTTTTTCTGAATCAACCCTCAAGCCATCCTGGTCTAGGACATAAACCAAATACTTAAGCTCTGGTTTGACAAAGTAACATGTACTGTGGTTAACAGTGACCCTGGCTTCTCCAAATCTCTAGAAAACTTGCTGTAAAACTCGAAGATGAGTGTCAAAATCAAGAGCCGTTATTATGATATCATCAAGATATACGCACACATAAGATTCCAAGTCGTGACCCAAAAGATTGTCGACGAAACGAAGCCGGCGCATTATGCAACCCAAATGGGATCCTACGACCCACGACCTGGGACTGTAAATGCAGTGTTTTCCTTACGGGACTCTAATAAGGGTATCTGCCAATACGCACCCTTGATGTCAATTCCCAAGATTCTCGAATTCCTCAACCTATACAAAATTATAGACATATAGGGATTAGCGTAAGCGTCACGCCTAATAACCTGTTTAAGTTTCCTAATGTCCATGCAAAACCGATACTCTCCTCTTGGTGTTTTAACCAAAACGACCGGTGAGGACCACTTCGACCTAGAGGATTCAACCACATCTAGTTTCAACATCTTGTCAAGTTCGGTATGCATGATTCCCTGCATATACGCAGATATACCGTACCAATGTGGTGCTCGGTGCCTTTCGCACATCCTACCTGAGTCCTTAACGCCTCAAAATTACTAGAGACCAAGCGGTCCAATGCAGATCTTTGCACTTTTGAAAGCACGTCTCTTTTCAAAATTGAACAACTACGATTGACCAGTGAAAGCTCCCAAGTGCCCTTAGTAAAAGCTAGCAAACTATCCATTGTCTCCCAGAAATCGATGCCCAATATTAAACCGATATCAACTTTGGGTATGGCCAAACACTTGATGACCCTAACCTTACTTTTCAAAGTGACCGGAAGGCTGGCTCTCCCTATAGAAAGACAAGTTGAACCATTAGCCACTGTTACTCAAACGTACTTCCCTACCTCTAACGAGACGACCTTCAAACGTTTTCCAACTTTCACCTCCAACAATAGAATTAGAAGACCCTGAGTTCAACAAAGCAACCAAGTATGTCCAATGTGACATGAGGACACGGATCGTTATTGACCTTAGTAAAAAGATAGTCGACCTTGCCTTTATGGTATTTCGATTTAACGAAATCCAACCAAATAGGCCATGGCAAATCTACTGGGCTTGGTTTTACTAGCGACCGCCGGTAGCCACGCCGCCGTTGCCGTTTCCATAATATTCTTGACAACTTGACTTCTCTTACACCACACATGATCTTACGAGGTGGTGTGCGTTTTTCTGACGGGGCAGGTCCATAAGCCAAGTCAGGCCCCAACAGTACACGGTTCGGATCAGGTGGAGGATGACTATGTTGTGCTGTTCCCCGGTTCCTTCCCAACTTCTTTCTTACACAGGTCCTGTAACTCCTTTACTGTACTATGAGAAGCCAAACCTAAGTTATCGATAAAGTACCTTGATGTCTCTTCCATATTTCTTGCCACAGCTCACGCTTATAAAAGTATCCGTGGAATTCTTCCCGCAGTAGCCTCTGAAAAGCAGACCAGGACTGAATATATTCACGAACCGCTTCATATCAGACTGCAGCATTGCAACAACAAGTCTGAAAGACAACCCAAAATATCAGAATTTGGCAAGTTACCAGAACAACGCTTAACTTAATCTGCTCAAAAAAGCCGATACACCTAACTCATGAGTTTCATTAAACGTGATGCATCGTTTTGTAAGTTCGTATTGATGTTTATGAACGTGGACTATATTCGTGCAAGCCTGCACGGGTAGTAATGTCCGTACGCCGTCTCTGGGTCAGTTTCTTTCATTCTCTCCTCAATTCAACTTAACCTATATAAAATATTTTCCTTCGTCCTCAAGCGAACCTTATCATCTTCACAACTTCCCCAACTGATCCGACTAAGACTCCAGTACAAGTGTCTCAACTCACTAATACCAACCACCAAGTTACCGTTGCAACCTTCATTGCTGCGAAGGGTTCACTCTTAATAAGATACCTAAGTTCGTTTCTCATAGACCTAACAGTCTCAGCTTGCAAATCTGCATAGCCCCTAATTGAAAGTTAATACACAAGTTCGTCCCTAGATAATTTCTCCACATCCATCCTGAAACCATACAGCTTACTGCTAGATGGTGACTACCTACTTAAAATTTCCAACAATAAATCTAACCTGACAAAAAACATAAACACCTTACACCAGACCAACTCGAAACTTGTGAGCAATAATCCTAACATCAACAAGCAACACATACACTGCTTCTGGTTCCTAATCACGCCAGCTACCGCCACAATATAGACTTAAAAAACTCAACGATGAGCAACAATCATTCACAATCAGGGTAAGTTCATTAATAAATATCACTATCAAAAGTTATATAATTAAATTACTAAAAATATAAAAAAAATATTTAGATTAATTAACCTATGAGAGGTCATATATATTCTCAGTTACAATTGTGCCATGCCTTTACCATTTTCATTTTTTTTAAACAATATTTAAAAGTCACCAAATTAAAATAATTTTATTCAATTCACTTAAACTGTAATCTAAATTACATAACTTGAATAAAATAGCCCCACACGTTGGGTGGCTAGAACTCCTGCTACGCTTTCCTGGTTTTAACTACCTGGATGGTGGAAATCACCACAATTCCCTCAATAAGCAGCGTAGGCCTAAGCAAAGCTTGAGCATAGAGATATCTCAGAGGGGCTCGGGTGTTCGGTAACACTCTGAGTCCTAGGGACTCATTTTAATAGGCGCCAGCAACTATTCCGCAATACGTTGCAAGGTTCTGGATGACATTAGTACTTAAGACGGTAATTATGATGACTCTGTGGCTTGACACTACCGTCTCAAAAAAAAACGTGAAAGGTGCCAGTTCAATAATAAATCACGTCGGGGTCACCAATATGGATGTTAATTGCACTTGTTGATATTAAATCCATACGTAAACTTTTAATATACTTTATTATTTCACTAACTTAATAAACTATATGATACATTTAACTATAACAATTACAACAGTACGTGAGTACATAACAGATAACTGACCGAGCGTAGAGGACGTGTGTTCACTGTATCGGTTGGTAGCGAGGAGAGAGAGAGAGATCGCCTGGTGTCTTATATCCGTAGTTCTTGACAGCTGGCTGTCGCATAACGTAACGCAACGTTTAACTGTTCAGGGTATTTATGCAGAAACATAGAGTAGTGTTGACGGAAACACTGCGGTCGGAACCACCGCCACAGTATCAATCACAATAGTGCACAACCAGAAGGGTTATCAGTACTAACCTGCTCCTATAATCAATAAGATATGAACTCAATCAAAGTCGTTTACTTTTATAGTAATTCTATAACTTGATAAGACAATGTTACGGTCAATAAATGGTAATGCCAGGTATAATACTGACTTATATATTTACACATCAATTAAACAGCTGCAACTCAACAATTATGCTTTAATAAAAATATCAGCTGTAAATTACTTGTCCGTGAGCTCACCAAAAAGTGCACATTCGGTATAAAAATTTAAATATGGTTAGAATGATTCGCTTGAAGAACCTCAACAACGAGAATAATGTTACATGCGGAAAAAGCAACCGAAAACTTCAGTTAATAAATTGCAAAGCCCGCGAAGTATCTTTGCAAAGGAAAACAGTAACAGGATTCACTGGCTGTTCTAAATTACTAACTAAACACTCGGAGGTGAAACCCCTTTATGGATCAATGTCCTTACGATAAAAAACAAGAACATAAACGATTTTGTAGGTCAGTAGACTGGAAATAAAAACGTAAATTATTAGTGGGGTTATATCTTCAGCAAAAAGTGACAGATTATTACATAAGTTAAACTGAACGACACTATGGGGATGTCAACCAGGTTGAACTGACATTAAAGGTAGGTCGTGGCTAAGGATGAAATTATAAGCCACTATACGTCAATTAACTTTTCTGACTAGCGATATCGCACAAAAAGGATATTTCATAGGGAAACCACTACACTACAATTGCACCAATAAACTGAAAGTAAAACTCATGAAATGGTGATTGTATACTGATCTAGTCTTCAGAGAGTGCTCCTCGATACCACAGGCGGCCTCCCATGAACCAGTCGACATGACCCTAGCGGTGAACAAAGCGGTCACATCTAATATGACTCTCTGGCCAGCATCCAGTGTGCAGGTGGCTCCGTGTCTATTCCACAAGCGACCTCTATCAGCGTTCATACAACATATAACGGCAGTGTGCTCAGCGTCACTACTACCGATGACTTCAGTACCTAGTTTGCGCGAACCATCAACGATTACTTATAATTATACTGATATGGCAGCGACCTTAAGAATGTTCTAATTACACCGGCTGGAAGCACCAGCCTGCCTATAAAGATGACTCCGTAAGCAGTGACACACAAAATGGCTTTCACCCTACGGTTACAATAGCTCGTGCTCGTACAAGCGCAGCCCCCAGAAGCAAAAGACCGAAGAACCTTTTCCACCAAACGTTTTCTCCACACACATGCGTTGAACTCCCAAACTAAAGGCATTGAATCGGACCATCTCCCAGGTAGTAACCATAGAATGGAACTACATGTCAGCAAGAGATAACAAGAGACAACAGTATGGACATCAATGCAGGAGTACTGAAGGTATCACCTGCTCGAGGATGACGGACGAACACAGACACGGTGTGTGTTCACATAAATAATCCAATCACGTAAGTATCGCGTTAAAAGAAGCCTTTATAATAATAGAAACGACATCTGGGCCGTAACAGAGCATTTCGTCAAAACACACATCGCTTAATTTTAGTGAATTTTTATTTGAAAAAATTCACTAATAGAGAGAGGTATCGATGGTGAGACAATTTTTTTTTCAAATGAGCGCAAATGTGTGTGTGTGTCGGTGTGTGTGTGTCTAACCAATAACTAAAAACATAATTAACCGATTGAGATTAAAGTCGGCAGGTACCTTTATTTTTATTAATGGCTTGGATGAGTTTGTGAGCCAGGAAAATCGGAAGACATTTTCGGGAAAAATTTTGAGTTTTCTTTGAAAAAAATTTTTTTTCTTCGAAAACTACAAAGATATTTTAATGAAATTTTCGGTATATGTTGCATTGGGAAAGATCTTACCACGTACCAAAATTCAACTTTCTAAGTCTATACTAAATTCAGTTTTTCAAATTTTGAGTTTTCTTTGGAAAAAAAAGTTTTTCTTCGAAATTTACAAAGATATTGAAATGACATTTGGTAGATATGTTGACTTAGGAAAGACCTTACTACGTCCCAAAATTAAACTGTTCAAGTTTATACAGAATTGAGTTATCCAAGTTTAAAGAATTTAATAAAAATTCACTACCATAACGCACTTGCTGCGTCCCGTACTTTTTAAGAATTTATTCCGTTATTTTGCCACACTGCATAAATACATAAATCAACATAATGCATATTACTTCGTGTGCAAAAGTTAAAATAAAACAAAAACAATTGTATTTAATTCCATATTCAACGTTTAATTTGGGATTTAAAATTGGGGTTGGTAAATTAGGCACACTTAAACTAACTTATCACGTGAACATTGTGTTAAAGAAAAATCACCTTTTAACTGCAAAAGGCTTTAACTAGAGCAGCAAAGAGCCGTTGGAAACTGCAAATTAAATTCACGGCTAATTTGAACGACATTGCCAGTCATATTTTTATCAATATTGATCAGGAGGTGAAGCGGAACAGGTAGGGTGTAATTGGATTCCAGATACGCTGTGAATATACAATTTGCAAAGCGACAGCAGGGTAGGAATAAAATAATCAGATAGAGGTTATTGAATTATATCATCCAGGTCACCAATTTACATTTTTATAAGATACCGGTTTTAAGCAATCTGACATTATCAAAGATGAGATTTTGTTCAAATGACAATTTTTGCTGTTTTTAGTAAACTGGCCGTTCTTAGATAAATTCTTAATATAGTGAACTTGCCTATATTGTAAATAAAATATTTAAGCAAACTTGAAATAAAATAGAGAGATAGGAGCAACGGTGAAAAAAACGTACTCAGATAGTCAAATATTTTTTCTGATGAGACAGAAAATTTTGCTTATAAAAAATTAAAAACTCTCAAACTTTCGACATGTTTTTCAATGTGTGCGAATCAGAGCCTCTAGAACTGATATCTGTAGCCGGTTTTAGACTTTAGGTCGTTTACAAAGTATATAAAACTTTAATTCTCAAAGACTTGGATTACAACTATTCAACTAAACTGAATATTATCACATTGAGTTTGTAGTTCGATGGTAATATAGAAGCAGTTACACTTCGTAAAAGTAAACTGGCGAGTTTCAAAGATATAGCATTTTCAGCAAGAAAATTTGCAACTTTGCATGGAAGACAACAACTGAGAACTCTAGTCGGCCTGTATGCAGGACACTGCCGCTTGTGTCACCACATGTACCAAATTGGTCTTGGTCAAGAGACTGAGTGCCAGCTGTGTATGGAGAATGACGAAACAGCAGAGCACGTGCTATATTCCTGTCCTGCTGCGGACAGGACAAGACACCTGCTCTTTGGCAGGACAACGCTTGCACCAGGAGGTCCGGATCAATTTTCGCCCACAAAGATTGCTGGGCGAAATATAAGACAATTAGGCGTGAGGCACAATAGACCTTAAGGTCGCAGTGAAGGGACCGTTATGGCCCACTAACAATATAACCTAAACTTAACCTAGCCTATTTTCACGCATATACCCTAGCTTCCATCAAAAGTGCAAAACAAGATTTAGGCTCAACTCATGCTTTTTTTCAAACTACCCTTTATAATCATGGCATGCACCCATACAATTTTACGAAAGTTCAAGCCCTGAAACCAGAAGATCATCAAAATAGAATAAACTTTCGTGAAACGATTCTGATCCGCCCCTAGAAGATCCTAACATTTTAAAGAAAATAATTTGGACAGGCGAAGCTGAATTTTTGAGGGAAGGCATTTTAAAAAGAAGAAGCCAACATATCTGAGCTGACAAGTATCCACATATTGTCAAGCAAGTGGGATTTCAGAAAAAGTTTTGTTTTAATGTATTATGTCTTCTGAAAAATAACCAAATAAGATTTGTCATTTTCAATGATTCGTTAAATTCTACTGAATGTTTCGGAAAGCTTAATGCTGAACGATTTTTTTTGGAGAATCTGTCAATAGAGGAGTATCACACCTGCTGATTTTAACTGGATTGGGCACCGGCTGAGCGCACTGGGAAAGCAACAGCAGAGTTGTATTCTAAAATCCATGGTTTTGCCGCTTAAGCCCGTGGAGTTGACCTGCGAGATCACCCCCTAAAGGCACTTGATTTTTACTTGCGGGGTAATTTGAAAAGAAAAGTTTACATGACCTCGGTGCCCATTAAACAAGACCTACACCAACGAGTGAACAATTTCATCAAGGAGCTAGACGCTAATGATATAAGAAGGGCTACAAAATTTTACACGAGTATCCGGTTTTAAAAATGGTGATCATTTTGAACAATTACTGTAAACGGTTTCTTAATTTTTATACATATTATGTTATTAAATTACCCTTCTTAATTGCTGTTTATTCGTTATCTGTTATTTTATGTAATGAAAAATGTTTTTATTGGTTTTGTAAATTTTGTTTTGCTTTCACTTTTGACGCATAACTGATGAAATTATTTTGTAATCTTACAAATTTCCTCTTTTTGATTGGTTGTTAATCGGGATACATTTCATTGAATCTTTTACATGTTCTTGCTATCATTTGATCACTTGACCACAAAGAATAAACAGTTTCATGAAAACTTCATTTGAATATTTATTGCCTTCCATTTTGATTCTTTTCAAAATACATTTTTACTAATGAACACAGAAAGGTTTTATTATTGATGCACTAATAATTGTCGAATTTTAATAATGACATGTTATAGCTACCCAATACAAAATAATAGCAAAATAGAAAGCACTTAAAAGTAACTTGAATTGCCTTTTCAGGTATTTGATATTATAATAGGTGTTCTATTTAAAAAATGGACTTTGTTAGCATGTTTGTCACTATCAGTAAAATCAAAATTTTTTGAACGACCCTGTATAATGGGGAACGATTACAAATCCAAATACAACAGTAACAAACAATTAATTGAAGCTTTGTTTTGCAAAAAATAATCAATCAATTTCTCGAAAACCGCTGTAGATGGGTATAGGGAAGTAATTTAATACTAGATATAGTGTCCCGTTCAAAACGTGAAAGTTGTAGCTACTTTAATGAGAAGATCTCTGTATATATATATATATATATATATATATATATATATATATATATATATATATATATATATATATATATATATATGTATATATATATATATATTTATATATATATATATATATATATATATATATATATATATATATATATATACAGAATGTTTAAAAAAGAGGGGGCAATATTTAAGGGGTTAATTTCCCAGGTGATTTTATGAAAAAAAGTTCCCATAAACATAGGTGCTAAAATGCATTTTTTCCAAGATACAAGGTGTTAAATTTTTTTGTAAAAAAACAATTTTTAAAAAAATAACTCAAATATCTCCTCACCGATTGTTTTAAAATTTGGCAGCGTTGTTTGTATTAATAATGGGCTAATTTGGCCCTAATTAGATAGAGACTGTTATGACCACGGGTGGGGGGGTGGGGGTGGGGGGTTGGGTGGTCTCACCTCAACAAAATCTAGTGACAAAAATATACGCCACTGACTGCAATATGATTTGTATACTATTTTGAGATAAAGAGACTAAAACTACAAGTTTTTTGTCTCTTCAAATTTCACCGTATCTTGAGTCGTTTACACGATAAAAAATAAAAACTTTGTTATGGCATGTCCATTTTCATACAGAAAATCACAAACACCAACAATAATTTTTGTTGAGGTGTCCCCCCTAATGCCAAGGAACTTAACAATTATTATCTAATTAGGGTCAAATCAGACCATTATTCCCACAAACAACGCTGCCAAATTTCAAAACAATCGGTGAGGAGATATTTGAATTATTTTTAAAAAATCAATATTTTACAAAAACATTTAACACCTTGTATCTTAAAAACGATGCATTTTAGCACCTATGTTTAATGGAACTTTTTTTCATAAAATGACCTGGGAAATCAACCCCTTAAATATTGCCCCGTCTTTTTTAAACACCCTATATATATATATATATATATATATATATATATATATATATATATATATATATATATATATATATATATATATATATCTTACCGATAACTCAAAAGGTAATGGGGCGAGTTTGATGAAAATTGGTACGTACCTTCCCTTTGTGTAATTATATCTTGGTAGGTGAGAAAATAGCTTTTAGAGCTTAGTTGTACAGAAAAAATTGGATCAGTTTTTTCGGGAACATTTTAAATTTAATTTGATCATTTTTGTACTTTTTCAAACAATAATGCTATTTTCATGAAATATGGTACATTTTTTCGGCTATATAGTTTGTACTGGTAACCAAATTGGATGCCTGCTTTTATTACAAAAATAATTATTTCCTAATAAAAACACTTTTATGAAAATGTACTAACATCACGCACTTGTTGCGTTTAGACTTTTTAATTCAACTGGAAATTCAATAGTGATATTTCAAAAATCCTTATCTCCTAAACGAATAGAGCAACTTTCAAAAATAAAAGAAGCAGTGGAGGAATTAAAACCTCTTCTTAACGAGCTACCACCAGACCCCTGTACCCATTTAAAAGTTGACACCCCGCTTAGGAGGGTAATGTTTCGGCTATACTTTTTGCGTCAAAAGTTTCCCCACTCACAAGCAAACTTGTGTTTCAAGTTTTTTTTCGGCAAAATCTCTTCCTGGCAGTTATAACTGCCAGCTCGTTTTCAATGGGCCTTCCTGTATATGTGCTAAACGTAAGTATACGTGCTCGATTTTGCATCCTGTAAACTTAAGTAGCACCTCAAAAAAGTATTCAATGCACTTTGGTGATTTAAAAGAAGAGGAAGACTATACACTTGTTGTTATATTTTGACTTGTAGATAAAGTTAATGCTATTGTTGCTGTTTGTTTATGCAGAGGGGTAAATTGTACCAGAATGTGTCATAATATGCAATTTACCATTACTGTCGCGCTGTTTTGTAATCGTATATTTGAAAAAACGCCTGTGTGATAAAACAGAGTTGACTTTTTTACGTAATTCATAATAATATATTATAAAATTTCTTAGGCAATTTTTTTTGAGCCGGAATGTTAATTTAGTATATTAAATTTTTTTAAATCATTTTATAAGTAATGCTATGTTAAGAAAGCCTTTATTCTATATTTATTTTATGAACTTAGGTTCTCCATTGGAATTTTCAGAGCAGCACCAATATCAACTCTGGATTTTAATTTAAACTGAATGTCGCTCGTTTCTTATTTCGAGTGGATCAGTCCTATCCAAGCAATTAACCGATGTATTTCAACTCCCTCTTTCCAATTTTGTATAGCGACACCGAACAATTCACTCTGAGTCAATCAAGTTCATAATAGAACTTCCGTTCGGTTCTGTTCAGATGAAATATGCTCTTAAATTATCAAAATTTCTTAAAGTGCACAGATAATTATGTCTCTTGTTTTATTTTCTTGACCTACTGATTTTGTTTTGCATCTAGTAATAGTTTCATAATGGCAACGGCAATAGCAATGGAAAAACTATATAAAAAACTATCAGCGAACTAACAGGGAAAAACGCAAAATTTTATACCCAATGCCCTTTCATAAATGCGGATTTTCCAGAACAGTGTAGCAGTTTTTTTAGTTAATTTTCTTTACAAAAATTCACTAATGAGGAGATCCCGACTTTTGAATTTTAAAAAAAATTCTTCAAATGAGCGCTAATTAGGCCCTCTAGAACACCGGGGCCAGTTTCAATTTTTATATGTTCATATATATATATATATATATATATATATATATATATATATATATATATATATATATATATATATATATATATATGTATCACACCGACAACTCAAAAAGTAGTGGGCTGATTTTGATTAAATTTGGTGAACACCTTTCCTTTGCAAGTGGCTGGGATAAGTTCGTTAGTCAGGATAATCAGCCCAGGTTTTCTTGGAAAATTTTGTGTTTTTTTTTCGAAAAAAATTCATATCTCCGGAACAAAGTAAGGGCAACCAAATTTGGTACTCGTTTATATCATTATAAGTAAATTATCTACCAAAATTTAGCCTGAAGCCTGAGATTCAACCTTCATTGTCCTTCATTCTACTAAAATATGTCCAGAAAATTCATTTCAAATAGACCCTTTCTCTGATGCTTTGGCAGTAGCCTCAGCTATAGAGTTTATCGGTTAATCGTGTATAATTTTCGTCGAGTTTTCGTAAAAATCAATAAAGCTCAATATATCCGTTACAAGATACGACAAAAAATTGGATACATTAATTATAGGGTGTCTTGAGCTACATCTTAAAGAAAAATTCTACAATCACAGTGGCCCATAACTCGTTGGTGATACAAATTCTCTTTTTCAATTCTCTTTTCTGTAATTGAACAAGCCTTACTGGATTTTTGCATTTTTTATCGAAATGTTATGCATGTTCGTAAGAAAAGAAATTCGGAAGGCAGCAAGTGCGTTATGGTAGCGAATTTTCATTAAGTGCTTCAAATTTGAATAGCTCAATTTGCTATTAACCTATAAGGTTGACCAAGAACCCAGTTTTTCGGAAACACTTTAAATTTACTTTCGGAAATGTTTGTACATTTTCAAATAATAAAGTTATTTTGATGAGACATGACACATCGCTTCTACTATATAGGTTATACCGGTAGCCAAATTTGATGCCTGCTTTCTTAAAAAGAAACACATATATTTGCTATTAAAAACATTTTTATGAAAATTTGCTACCGTAACTCACTTGCTGCGTCCAGATTTTTCTTATATGTTGCTGACTGTTTGTCTGCCTACTGCGGTAGATATATCATATATTGAAGGGATAACACCGCCAGTGAACACCTAATGTAAATTGTCACCTGTTACACAGAAGGATGCTCAAAATGCAGTAAATGCTCTTAAATGGTCTAGTTCTACAGAGCCAGGCGAAGTGTCTGGTATATACACGTTGCAATTTTATTGTTTCCTTACCATTATCATTGATAAATGCAACTTCTTGTTTTGTCAAAAATAAGAGCGGCACTTACAAAACCAACATACTCGTATACAAAATTACAGTCGCAGCAAAAACGTTATGCGCAGCGAATATTCATAAGAAAAATGGAGTGGAGAAAATAAAAACAGAAGGAGCATGCATTTTACAATAGGTATGTTATAAATTGTGAGGTTATTTAATCTGCCAGCATGAAGTTATGATATTTGCCAATAATGTACAAGCAATGTAACCGTGGATTGATCCAATATTTATCTCTCTTTGAAGTAAAAACTTATATTACATTTTTGGTAAACAGTTCTGGTTCCTTAACCCAAAAATATACCTTTTTTGTTAATGGAAATGGACAAACCGTTTTTATCCTACAACTTTTTTGATATTGCGCTTTCATTTCCAACTAAATTAAATGCCCAAACTTCATTTTTTTAACCATGAAATTTTAAATTTGGTACACTAGAGACGTGTGTCGGTAAATAAATTAAAATTACAGCAATTTTCCAGATGACAACTGGATCCAATTGGTCTGCTTAACAAAGTTATCCAAGTTATTAGCAGGTGGTAGTGGAATTTTCCTTTACGTGATAGTAAAGGATTTTTTCACGCCCGAGGAGGTACCACCCCATACATCAAGTGAAGTCCCAACGGACGTTTCCGGTTCTGGTGTACGAGTCGGTTTCCCTTATAAGCGAGGTAAAATAACCCTTCATTCAGATTTCCGGGAGAGGGGTATACAGGGGGCGCCAGCATCAAGATTTAACATATCCTTCTTGAATATAGGTGGTCTAAATTCTAACCTGAACTCCGTCCACCTTTTCCTCCAGGCTAATAAGCCCCAACATCCCTTCCTCACCAAAACCCAAATCAGTGCCAAAACAGCCATTAATCACCTTAATTTCCCGGGTATAAGCTCCTTACTTCCTCAAGATTGCATGGAGGCGTGTGCGCATACGTCCGTAGCAATCTGCCCTGCACCAGACTCTCCAATTTAGAAGCTGGAAGGAAAGATATATTATGTATAAAACTCTCTCTCAGAGCTGCAACTAAATTCATCTGTTGCATTTACCGGTCACCTTCTGACAACAACTTTGTCCAGCTCTTTGACTAGCTTTCTAAAAAAAACCGACCATCTAATTTCTAAATATCCTTCCTCCGAGGTCATTCTTCTTGGTGACTTCAATGTCCATAATAAGGAATGGCTAGGATCTTCAAAAACTTAACCACAAGGGAGAGCAGCGGAGGCCTTTGCAGTCAGCAATTCTTTTGCCAATATGGTGCAGCAACCTACCTACTTTCCTCGTATCCCAACACAAAGCTCAAATCCAAGGCCAGACTTGAAAAGGTCAAAGCTCACAAAACGCTTCTACACAATCCCAGCCTAGAAAACCGTTAAGCATTTAACGACGCAAGGAACCGCTATGTCCGCATTCTTTTCGGGGCAAAAAACTCGTTTAACAGCCACATAAAAAACAAAGTCCTCTTAACCTCCAATGGCAGCAAACCCTTCTGGACTCTTGCTAAATCTATTGGGAATAATTTCTGTAAGAGTACGTTCCCACCTCTTGTCTCAGGGGATGAAATTGTTTCTACTGCCCTGGGCAAGGCTGAACTTTTTGCCTCGTTGTTCGCCGGCAATTCTACTCTAAACACACCTCCAAATGTTCAACCACCAAGAGTCCCCAATGTCGCGCATAGAATGACGGATATCATTATCAAAACTAAAAAGGTACGAAAGATGCTCTCTTCTCTTAATACCAGGAAAGCCTTTGGCCTTAACGAAATCCCAGCAATTCTTCCCAAAAAAATGCGCACCAGAACTTGCACCTGTCCTGACTCGTCTGTTTCAGACATCTTACAATAGAGACATATTCTCTAGTAACTGGAAAACTGCTCGAGTGCAACCCGTCCCCAAGAAAGGATCCAAAGCGCTTCCTAGCAACCGCAGGCCTATCTCTCCTTTCAGTCGATTGTAAAGTGACGGAAAAGTATATAAACACCCAATTACTAAAATTTCTTGAAAAACGCAGTATAATCGACGACAGGCAGTATGGATTCCGTCAGCGCGGATCAACTGCCGACCTCCTTTCCTTTCTCACACATTCTTGAAACAAGTCTATGGAACTACACGGTGAATCCCAGATTGTCGCTCTAGACATATCCAAAGCATTCGACCAGGTCTTGTACGCAGCGCTGCTTCATAAAATTCCGGCCTATGGCCTACCACCAAAACTCTGTACCTGGACAGCAAATTTCCTCTCCAACCGAAGCATTTCTGTTGTCGTGAACGGCCATTTCTGTAAACTGTAACCAATTAATGCATGAGTTCCTCAAGGTTCAGCTTGAGCCCTTACTTTGTTTCTTCTCCATATCAATGACCTCCTCTCTAGCACATCCACCCCAGTTCACAGTTACGCGGACGACAGCACCCTCTACTCAAATATACAATATCCTAAGCCTGTCTCTTTAGCGCAATTAGATGAGGATCGCAGACTCATGGAGGGTTCTGTCTCCGTAAATCTCCAAAAAATATTAACTGGGGAAGTTTAAATCTTGTACAATTTAACCCCACCAAATCTCTGTCTTGCTTTCTTTCTCATAAGAGATACACCAGCCCTAGACCATCACAATGAACAACCAAATTATTCAAAGTAATGAGTCCTTTTCACTTGTTAGCATTTCTGTGGATCGAAAATCTCAATTGGCAACATCATGTCACATCAATTGCAGAAGCGGCTGCTAAGAAATTAGGTTTCCTCTTCCGGGTTCGCAAATACTTTTCACCAGTTGATCTCTATACCTCATACACTACACAAATAAGGCCAAACCTTGAATACTGCTCCCACATCTGGGGTGCCGCTGCCGCTTCCACACTCGCTATCCTGAACTCCATTCGGAAGAGAGCTCCACGGGTCATCGGTGACGCTACCCTCACCCAAAGGCTGCCATCCCATGCCCACAGACATGCCGTTGGTGACGTCTCTCTCTCTCTCTCTCTCTCTCTCTCTCTCTCTCTCTCTCTTATAGACATCTGCACGGGCACTGCTCAGAGGATCTTTTTTCCACAGTTCCTCCACCTGCTGCCCCCAACAGATATACCAGGGGAACAAAGCGAATGCCCCCTTTTACTGTCCAGGTCACCAGACATAGAACATCTTGTTATGCCCGCTCTTTTTTCCTGAGGACTTCCAAGTTGTGAAATTCCTTACCGGCACATATTTTTCCTTCTCCTCCGAACCTCCACACCTTCAAGTCCAGAATTAACAAGTTGCCTCTTTCCTCCTTTTTGACACCCATAGTATTTAGGCTGTTAGCCCTCGTAGTGTGTTGTTGAAATACAAAAAATATATATTTAAAAAAAAAGAAGGTACCTGTCAAATTATAAACATGACAGGCAACTTCCCTTGTTAATGGCTTAGATAATCTCGTTTTAGCAAATTCAGCTAAACTAGCCTTTCCAAAATATTTTTACAAGCTAATTTGTATAAAGCTTATTAGGTTATGTTTATGCAACTAAATACCCATGCTGCTTAGAGATGTCACTATGTATTAAAATTAAATATTCTAGATTAATGGCAAATTAAGATATTAGAAGTTGAAGTATTTATATAAAAATTCACTACCGTAAAGCACTTGCTGCATGCAGACTTGTTTCCAACACCTGTTTAGTTTTACTAACAATTTTTTAATAAAAATATGTTGAACTAAGATTTGCTACCATAACGAGTTTTCTGCATCCAGGCTTTTCAAACACTTACTTACTATTTAGCTAACGGTCCTTGGTAACTTTGTAATGAAATATCGCTAGGCATAACGCGCCTAGACATATTAAAACTGTTACAATATTGCCAGCAGAGTAAAATTGACAATGTACAGTAAAATCGACAATCGAATACACTAAGTGAAGATTGGAACCTGTGATGAGCACTAAATAAGTACACTTGGAAAACCCAAATCGATGACTAATTAATACAGAAAAAATTTGCTTGCGATTTAGTCTCCCTCTCGATATCGTACTTTACCTAAGACTCAATATAAACGATGATGTTAGTAGTAAATAATTAAGTAGAAGTAATAAGTAAAAGTAGAATATTTAGTCCTCTGATGACGCTAAGTTTGTTAGTGAAACGATCGTCAGGTCTTTAAAAAGATGTGTTGTGGTGATTTGGGTTCTCCAAGTGTACTTATCGATAATCAAATTACCATAAAATTTTGGGCCGTGATGAAAGGATCCATGGGTGGACATTAATTCGTAATTAATATTCACAGCATAAACCAAAAAAGAATCGGTCACAAAACAGAGCCCCCTGGCACACCCTATGATATGAAGCGTACTTCGAAAAAGGAAGCGCCAACACACACAATATCTTTAATCTGGTAGAAGAGCTACTAGTCAAAGAAGTGTATTACCTAGAATTCCATGAGTTTAAACTTAGCATTGAATATTTGGTACCCTGCTGAATTCCCTGGGGAAATCAAAATATCATCAACCATAAAAATTTGATAGGATCAAGGTGGTCAATGCTAGTTGTCCAGTCATTCAGTCACTTTGGAAGACAAATTGTCGTATATACTTCTGGTTAAAATCCAGAATGTTGCGCTTCTCCAAAAAATGGATGAGCTGGTTTGCAGTCAGAAGTTTTATGATTTTACAATATATAAGAGAAATTTACTGGACTATCAATCTGTTGCAGAAATTTGGTTTCTTATTGAAGACACAGTAATAGCTAACGATGAAACAGCAGGAAGTCAATGACCGAAGAAGGAAAGCTCAGTTATACGACAAAGGCTTTACCAAAGACTCAATACATATTTTAGTCACTAAAACCACCATCATATCAGCGCTAAATGACAGATGACGACGGCCGGGATAGTTTTAGCAATTCCACGAAGACCACAGTCTCCACGAAGTCAATGTTCTCAAGTTACCTGAAACCGAGAAGAAGCGATATCAGGTGTCATATCATTGTGTTCTTGGATGGACACACTCTTATAATAGGATGTAAATTATGGATCAGTTTTCACTTTGGCTGACTGTCTCATTCGCTTATCTGCAAATACGGATTGCCACTTTTGTCAAGAGCTGGTTGCGCATCTGGTTGTAAATTTCCTAAGACAAAGAACGTTTGTACTGTGTTTAAGTATCCCCTTAGTGCTTTTTACAAAAGCAGCGTTGGGCGCTAATGTTAATTTCCAGTTCAGTGAAGCGGAATTTCGTTCAGAGGTTTTTCCTTGCATCTGCATAAGTTCCGAGGAAATTGATGGTTTTTGTGTATTAATAGCCTTATTGATTATGTAAGAAGCAGATGCACAGTATCGATTAATATTTAATTAACTAACATCCAGATCTCTAAAATGCCGATAAACGATCGAGATAAATCATCTAACAGCTGATATAAGCAATTATAGTCGATACGAATTAAGTTATTGATGGTATTGAGAGGCCAACGCTTAAACTAAACACCCTATTGGGGGCAGAATGTTCACATCAGGGGTGGGAACAGGATAATTTGCCAGCAGCTGGTCCAACAGAGAAAGCTATTGGTTAGCCTAAATCGAGCTAATGCCAATATCAACAGCGCCAAATTTGAAGATAGGATTACCAAGTGAAGATTGGAGTCTATGATGATCACTGATAAGTACAATTTGGAAAACCCACTTCATCACACTACAGTTGTAAAACCTGACGATCGCTCCGTTAACAAAGTTAGCGTCATCAGAAGGATGAATAAACTAAACTCAAATCAAGTCAGGTCAGGTCTCCCCTTTAAACTGTATTCTGATTAATTAGTTTTTCCAAATTTTACTTAGTAACTAGGATTATATCAACAAACTTCGCTAACGCATCATGTGAAGCTAAAGGACCGGTCACAAGTTACTGGATTGGGGGAAGATTTATAACTCCAAGTACCACGTGGTGTATGTATTGATGGAAGGGCACCAGCACTATTTGCACAAATTTAGAATTAATACAAAAGACAAAATTTAAAGGTGTATACAGGCACCTCAAGGTTAACTAGAAAGAGGGGCATTTAAATTTACAAAACAATGATCCCAGACTTGCCGAAAGATGGACCTGCAGGTTACTAATTTTTATTCCGCAAAGTCAGTTGATCTAACGAAGACGCAAACTCCGTTGCGTCTTCTACTCCCCCTATCGTGCATAGTTAAGGTCAACAATGTAAATAAGTAAAAATTTTCTCGTATATTTGTATTATTATTCTGGATGATAATAAATGTATCAAAGAAATAAGGAGGATATCAATGATAAAGCAAGCACTTAATGGACAAAAACCTTTCTCTTTCGTAAACATTTAACCTTAACTTTAGAGAAATGATCATTAATTCGATTGTACAGGGTGTGGTAATGTATGGAGCAAAAAGATAATCTTTGAATACATAGGAGATAACTAGAACGGACGCTTGTGACACAAAAAAAAACATAAGAAATATTGACAGAAATGCACTAAAAGAGGTCAGAGAAGAAGGATGCTTACTAAAAAAATGGAGAATATAATGGCAAAATTTGCTATTCTAAAAAAAAATACTTTCTGACGACACTAGTTGAAACATACATACTTAAAAAAACGAAGAGGCAGACTAAGAATAGCTCCTCTAAAAAACCGAGCGCTTTGATAATGTGCAAAAATTACGATAAAACGAAAACAATTGCTCCAGTTGAAAGTCCTGATGGCGACGACAAACACCATTGTCGTTGTACTGTGATGATGTGGTCTAGTGAAATAAGTACAACTATATCATAATGTAAAAGATTTTAAGAATAACACATGAAAAATTATTATAAATCTGCTACAATAAATGTATCAGATCTTATAATTCCCAAACGTCAGCACTTCTTAAAGGAATTCGGAATAAAAAGGCTTTACTACCAGACAATACATCTCAGATCTTTACGTATGCTAGAAGATTTATAGTTTTATAAAATATTCAGTAAGTTCGTATTTCTTTATCAACTGCACAGTTGACAGGGTCTTTACAGTCCATAAAGTCACAGGATGCATTGTTTTCGATAACAGCTTACATTTTGGTTAACATTTGCGAACAAAATAATTTAAAGATTGTAAGCTCACATCTATCCACATTTGTGTGAATCTATACAGGTGATTATCTTATGTACATTAACAGGCGCGGCTTCTTTGTATTGCGCAACTTAAAATGAATAGACAAATACCCAATGCTGATATTATACTTTGCTTTTCCAATCGAGAGTTGTCATGCGATGATTGGATGTAGAGCTACAGACATCCAAATGTGCACGAATTTTTGTAACCACGATAAATTTGATTATTGTTAAACATAATAAAGCAGCTTTTCAACATTTGTGTTTTCATAAAAAAAAATACTGTGAAACATTAAGTTAATTAACGTTTGGGGCAATATAACTCAGACGATGAGGCTTCTAGTAATATTTAGTTAAACGAAAATTCAGGTTAATTTATAGCAGTTAATTTGCGATGATTTTTGCTTTAAACACTGTCAAGACTTGGTTCTCTGACATATATTGAATTAAGGCGTTGTCTTTTTCACCTAATAAAATTGTTCCAACTTCTACCGTTGCGAGACTTGCAGACGAAGTCCGCAGCTGAAAATATCGTGGCAATTTACAATTTTACAAGTATATAATTAAATACCCAATGAAAAGGCTTATTTCACACACAATAAAATTGATTAGTTCCCTACGCGTTTCAGCCAACTAAGTAGCCACCTTAAGGACATTTTTTTTTCAATTCTCTAATGTTGAAGCTAAAAAACTATACCAAAGGTTATCCAACCTTAAGTTTCTTCTATTGTACGATGTCCAACAACATCGCATCCGAAGGTACCAGAAATCGATTCACAATTCAACTTAATCAATATAAAACGGCGATTTCATCACGAAACAGGAGAAAGGTCGGACATTCACAGCAGACATTATGAAAGCATTTTATGATTTTTTTTGCATTTTGTATTTTGTATAGTTTTTTAGTTCAGGAGAATTGAAGTTAAAAACTATAGGAAAGTTTATCCAAGCTATACTCTGGTTTCAACAACATCGCATTCGAATGTACCAGAAATCGATTCACAATCCGACCTAATCAATGTAGAACGGCAATTTAATCACTAAACAGGAGAAGAGCCGGACATTCACTGCAGACATTATGAAAGAATTTACCTCTGAAGATGGCTACTTATAGTGGGCCGAAACACGTAGGGAGCTAATAAATTCTATTGTCTGAAAAACATGTATTTTTATTGTGTATTTAATTATGTCTCTCCCAGCCTGTTTGACGTTTAGAAGTGATGGTGTTGGTGGTCGTAAGCTAGCCTCGAAAGTTTACTTTCATTAGCCACAGATTTTAGTGAATTTTCTTTAAAAAAATTTACTAATGAGGAGATCCCGACTTTCGAATTTTGAAAAAATTTCTTCAAATGAGTGCTATTTAGGACCCCCGGAACCCAAATCCGAGGTCAGTTTCAGACTTTATATGTTTATATATATATATATATATATATATATATATATATATATATATATATATATATATATATATATATATATATATATATATATATATATATATATATATATATATATATATATTTATGTGTCACACCTATAACTCAAAAAATAAAGGACCGATTTTGATAAAATTTGGCACATACCTTCCTTTCGCAAGTCGCTTGGATAAGTTCGTTAGACAGGAAAATCTGCTGAGGTTTTCCCGGAAAATTTTGTGTTTCCTTTCGACAAAAATTGAAAAAAATTTATATCTCCAAAATTAACAAAGTAAGGGCAACCAAATTCCATACACAGGTTTATATCATTAGGGGCAAGTCACCTACCAAAATTTAGCTCCGTAGGTTAAAGGACAAAAAAGTTACAGGCATTCAAAGAAAAATAAATTTGGGTTCTCCTCAAAACGTCAAAATCGCGATTTTAAATGTCAAAATTGGTGAGTACCTTCCTTTTGCAAGTGGCTTGGATATGTTCGTTATCCAGGAAAATCCGACGAGGTTTTTCCGGAAAATTTTGTGTTTTCTTTCGAAAAAATTTTATATCTCCAAAATTAACAAAGTAAGGGCAACCAAATTTTATACGCGGGTTTATATCATTATAGGCAAGTTACATACCAAAATTTAGCTCTGTAGGTCAAAAGACAAAAAGTTATAGGCATTTAAACAAAAATAAATTGGGGTTTTTCACAAAACGTCAAAGTTGCGATTTAAACGTCAAAATTGGCAACATTTAGGAAAATAACTTGAATCTAATACGGGCTATGGAAATAAAATGTCTCAAGAAGAATGTTTTACAAACCCTGAAGTCTTGGTTTCAACCGTCATTGTCCTTCATTTTAATAAAATTTTTCCAGAAAATTAATTTCAAATTGACCCTTTCTCTGATGCGTGGCAGTAGCCTTAGCTACAGAGTTTATCGTTAATAGTATATAATTTTTGTAGAATTTTCGTAAAAAAAATCAATAAAGCTCAATATATCTGTTATTATACCAGATATGAGAAAAAATTGTATATATTAATTATAGGGTGTCTTGAGCTACATCTTAAAAAATTATTTCTACTATTACAGGTGGCCCATAAGTCGTTGTGGATACAAATTTTCTTTTTTTTTAATCAAACACGCCTTATGTTATGGCGCATTTTTGCATTTTCCATCGAAATATAATTGATGTTTGTAAGAACAAAAATTCTGGGCGCAGTAAGTGCGTTATGGTAGCGAATTTTGATCAAATGCTTAATATTTGAATAGCTCAATTTGCTATTAACCTAAGGTTGACCAAAAAACGAGTTTTTTTGGGAACACTTTAAGTTTACTTTCGGAAATTTTTGTACATTTTCAAATAATAAAGTTATTTTGATGAAACATGGCACATTATTTTTACTATATAGATTATACTGGTAATCAAATTTGATGCCTGCTTTCTTAAAAAAACACATTATTGCTATTAAAAAATAGTTTTATGAAAATTCACTACCATAACGCACTTGCTGCGTCCCGAGATTTTTTTCACATCTTGAAGCCATATCCCCCTTAAACCCTGACTACCCCGCACAGCACCCCTATCCCCCCCCCCCCCCCAGGTGCCGTAACTTCCTTGGAGGGTAGGAACAAGACATTTTTCCTGTGGTTTATGCAGCGATGGTGCTTGTATGCAAGCATGCACGCGAGGGGGAAGGAAAATCCCCACGACGAAGCAGCCTCCTAACACCACCACAAATCGCGCCGGGGGGGTGCTTCGTCGTAGGCATTTTCCTTCCGCCCCTCGTGTGCATACAGCCACCCTCGTTGCATAAACCACAAGAAAGACTTCTTGTTCATACCCCCCAAGAAAGTTACGTGACCTGGCAAATAGGGGGTGCTGTGCGGGGTAGGCAAGGTTTAATGGGGTTATGCTTTAAATAGACAGCTTTCAAGCAGTTTTCTGCTCATATTTCCTTTTTACTACCAACCCGCAGAGCACCCCTATTCACTCCGAGTCCCGTTACTTCCTTGGGGGGTGTGAACAAGAAATGTTTCTTGTGGTTTGTGCATCCAGGTGGTGTCTTAGTAATGTTTCTGAAAACAATTTTTTGAAAAGCCTTCGGGAGCTAATCTGCAAATTTACCGAATTTTCGTTAAATCCTTCAAATTTCAATAACTCAACTGGCTATTAACGTAAGCTTTGTTGGTTAGGAAACCAACATTTAAGTTTATTTTCGGAAAATGTTTGTATATTTTCAAACTGTAAATATAGTACTTTGTTTCTACTACATAGGCTATACCGGTAATCAATTGATGCCTGCTCGCATTTGCTATTAGAAACATTTTTATGGAAATTCATTTCCATAACACACTTGCTGCATCCAGACTTTGAAAAATGTTTATATATTTTCAAACAATAAAGTTATTTTGTTTGATGCCTGCTTTCATCAAATAAAGACATTTGCTATTAAAAATATTTTTAAAAAAATTCACTGCCATAACGCACTTGCTGCATCCAGGCTTTTTATTACTAAAAAGTCCTTAAACAGTCACAATACTTGCCTCGCCCCCCATTACATTACTTTTGTTTCTTTTTTTTAAATTGTTACATAATAATAGATCGCCACGCATAGCAATAGAACCCATTCATTACAAATTTATATGTTTTTACATCCATTTTATATTGTATCTAAAAGTATTTACACATAAAATATTTAATTAGACATAAATAAACATGTTTTTTCTTTGTTTTTGTTTCTTTCTTTTTTTAATTTTCTTTGATTTTTGTTTGCTTTTTTGTTTTTTTTTGGTTGTGTGTTTTTGTGTTTATATATTTTTTTAAATTTTTGTGCATATATATATATATATATATATATATATATATATATATATATATGTATATATATATATATATATATATATATATATATATATATATATATATATATATATATATATGTATATATATATATATATATATATATATATATATATATATATATATATATACCGTCACACTTTTTTTTTTCTTTTTTATTCGATTTTGCATTAGGACAAACAGGGATACAGTGCGTCCAGGGGCGCTTCAGGACGACTTAACACAGACGAGACTGGACACGTTTAGAAGTTAAAATTACAACTTTATATTTTAAATGACAAATTATTTGTCAAAATGCCAGAAATTTGGCGCCTATGATAAAATACCCTAAATAGATAGGAAAAATTTACCGTGTGATTTAAGTGACAGTACTGTGTTACGTGCAACAGCTAATCTACTAAGAACGCTAATTACGCTAGCCCCGCGATCCTCTTTATTATATATTTTCGGCCTAGGTTTCTTATAAGAGCCGCAGTTTGTTAAGTTTGATTTAAGCCTTTGTAATATTACTTAATTTGGCTGTCTCCTCTCAGAATACCTGCGACAACAAAGAATTTACTTAATAGAGAAAATGCAACTGTAAGTAGAAATACTCAATACCTATTAAAAGAAAGTTGTAACGCTTCATTGGTATGTTCGTGGCACTGGATAAAACATACAAGCATATCAGAGTATCAACATTTTTAAATATTTGATTTGCGGCCACTACAAACAATAAGGAGGTGGGTAAGAACAATCGAAACTTTTTTATCGAGATTTTGACAAGTGCTAATAGAATTTTTCCTTGTGTCCATGGTAACTCAAAGCATATTATTATAGAAATATTCTTATTGAAATTGTTGGTTTGTTATGAAAATTAACTAATTTAGAAAAGACCAAGAAAATGGCTATCAAAGGAAGTAAAAATACACGACGTGTGCCTTTTAAATAATAAGTAACCCGTTTCTTTCCATAAGGAGCAATGTTGTCTTGCATTATCCGTTAGTTCGTCTGTTGTAACATTGCACGTTATGGAAAATAACAGTTTCTAATTAATTTTTCGAAAAGTAGTAAAGATAAATGTATCAAACCTCATATCATTCGAATCGCCTTAATTAGTGCTTTTAAAATAGCTTACAATATATATGGTGCCCCACTTAAAAAAAAACACAAGTTTGACATTTTTTCAAAAATTAAATAGTTTGCAAAATACCTGAATATACCATTTTATTCTACGGCAAAAGTTCTACCGGAAGCCGCTTTCACCTTTTCGATTTCTTGTTGAATAAATAAAATACGAGTGGGTCCCAAATTGCAAACTTATCAACAGCACCCTATATCTTCGAAGCTAAGAAGGCGGCGACTTTTCTGTCACTGCCATTTTTCGTTTCATAACAATTGAGTACAGTAATGCGAAAACCATTTGTCTTTATCTTCAATAATATCTGAGATACTACACATTTACAATGAAAATAAGAGACTCTGTACAGAGCGTCCCATTTTGCTTACAATTGCTGGGTATCTTGATTAATAGTAAAGATAGAACCTGCGCTAACTTTTCATGAAACGAAATATGCTTCAAACAAAATTGTCATAGCACTTTTAGTATCCAAGCTACAGGAAGATATTGAAAATATTGAATTTTCAGGTATCCCTTGTATTTTAGTTGTCCGACAACTTGTCAAAAAGGTAGAAACGAATCCTTTTAGAAGTTTTTACGTAGAACCTAGTGCGTAGTTAGTACGCTTGTATGTTTGGTTTTTAAATGGGACACACTGTATATTTGTCAATAAATTAATTTTCATTTTCACAAGCTTCTCAAAAATAAATAAGCTTATGGGTATATTTTAATAAACAACAAAAAAATACAAATTTTCATAATTCGCAATCAACATTTTTGAGCATGCTATGCCAAAAATGCTGCCCTCTATCGTGTACTTGGAAGCAAGCGCCAGTTCCTAAAATTTGTTCTATGCCGTGTAACTGTGTAACTGCTTGTCTTAATTATATAAATTTTGTGTTTCATTTTCAAATTTGACTGTTTTTTTATTACTTCCACATCGTCAATACGTGTGGAAGTATGGTATGTGGAAGTAATGATTGAATTTGCAGCACTATTTATTTATTGTGTAAAGGTATATTTGTGACTATGGCAGTAAACCAAACTCTGGAACATTTTGAGAAATACAATAAGTTAGCTTGTTTTATATTGAGCAATGAAATTGTTGCAGCGACATCTGGGATAGATCCACTTTTTACAGAATAAACAAGAATTTACTTGGTCAGTGATCATTTAACAAACCTCGTTAAAAACATATAATAAAGAAAATCGACAGGTTGAAGAAGTCACAGTTTTGGCTAATGTAGAAGCTTACCTTAGAAACTCCTGTATAGCCATTGAAAGGAGCGTAGGGATTGCAAAAGCTAGAGTTCAAAAAAATCTAAGAAAAACAAATACCACCCATACAAATTTAGGCTTATCCAGCACCTACATCCTGTGAATGCTTAGCGTCAGGTAGTCTTTTGCAATTTGTATAGGGAAAGATGTGATATGTTTAGAGATTTTACAACAAAGGTTATGCGGTCAGGCGAAGCGTATTTTACTTATTCTGATATGTAGTAGTAGCAGTAGCAGTGGTGGGGAGGCTAACGCCAAGCAAGTAGGCCACAATGGGCCCTTTTTGCCAACCCCAGCAACCCAGCAACTATGCTCTACTCTTCCTCGGTTCCGTCGCCAAACCGCCTCGACCTCGAAATGAAGGCTGTGGCGGTCTTCAATTGGACGGTACTTACCTGATTCATCTGCAGAGTCCTCGAAACGAACAAATCTGCTCGAAGACTCCCAAAAGCATCGCGTTCACACAGGTAGTGGTAAGACGTTTCTTCATCCTCGCCGCATTCTTGGCAAATGGGGTCCCTCTTAACGCCTATCAATGTGAGGTGTCTTCTAAGGGCGCAGTGGCCTGTGAGCACCCCAAGGATGCAGCAAAGCGTAGGTCAACTTCTACCGAGTAGCATACAGATTTATCTCTGTCTGGCCCCTCCACGAACTCCCTCACCTGCCTGCAGCCGCCAACCGACCACCAATGCCTCTCCATGGCCTCCTCAGTCCACCTGTCTAAGGCGACAGAGACTGTCTTCCTACTTATGCATATCGCAGGCTCCGGGCCACAGAACGGCCGCCGAGAATCAAGCCTTGCGAGATCATTCGCTACCTCATTCCCCGCTACGACACAGTGTCACGGAACCCACACCAGTTGCACCTCCTTTGCCCTGGCTAGTCCATTAAGGGCGTCAGCGCACTCCTGAACCAGTGTTGACCTGATTCTGGCTGCGCAGACTTCCCGGAGGACCGCCTAACTATCCGAGCAAATGTATACACATTTCTCGGGGCTCATCCTCACATCCTGCCTATTGGCCACAGACAGGATAGCGTACACCTCCGTTTCGAATGCCGTGGTATATGCGCTCAGAGCATAACTCTCGCGCACCCTCAGGCCCTGGATATATATTCCTGCCTCCGAGGGTTGTTGATCCTCCAGCCGCGATCCGTCGGTTAAACAGACCAGGCTTGCAGGCTGGAATGCAACCTCATTTTCCCTCCACTGATCCCTACTGGGAATCCTAAGGGTATATGGCCTAGACAACCTAATATCGTCCTCTGAATTCCGTAACTTGATGGCGGAAATCGGAATTTCCTTTTCCACCTATTTGGCGACTCTTGCATGCCCCATTACTGCTCCCTCTCTGCACCAATTTCGAGAGTCTCGCATTCTAAGATGCGACGCCATAGCCTCCCTTATGATACAGATGGGAAGCGGTGGTAGCATCACCAAGAACTTTAGCGCGGTTTATCTGATGTACTTAATAGGCTCAATAGCAGACTCTGGTTACAGGAAAACACCAAATATTTTCCATAAGACAGCAGGCCAGGTTTGGTCTAAATGTGTCTTGCTTCATATTAGGAACACAGATAAAATTTTATGTCTTTGAAGAAAACCTAACAGCCAATCGCCACCTTAAAATTTTAGAGACAGCTATACAAGAGTTGCTTGATGATGGTCCTTTAGAGCATTTAAACAAGATTAATTTTCAACAGAAAACAAGATCCTGCACACAATTCTCAAATGGCGAAGCTTTCTGGAGAATACTTTTCCAAATCAATGGATTGGAACCAATGGTCCTAAAAGATATCCCCCTAGGTCCTCAGGCTCTATGGATATACCTGGAGAATAAAATTTAGAAAGTTAATTATGTTGATGTGCAAGATTTGGGAAACAACAATAAGAGAAAGTTTTTGATACTGACAAAATCAGCGTGTTGTTTCACCTAATTCCTCGAAACGAATAGCAAAAGTATGCGAAGCGTGCGTACAAAAAAATTAATTAATTTGAAAAGTTCTTTTGATTTACTAGATTACTTTAGTGCTTATGTTACCATTTTTAAAGTTGGTCTTTGCTGTTAAGCTTACTAAATGATAATTATTTTCTAATATTACTTCTTTTTGTTACGTAGATCTATGTAACGCAGTTTTGTGGAAAATTAGTAATAAATTTATCGATAAATAGCTGCTGGTAACTAATTTTCTCTGTTTATTGTTAGCATATAGAAATACATAAACAGCAGCATTTTTTGCATGGCCTACTGCAAAATTTTGAATGCGAATTGGGAAAATTAGGATTTTATTCGTTGCTTCTTGAAATAGGCCCATAATGTTATTTATTTTTAAGAAGCTTGTGTAAATGTAAATTAATTTCTTGACAAGTTCTATTTAAAAAACCAAACATTGGTCAATATTTAACAAAGAGTAATATTTATTTAAAAAAACTAACTACCCCACTAGATTCTACTTAAAAAGTTCTGAAAGGGCTTGTTATAACCTACTTGACGAGTTGTCAGACAACTGAATACAAGGGGTACCTCAAAAATGCATTATTTACATTATCGCCCTGTAGTTTGGAAACTTAGAGGGTTATGACCAAAAGTAATTTTAATGCTAAAAGAAGCTGATAAGACCAGAATTAAATAAAACAGCAATAATTATTGTCAACTATTTAAATGGTCAAGTTATCAAATATAACTCGTATTTCGAAGGCATTTATTACATTAATTAAGCTGAGATGCTCAGTGTGTCTTGCATCGTCAACAATTCTAGCTTTTATGCCTTTAGATATAATGGCCTCTCTTTGTAAATAACATTCTTTAAGTGACCTCAAAGACAAAAAATACATCCTGTCAAATCAGTGCAGAAACTTCATTCAAATATTGCCGCCCGTGTCTCCCAAAACAGTCGGTTTGGGCTCAGAGTCGTGAGCTCCACCTTGCTGGAACCGAACTTCACTAACTGCACCCACTGTAACGAGAGCAGGTATAATTTATTCTATTAATAAATTTACGTTAGATTTCTCTCAATGAAGAACAGACCAATAATACTGTTTTTTAGTCTAATACAGGCACATACATATTTTTTTGTGGTGACTGGGTTTCAGCCTCCAGCATCCAATATGGATTTTGCTGAGACCAGTAACGCTAATTTTGTTTATTAACAAATCCGTGCAGTGTAAAAGTACCTTTATCTGAGAAAATGAATCGGTGAGTTCACAAACAGTATACGTCTAAATATGGCGGTCTTCAGTTGACCAAGCCAAATTATTTAAAATTTGTCTCTAATTCGATTGCGCTAAATACCAGTACCCCAAACCCTACCGTTATGTGGTTACGCACTACGTATTTATGGCGATGAGTCGAAGAACAGTACAAGTCCTGGACTTCAACTGTTTTTAAACACAACGCTCAATTCGACAGCAGTGTATGCATTCAAGATTCATAATATGAAAGATAATACTGGTATCCTTTATACTTATCATGAGGGTCAATCTGGGAAGGGACCAGATGAAGTATGTACATATCTGAACGATTACATACAATATCATATTTCCGCAGATATTTCCGAACTACACATCTCTTCTGATAGATATCCAGTAAAGAAGCGTTAAAATACTTTGTTTTATTCTAGTACTAAAGGGATCTGGGCGTTTTCAGAAATTATACCACTATTTTCCCGTGAGAGGCCATTCACTTATGTGTTGTCACAGGGACCTTGAAGCATTTAAGATATTAGTAAGGCGTCATTTCCGGATTTACTTACGAGAAAAATATGAAGACATGATGTTATCTTGCAGAGGAAATAACCCGTTTAGTGTGATGACCACAGCTTCCAAAGACACTATCGATTTTAAAAACTGGTAACCCGGCAGCTACAACAAATAATTACATTTGAGTTTCAAAGCAATACTGCACAAGCTTTCACAATTTTCAACCTCAAACAGTTTATCTCCGACAGTTTGACCTTATGATATGTCATATATATGACTATATCAATGGTTTTATTCCTCACACATTTAAGCTTTTGAAATAAAATATCGCTAGCCCCGCACTTCACACACAGACAGCCTATAAGGAATGTACTCAGATTTACGCAGAAAAATCAGCGATAGCAAGAAAGTACTGAATTATATAAATGGCGAAACTTTGGAGTTCTACTATTATGTTACTTTCTGGCCGACAACGACTAATAATCAAGAAGACTAACAGTAGCTATCCACTTTACTGAAAACATATTTAATATCTAATATTTCTAAGAGAAAATGTCAGGTAAAGCTTCTGAATTAAACCTATTTTGATATATTTCGGTTTTAATGAGGATAAGTAATCCTTTCCTATTTAAGATCTTTAAAGCCACAACATTTTTTTCGTGAAAATTGATTGAGTTCAAGGACAGTAACAGCCTACTTTGTTCTTTCGCTTGTAGCTCGGTTTCACTGATCTTCTTTTCAATTTCTTTTACAGAGGTTGCTTTCGAAAAACACTATAAGCCGTCTGCACATACCAAAGCTGTATTTTCATTAATAAGAGTAATCTAGGAAGTTTTTTTTTTGATTATCTCAAAACTAACTTTTTAAACTCGTACTGTTTTTGTACGTACTAATGTAAATAATATTTCCATCATAGTCAATTTGCCTACCATAATATTAAAAAAAATTATTTTGCACACCTCTCAAAATCGCCATCTACAAGCACTTTGTACTTTGTAAGGATAAAATTTTTCCTTTTAGGAAACTTACCAGATTTTTTGTGCAAGACTGTGTAGTGAAATCTATCTAATACTTGTAACAATTCTTTACTTGTGAGTTCTACTAAACGAGGCAATAAGCGATGCGTACACAGTAATAAATTTTAAAGTATGTTTTATTTAGACTAATGTGTATAAAATGAAACAATTATACGTTTAAACAAACTCACTCAAAATTCTGGTAATTACTTGTCCTTGTCCATAATAGTATTCAACGTAAATAATAATTGAACAAATAAACTGATATCTCCTGCGGTGGTAGATCCTCCGGTGGAAGTTGTGGCTTGCGGTGTCAACACCTTGCTGGGTTGTTGGCAGAGCTCTTTGAATAAGTTTAACCGTGGCGTACCTTGACTCTAAACAACAAGTTGTACTATACTATCGTACTCTAGGAAACTTCTTGATGTAATTTAATATCTCAAGTGATAATATGCTGTACAACAAAAAAGGATGGCGGGGAACGTCACGGTGCCTAGCAACGTCTAGCTTGATGTTCCTTTCCATAATGCCTCTAGGGTGGTTCTTTCGGGGCGCTCAGTACATCTCACCAGCGCTGACGCATTTTGGGCGCTCACCAACCAGTCAGGCTCACTGCATCTGTGTAATGTAGCAACCTTATTTGCAGGTAAATGGAAGTTTTCCTAAAAAGACGACAACACATCTAATGCCTTCTTACTACAGCCGCTTCGGTCTTCCGTTTGTTATTATATCTTTAGCACTAGAGGAAACATACCGTTTATTAATTTATGACCGATAGGATACACTTCATAAAAAGCATGCACACTTCTTTATATCTATGTTTCCTGTCAACATAGCCCATCATCATGTATATCTTAGATACAAGCTACACTATGACCATACAATAAGTCAGAAACTTGTACCCTATATTGTCATAATTTAAATACTTTAAAACACCAATCTGTTAGTCATATAAGCACAATTCGAAAAACCTAGTTCATCACAGCACAGCTTCCAGATCTGACGATCGCTTCGCCGACAGAGATAGCGTCGTCAGAGGGACAAATAAGCTGAGGGAAAGAGTTGATTTACCCCTCTGGTAATGCTAACTTTGTTGGCGATGTGATCGTCAGATCTGAAACCTGTGTTATGCTTAATTGGGTTCTCTAAAGTGTGATTATTACTGCTCATTGCAGGTTCCAAACTTCATTCATTGTTAGCCATATTCCAAAATCACCAAACTTTAAAGTTCTACCTAAATCTAAATCTGAAAGCTAAATTTAATTTCTCCTCCGTTGCCTTAATTTGCTGCTTTATTTTCTACATTTATTACCAGGATATTGTTATGTTTTTGTTGCAAATTTGGAGTCATAACTCTTTATAAATAATTCAAAATGATGCTAAGATTGTCATAGCTGGCATATTTGCCGTATACTCCTAAAGATATCAGGCACAAATTCACACGACCCTACCAACTGTGGTTAACAGCACCTTACATCCTAAGTCTTTCTAATTAGCAGGTTATTTACCTAAATTGTTTTGCAAATTCGTATTTTTTTATAAAAATTTGCTACAATAATGCGCTGGGACTTTTTAGATTTAACCGGAGTAACGGCAACAAGTTCAAAATTATATGACTGTACTGCCATCGCTGTAGATTTTACTGTGTAATAAAACACCACCATTCCTTCTAGAAATCATAACTTCCGATTTATACGAACATCTGTGTTAAGGAGGCCAGCTTTTATAAGCAATAAAAACTTTGGATGTGTTTATTAAATTTCGCATTATAATTTATGCACGGACGCAGATATATAATAAATTCAGCCGTGTAATAATGTAGGGTGCTATATTTCAGCAATATCTTCCTTGTAAAACAAAGTCCATATAAAATTTATGCGACAATAAAATTATCTACATAAGTTATCGACAAAAAACTTAAATAAGGATATAAACATTGGCCTAAATAATAAGACAGCCACCTTAAAAAATTATAAATAGCTAGTGGTAAGGAAAATGCACCACCCGCTTCTGTAATGCTCATATAAAATGCCCTATCGTAGTATATGCGTCGATCGGTAGAAGAGGATTTATTGAATGGCCAGCTAGATCTCCTAACCTAACTGCTCTAGATCTTTTGTAAGGTTACATAAAATCCTAAGCTTGTGTTGATCCACGGAGAAATACCGTAGAACTGCAAAATAGGATTACCATGGAAATATGGCATATTCCGCCACAAACGATAAAACAAGTAGTCCAGGAAATTGAAAATCAGGTTGCTTATTATGAACAAGTTAATGGACAACAATTTGAACATTTAATTTAATATTTCTTGTTATTGAGTTATTTTACATTATTCGATTAAGTTGATCAAAATTCATACCCTTATTTTCTCAAAAATACCCTGATGTAACATATCATGAAATTTGGTGATCTGTATTTCGAAAAAGTGTGTCTTACCAATAGAGCTGTCAAATAGGGGTTACCATTAAAAATACGATGACGTCATATCTAGGAAACCGTTGACGTTACAAACAAATTTTTAATATCGAAATGTGCACATTCAATTCTTATGTTTGGCATGACGATTTTTTGCTTGTCCCCTAAACATTTTTCGGTATTTGTTCCATTCTATGCGGTCTCGTTGCACATACACACACACGTATATCCACGCGCGCGCGTTACACGCCCCCATACACACACGCATGCAAACGCAGACGCACACCCACACGCATTTTCACACACAATTTATTATTTTATAACGGGTCGGCGGATTTTCATTTTGTTTTTGTTTTTAAATAAGGTACTCCAAAAGCTTCACTGCCTGGTATGCATTATTTTAAGATTCGCTTTTTTGATAGCCTACTACGATAACAAATAAGACCCCAAAAATGACTAAAATATATTAGGCATTTTTTACGAAAAAACAAATACGTCTATCGATTTAGGCACATCTGTAACCGACAATCCCAAGTTTCAGTGTCGTGACTTATACCGACTGTTCAAAACTTGAGTGCAAAAAATTAAGAAATCGACTCTTTGAGGGAGCCCTGTGTTTAACGCTATTGAGTTTCTTGCAAATATTAGATTGCCAGTGGATTAAGAGTTACCTAGTGTATCAATTCGCACAATATCATCCGCATATATTATACATAGTGTTATTAATAAATACGGAAATATCGAAAAACTGAGCCCGGCGCTTTTGTTACTATATGCGCCACGAAGTTTGAAAAATAAGTTGATTTACAATTTCTGCTTCTAGTTTGCAGAAAATAATGCAGCCTGTTTAATTTAAATCAATTCAATTAAAATAAGTCGATAAAATTTATTTCCTTATTACTTTTTTATGGCCTAATACAGGAAAACAAGAAAAAATAACAAAATGAGTATTGTGTAAAAACAAACAATGTTAAATCGTACCGATTTCAATTAGATCACCCTGTGCCGCAACATATTTTTCCAGTCCCTTTTAACAGTTGCCAGTAGCTTTTTGTAGCAGTTACGGCGTAATACATCTACACCGGTCACGATTTTTTCCTTTTTAAGGATAGATATATTATGCTGGCGCATATTATAGAAGAAATGTAAACAAAATTAATCCAAATCTTTATAAAAATGATTCTAAAATAGTTTGTTTTATCTTTAAACTTAAACATAAGTCGTCATATAAGACCGAAACATTGCTGAGATGTGTTTCAATTGTAGGTCTACTAATTTTGTAATTAGTTGTTACGTATACCTTGAATATAATATCCCGGGCATGAAGCCGATCTAAAGTGTCACGCAAATAGAACGTTAGTTGACGTATGCTTAGATGGCGCCGGGGGCATCGTGCTTGCCTCCTAAGCAGAAAGTTACGCGATCGAATCCAGCTCGACGAATGTATGTTTTTTATATTTTATTTTCACATTTGGGGATACAATATTGCATAGATTTCATACGTATTGAACAAGATATAATTTTTTTTAAAGCGCCTAAATAAGTTTGTCACCCTTGAGTCTGAGATTATAATTTTGTTAATGTTGATATGAAAATCCGGTCTGATAAGGTTGACTAAAATGAAATCATACTGGCGATTAATAAGGAAAAATAACTGCTACGTTTATAGTTTGGCAGATATTTTACTTTTCTAAATATGAATTGAGTTTCCTTCTGGAAATCTTATGTATATCTTTAATGAAATTTGTAATACAAGTTTCTTTTAAAGAGACTTACACTATCTACAGATATAACAAAATTAATTTTTTAGCTTCATAGAAAATTGAGCTTTGGGCATTTGTTGGATAATCTCCATAAACTTTTTCTTTGAGGGCAACCCCAAGGAAGTATTCAAGTGGTGTTATGTTATATAATAGAAAATAAATTTGAAAATCTGCCGACCTGAGCAAGTTGAATGTCTGCACGTTCGACCAAAGCCATCAGTACCGTGTCCATGCTATGTTGGAAACGTTAAATATCCCTACCCTCCCGACAGAAAGGTAGGAGCTCGGCAAAATTTCCAGGATAGTGAGGTGAAACTGCTCCCTGGCATCGATTAGTTGCCATAGTCGCGGAAATAGGCCGACGTTAATTTATATATATATATATATATATATATATATATATATATATATATATATATATATATGTATATATATATATATATATATATATATATATATATATATATATATATATATATATATATATATATATATAAATTAACGTCTCAAAGTTTAGATAGGATGTTATCAAAGTTTTTTTTTAAAGGCAACCCTTGTTAGTTGTTTACTATTTTTAAAGTACCTATATGGTAAACTACCAAATTCTTTTGCATATTAATAAAATATTCTGAAACACGTCAATTTTAAATTAAAAATGACATCCTGCAACACGAAAATTTCACGCTTACATTCAGCCTCCTTGGACTGATAGCTGCAACCCTCAAATTTTTAATTAAGGGCTTGTAATACCTCACTAGAAGTATATTTTCATTCTCTATTTAAAAACGGTATGGATTACAATGTATTCCAAACAGTAAAATAGTGCTGCAAATTGTATCATAACTTCCACATAATCTACTCTGCCTAGAAAGACATTCTCATAAGATAAATTTAGAGGCCACAATGAAGATATTCGTATTCTTGTACCCATAAGATTCTGAAACGTTATACTCCTCGAGTTTTAAAGAAAAATTACATTTTTTACCAAATGGCCCCTCATTTACCCCCTACCCTGTGAAGAGATCTTACCCAAAAACAATTCGAAGAGTTCATTTGTCGGTCGCTAACTGGATCCCAAATTTTAAGATGATTTCTTAATTCGTTAGAAAGTACCTACTAACAAAAAGACGTACAGGCCGACAGACCGCAAATAAAAAAAATCGTCCCAGAATCAAGTTTTTTATATGTTTTGAGACTTTTTACGTCGTAATTTATGTCACCGATATTTCACCCCCACACATTCAACCCTTAATTAAATTTCACCACAGAATACCAGATGTTTAATGAAATTGAAAGTTTTCTAGTAGACAAACTCTAAAACGTTATAATACTCGAGGTTTAACGAAAAAATCTCAATTCTCTCCAAATCATATCCCATTCTCACCCTACCCCCTGGAGAGATTTAACCCAAAAACAACTCGAATCGTTCGTTTGTGGGGTGCTAACTGTGTACCAAATTTGAAGACGATATCTCAATTCGTTCTAAATTTATCGTGGCTACAAACAGACAGACAAACACATCGACAGTACGACAGGCAGACCGACATACCGGCAGGCAGATAGATCGACAGACCGACATACCGGCAGACCGACAGTCAGACAGACCGACAACCCGACAGGCACAAAACATTTTCGTTCTCAAATCATGTTTTCTATATGCTTTGACATTTTACGGCGTTTAAGCGAAACAGAATTTTGAAATTTTTGTCGCGTCTGCCATACTTCTACACGTATTGACAATGTGGAAGTAAAAACCGGAATTTATGTGATTGACGAACTTTGCTACAACAGCTAAAGAATTTATAACTGATCGCCTTTAGTTCCTGATAATGGGAAATAAATTAAAAACATCAATTTTAACCTAGAAGATTATATTTGAGCACTCCTAAATAATTATCTCGATTGAAACTGTCATCAGGCGACAAATAATCTGGTTTACAACTATTTCTTCCCACACATTAAACTTTTAAGCATATTGCGTAGGTCCTTCTCTCATTCAATCTAAAGTTTCTTTAGGCCAGCTGCGAAAATTTTGACGAATAGCATGGCCATTAAGTCTAAAACTGCACTTATCAGAAAGCAAAACATGTTCTAGTTTGCTAACATTGGTACTTAACATTTCCATCATTCGTTTACCAAAAGACGTCCATCTATAAAAATCGTCTTCCATGAGCTCCTAATTCTTATCAGTTTATGGCGATGCATTTGGTTTTCTTATAATATTCAAATAATCGATGAATGGCTAACATCCAATGTTCTCGCTGCTTGTCGACACGAATTATGTGGGTGTTCCTCCAACTCCAGCATTACGTTCAATTTGGAATCATTACTGAGTGCATTGGAATGTTTCAATAGCGTCTTACATGGCCAAGCTACCGTAATTGTTTTCAAATTTTACTAATTGCCCCTTGGAATATAGGCGGCTAATCGGGAATTTATTTTTGAAAAAGGCGAGCAACTTCGATCTGTGATCGCGTTTTAGCTCCATAACAAATCATCTGTAGGATTGTTATTTTATGCATTTCTGTTAAATAAACAATTTTGCTACATTTCAGTTAATAACTGACAACTACTTTCACTAGGTTAGAATCACAAAGCAAGTTGCTAAGGCGTTTTCAACGAAACTAACTATGCCAACAATGAATTCATAATATTTTATGTTTTCGTCTTCATTGATACGGTACAAAAAGGACACTCTTTTTGCTTGATTTGTCGCTATGGAGAAGGAAATGTGAATAGTTTTTTGTAGCAAAGTACGCCAATCAGATTAATTTATTTTTTTACTGTTAATTGTTACAGTAAATTTTAAAACCACATAATTTTAATTCAATTTTAAAGCGCGTACTTCCTAAGGGTGAAGTTTTCACGTTGCAGCATATCACTTTTTAAGCTAACATTGACTTGTTTCCGGATTTTTTATTAAGATGCACAACAATTGAGAGTCTCAATTTATTAAATTTGGCTGTTCCACACCGTAAGACATCGGTAAAGAGTACAGTACTTACTGAGATTCAAGCTACATCAACTAAACAGAAGAAAAATGTTTACTTTGGAACAATATTAGACTTGTTTGCAATAGTAACAGAGAGACTTATTCATCAAAATATATTGTACGTTTCTAGAAAGCGGTATGAAAGTTATAAAAAAAATTGAATTAAACCTCACGGTATGTTGACTATTAATTAATCAATAAATCACTGTATATATAGGTACAAATATTATTTGCAAGCCATGTATATGTACTAACCCACCTCAATATAATAACAAAAACAAGTGCTTATGTTAACTCTGCCACCCTTCTCTATTTAAACAGTCTAGTTCTCCTGGTTCAGTGTACGTGAAATATCCTTCATATTACACCTACTTAAGTCGACATTCTGTAATATTACAGAAAGCTGGTAAAATGCATATTCCGTTGTTAGAAAGGATTATATACCATAAAGCCCTACTAAGTTGAATTGTTGGTTAGGGGACAAACCTACATTAAACACATTATCTACATTTAGTGCAAACAGCTTTAATTACCTTAGTATGATGTAATTGTTAAACGATTATCGTGTTTGCATATTCGTTTACACTCTCAAGTCTTAGGGGAGTTTTTTACTGAATTTCACAATGAGGAAATCGCGACTCTTGAATTTTGAAAACATTTCTTTACATGAGAGCAAACTAAGAACACCTAGAACCCACATCCGGGGTCAGATTCAATTTTTATATGTTTTTATATATATATATATATATATATATATATATATATATATATATATATATATATATATATATATATATATATATATAAACGATTAGGGTGTTTTTCCCTTAGGGCTCGTCCCCATCTTTGCCGCCTCGATGGCATAGCAGCCTTTCGCATATTGTGCATGCCCTTTGTCTTTTCTACTCCACCCATTCCAAAATCACTGTACCTTGAACTAGTCTGCACAGTGATTGGTAGGGTGAAGTTTTATATTGTTCTGTCTCCGGTCTAGACTGACCGTAGATCAGTTGTCTTTTGCGGTCCAGAGATTTACACTCGCACAAGATGTGCTGGGCTGATTCCTCCCCCTCGCCGCAGGGTCTGCATGCCAGGTCCCTCTCGAACCGCCCCATTTTATGCAGGTGTTTCTTGAAAGGCATGTGTCCCATCTGCTCCTGAGCTGTCCTCTGCTAAGATTTAGCAGCTCCACAGCGCTCTTTGAAGTGGGATCCCCAATTAGTGGCTTCCCATGTCTGAGCCCTAGATAATTTGCCCCGTATGCTTTATGGTTCCCCTGCATGTGCCTTTCGATACTCCCTTGACCCCGGTTCTGGTCCCATAAATGGTTCTTCTGACCCTCTTTTCGCGAGACTGTCAGCTTCTTCATTGTATTTGACCCCCGAGTACTATCGACCATTTCAGTCAATAAAACAAATATAAAAACCTTTACGCTAACAAACTCATTGACTTCATTGATTGTTGTTGCCCTTACTTGATGAAACTTGTCCCTAATACATGCAGACTTGGAGACTACTTCTCTGGTTTCACTGTTGGTTTTCGTTGGTGAAGGACGTAGCCAGCGCGTTAGCTAACTGGAGCAAGTGGCCCTTACAAATTTTGGATGTTCTAGGATGTTCTTCAGCGTTTCTGTGATTATAGTTTCGCTGCTTGACAGCATTCTCAGACAGATTAAAATTGAATTAGTACGAAATCATGACAACTACAAATAAATATCTGTTGCTATGTTATGATATGATGTTTTGATCAAAAAAAATTATCAAATTGAAAATAAAAATTAAACACAGATGACAGATGAGGCTTTCAAAATGTCTATGTAATGTATGTCAATATTTAACATAAAAATAGAACTAGCCTATAATAACTATCATAACAGTTATAACAATAAAATAACTAAACAATAACAGTATAAAAGTAGTCTCTATACAACGAAAATATCGACATACATCAACTCATTATCAAAACATCATATCATAACATAGCAACAGATCTTTATTTGTAGTTGTCATGATTTCGTACTAATTCAATTTAAATCTGCCTCAGAATGCTGTCAAGCAGCGAAACTATAGTCACAGGGACGCTGAAGAACATCCTAGAACATTCAGAATTCGGAAGGGCCACTTGCTCCAGTTAGCTAACGCGCTGGCTACGTCCTTCACCAACGAAAACCAACAGTGAAGCCAGAGAAGCAGTCTCCAAGTCTGTATGTAGTAAACTCATTGATATTTATTTTAAACACTGAATATAAATTCCTATCTTAATTTTTTTTATTCTAAATAAATTGATTTGGATCCGTGCTCCCCCTTATTATACTAGTTAAATCTTGCGTACATTCATTTGTTACAAATTATGTTATCTAAATTTTAATACGCGTCGTTCAAATAAAGCGCCTGTTATAGCTTTCACCAATCTGTTTGTTGGCATCACATTGGTTGGTGATTGTTGCTATGGCAACAACTTTATACGAAAATGTAATGGATGCATATTATTTTTAAGGTACCTTGACTGCTGCTCCATCTATCGGCATCAACTCTAATTCTGAGTTGGCAATATAATTTGCCTCTCCACCAGCCGATATTTATTATTTTTCACAGAAAAGTGGCTGAACTCTTGAGATTCTCATTTTATTCTTGTTATTTCAAGCCAATTTTGTGCAATTTAGCCTGACAATGTTAAATAAACATTGTTTTTGAAGTGCGCGTTAACTTTTTACTGAGTTTACTTAATTTGTAACTTACAACTTATACACTGACTATAAACGGATTTACAATTGTGCTTGTTCCTTTTAGTGAATTTTCGTAGAAAAATTTACTAATGGGAAGATCCCGACTTTTGAATTTTGAAAAAATTTTTGCAAATGAGCGCGAACTAGGACCCCTAGAACTCATATCCGAGGTCAGTTTCAATTTTTATATGTTTATACACACATACACACACACACACATACATACACACACACACACACACATATATATATATATATATATATATATATATATATATATATATATATATATATATATATATATATATATATATATATGTATATATATATATATATGTATATATATATATATATATATATATATATATATATATATATATATATATATATATATATATATATATATATATATATATGTATCACACCGATAACTCAAAAAATAATGGGTCGATTTTGATAAAATTTGGCATGCGCCTTTCGTTTGTCAATGGCTTGGATAAGTTCGTTAGTCAGGAAAATCAGACGAGGTTTTCCGGGAAAATTTTGAGTTTTCATTCGAAAAAAATTCTTATCTCCAAAAATAATGGGCCAATTTTAATAAAATTTGGCATGTACCTTCCCTTTGTAAATGGCTTTGACAAGTTTGTTAGTCAGGAAAATCGGACGAGGTTTTCCGGGAAAATTTTGAGTTTTTATTCGAAAAAAATTTTATCCCAAAGAATAATCAGCCGATTTTGATAAAATTTGGCATGTATCTTTCCTTTGTAAATGGCTTTGATAATTTCGTTAATCGAAAAAATCGAACGAGGTTTTCCGGAAAAATTTTGAGTTTTCATTTGAAAAAAATTTTTATCTTAAAAAATAAAAAATCTATGATAACCAAATTTGGTAGGTAGGTTAACGATATAAAAAGTAAACTCTACACAAAAATTTAGATTTCTAGGTTACAATAAAAAAAATTTGTAATAAAATATTTTGTGCCAGATCATTTCTATGAAAATTCACTACCATAACGCAATTGCTACGTTCAGGCTTTTTGATGTTATTTTTTATGATTTTACTACTTTTACATGGATTTATGTGACTCTTAATACGACCGTTTTCAACTTGATGCTGTTGCTTTGGACGTTTAAACAAGAAGCAGTTCTTAAAAATAAAAAAGTCTGGACGCAGCAAGTGCGTTATGGTAGTGAATTTTCATAGAAATGATCTGGCACGAAATATTTTTTTATAACTTTTTTTTCTTTTAACATAGAAATATAGATTTTGGTATGTAGTTTCCTTTTAATGTCGTAAACTTACATACCAAATTTGGTTACCATAGCTTTCCTATTTTTTGAGATAAAAATTTTTTTTGCGAAAGAAAACCCAAAATTTTCCTGGAAAACCTGTTCCGATTTTCCTGGCTAACGAACTTATCCAAGCTACTTACAAAAGGAAGGCACACGCTAAATTTAATCAAAATCGGTGCATGATTTTTTGAGTTATCGGTGTGATACATAAATATATATATATATATATATATATATATATATATATATATATATATATATATATATATATATATATATATATATATATATATATATATATATATAAATATATAAATATATATATATATATATATATATATATATATATATATATATATATATATATATAAACTAATGAAAATTGAAACTGACCCCGGATATGGGTTCTAGGGGTCCTAGATCGCGCTCATTTGAAGAAATTTTTTCAAAATTTAAAAGTCGAGATCTCCCCATTAGTTAATTTTTTCTAAGAAAATTCACTAAAAAACACAATAATTTGTTTTCTATGGTCTTTCTGGTTTTTAACTTATCAGCCAATCAAAATGTTTGTTTAAAATTTATTTCCTTCCGTCAAGTGTTGTTTACTTGTTTTTAACAGAAATTTCATCGAACTCGCCAATGACTTTGCTAATTTGCAAATATAGTTTAAATGGATGTTACTTCCTGCGAAATATCATTTAAATTATTATGAACTCAGTTTTAAGCTGATTTTATAGCGGTAAGTTTAAAATATTTAATACATTTACTTTCTTATCCATAATGATGTGTAATTCAGTTTAAATGCTTATGTGTCATTTAACCTTTAATTTACTCACATTCTAGAGTTTTGCAAAGCTGTTTGTTTTCAATTACATTTTATTAATATCTAAATACATTACTATTACTATTTAAATTCAACAAAAATTTAACTTTTTGTACAGTCTAACACTACTTTTACTCTACGTGTTTCTGCAAAATTTTAACCTACACCTTATCTTGTTATTATTTTAAAGTAAAAAATTATAGTTTTTACTTAAATTATTGTCACTTTGGGTTCGGTACACCTTGTCTTAACCTTTATGTCGTGGTTTTATATTTACTAACGATTATTTTTGTGTGCTTGTTAGATTATTGTACCAAACAACCACACTTTTGTTCATTTTTTGCTATTTACGTTTTGCTACAAGTATATAATCTTTGCTTCGTATTCATTCTGTTGACTGTATATTTAGTTATTTAGTCGATTAAAGTCTCTTAACGTTGTGCTACGACAAAGTAGCGTCAAATTTTTTACGAATTATATATATATATATATATATATATATATATATATATATATATATATATATATATATATATATATATATATATATATATATATGCAGAAAATTGGTTTCAAATTAATCTCTTCTCTAATGCTTTGGCAGTAGTTCAACTTCTTGATTTATTAGTCTGTAATTTTCGGCAAATTTTTGTAGAAAATTCACTGACGAGAAGATCGAGATCTTTGAACTTTTCATTTCTCTCGACTTACTTATGAAACCAAATATAAAAAACTGACGCAGAATGTGTCTCATGGTAATTAATAATGTATCTATATGCATTATAAAGAAAATACTGATACAGTCAGTGCGTTATGTTAAGGGCTTAATTGAACACTAAATATAAAAATAGGGACGCAGAAAATGTGTTATCGTAACTAATGAGACAGCAATATGTATTAGGAACGATAATTCTGACGCAGCAACTGTATTACGGCAACCAACGAGATATCAATCCGTACTATGAACGAAATACAGAAGCAGCTAGTATGTTATAAGAGGAAATAAAGTGTATGTATTCTCTAAGAAATACTGTCACACCGATTAGTATGCACTATGGTAAATATTGAAGCAGAAAGCGCTTTGTGGTAATGAATAAGGTATTATTATATATATATATATATATATATATATATATATATATATATATATATATATATATATATATATATATATATATATATATATATATATATATATATATATAGTCCCTGGTAATCGCAGAAACAATCCTTACCATAATTCATGGACAATTTTTAAAACTTTTTTACCAAAAAAAGGAATGTAAAGTACTGTTACCGTTACATTTACACAACAACTAAATGTATTTTAAGTAGTACCTTATTATATATATCTTATTTGTTACCATAACGCACTTGCTATGTTCATGTTTCATACAAAAGAGAGCAATAAAGTAACCATAGAATAATGAACTATATACCCGACTGTCATTAAATCAGATAAAGAAAAACTAAGTGGAAACACCGCTAAACCTGAACAGAGATTTTCGTGCATGCGTAAGAATCTGGCCAGTAAGGAGAGCTAAACTGTAGAATTACCGAGCTCAGTTTCAGTATATATATATATATATATATATATATATATATATATATATATATATATATATATATATATATATATATATATATATATATATATATATATATATATATGTAGACCATTTCTATGAAAATTCGCTGCTTAAACACATTTGCTGTGTCAAGAGTCTTTGGCTTGTCTAAATATTTTTGTAATTTGTTCAGATCTAACATGTTTGTATGCAAAATCTACAATAAACTATCCAGTCTTTAGCAAAATCAAAAACTGCATACTGTGTATTTTATGTCCGTTAATTAAATATAATAAAAATAAACTCTGAATTATCTAGAAGTAAATAGACCAAGAAACTATTATACTTGTTGCGCTTAATTGTTATTCGGGTTAAGCAACTCTTATTTTCATTCCTAACAAGATCAGTTCAATGGCAAGAGCATTTAACTTTTCACTGCGAAATTAATCTACAAGTATCACTGGCTTTGAACAGACATTCCTTTACTAGAGACAAACGATTTCCATAGCCTCTCCAATTAGATAAAATGTCAGTAAGATTTGACCGGCATTGTTTAGTTGTTTCAGAACCGTAGCCGACTGGATGCTTTCGTAGAGTACTTCATCCTCTTAACTGAGACTAATGACCAGAAGGCAAAGCGTAGCCGCACGACATCGATTGCGGCATACCTTCCTTAGAAACAATTCATTAGTCTTCAGCTTCGGAGCTTCTTGACTACTCTCTTCTACAGCGCCATCTACAAGTTGGAAACGCCAAAGAGAAACTACTTATGTCGATTCATTTAACCCGGGATTCAAAGCCTTCTCCTGCTTTCTGTTGGCTTCCTTCCCTTGCCTAGCCGAATTTCTTAATGTATTTCGAATACAATAGCTCTCTGGTGGAGATATACGATGACAGTCGGCAATGAAGCGAGCCTATATATTCACGGAGATATGTAATTATTAACGTATTCTAACCTATTTCTACATACCCCTGTCTCTGTAACATATGTGTAGAGGTATATTTATAGGATGTTATCTAGTTTAAAGGAAGGTTTAATGGTTAAATGTTCGACGTTCAGCGTGGAGCAGCGGGATGTGCTTCCGCTTTTGCTTTTCGGAAAGATTTGAGAGATCCTCCCCAGCTACAACAGATCTAGGCCATAATAAAAATATCTCTTACGTGTACTTTAAGACACCAAACTCGAATCCTTTACTTTTAAGAATATGTCCATATTACAAAAAGTCGGGGCGCATTAAATGCGCTGTAGTAGCGAATTTTTAAATATTCGAAACCTTCTTTACAAGCATGGGGATATCATAAACCGTAAAAAAGACAAGAAGTCGGTTGAATTGAGGCAATTTGGTGTTGAAAACACAAATGTCAAAAAACAAATCCTTCCTTTTGTTAGTTCCTGAAATTTCATGGAAATTTAGAATTTTTAGAATATACTGTTTTCGATATAACTTTTTTACTAGTGATTGTATCAAGTGATATTTACGCCTTCTTAGGACACTGTTTAATTTACATTATTCCCCTTAAATCACAATCCTTGCAAAACGCTTCGTTTTTTTAGGAACATCTTCAACTTCATTTTTATTGGATTTTAATATTTTTAAATAGAGTTCATTTTTACAACCGCAACTGCGATCACTTAGTTTAATGTTTAATGGATGAACTATTAAGAAAATTGAAGAAATACAGTTTCTGCGAAGAGTTCTCTGGAAATAATGTCTACATTTGTGTATTGCAATCGAGCGTCAAATAGTTCTTTGACAGCTCAATTTAGATTCTATGTCTAGTGCATAAAGTGGTTGCGTTATTCGTTTTTATCGATAAAACGCTCTTTTTAAGTGAGATAGGGCGAGATATGTTACAGATCTATTACACCTCACATAGAAACACTTATTTCTTAAACATATTTGCATTAGGATCCAGATAGAAAGCAACCAACTGGAAATTATTATGTGTCTCTGCATAAGTTTAAGCAAATATGGTTTGTTTTGTAATCCCCGCAAAGTTTGCTTCATGGGAACGATTAAAGGCGAGGTTCTAATTTCATTTGATGTAATCCCATCGTTTCCTAGCGTTTCCAAAAGCAAATATTAACGTATTTAGAAGAGTTGTTAAAAATAAATAACATAAATGAAAATATTTGTAAATAATATTTAACTTTAACAAACCTTTGTATTACACAACAAATTTTTCAATTCAACAATAAGTTTTTTGAACAAACTCAAGGCACGGCAATAGGCAATCCGCTATCGCCGTTTTATTGCAGACCTTTTCATGAGCAGATTTTAAACACACCTTGAAAGTGAAAGTGGGTATTTTCCTAGAGTGTGCTTTCGTTACTGGAATGATATATTCGCAGTGTTTAACACAAACGTTTGCACAGGAGAAGATTTTATTGCCAAATTAAACAATAAATGTGATTTTATAAAATTTACCCACGAATTAGAAACTAATAATAAATTACGCTTTCTAGATGTACTTGTTATCAAAAATAAAGGCACTTTAGAATTCGATGTCCATAGAAAGAAAACCACCAGTCTAAGCCACTTTCCGAATGACTCGCATCATACGTACGCACAAGAAATGGCCAGTCTTATACCAAATAACGAAAGTGTACTAAGAACGTGGCCGTATATAACAGATACATTGCTTGCCAACTGGAGAAATTAATTCAGAAACAGAAAACAAAAAAAAGTTAACGGAATCAACGACTTTTAGAAGAGACGAAGACCAAAAAAACTGTCTATGCTTACCATTTGAACCCTGAATTACGAGGCGTCTAGATAGAATTTTTAAAAAAGCCAATTTGCAACAAACATTTTCGAAAAAAATAATTTAAAAAAATTGCTAGGTAACTCAAAAGACAAGGACAATACGGCCAAATTGTCAAAAATTTGTTAAATAAGTTGTAATAAATTGTGATCTTAAAAAGATTTATTGGAATTAGATTCATAGAATATTAAGCACAATTAGGATACGGTACTATAGATAGATCTTGCGTCGCCCGACATATTTGGGATAATAATCACCACCTTAATGAGAAGAATTTAAAATTAGTAAAAAATGTTAGACAACCAGGACAGCTAAATGCCTTCGAAAGTATATATATATATTAGTAAATAAAAATGTATGGATCTCACTCCGCCGCCTATTGACAGTCTCCTGATAGATTACTTTATAAAATAAATTCCAGGAGAGGCATTTCCGGAAGATAACAAAAGAACACAGATATTTCCACCAAACGATATACGTTAATTTTGGTGTCGTTGAACCTCCACAAATCGTCAGTAACCGACTACCTGCAGAAGAATATAAACAGAGTTGTAGATATAAGATATTTAGAGTTATTCATCGTCTGATAACACTAACTTGGTTAGTGAACGGATCGTCAGGTTTTTTTAATGTTTTGTGGTGATTTCTAGAAATGTGCTTGTATACATGTTTCTTAAACAATTTTGGGATAGCTGTCAGTTGCAAGATAAAAACTCTATATTATATTTCCGAACCTTTAGAATTATATACTCTATTATCAAGGATATAAAGGTATGGTACCGGGATCCTCGCAACTGGGAAGCCCACAGGGTAGACCAAGCAGTGGAACCGCGGAGAGTTAAGAATACCATAGACAATTCAATAGACCTCGAGATTGCGGCAGCCCAAGAGCGAGACGCAATCATCTCGGCCTATAAGGCCAACTGCCCCCTGCAAATGGGGGCATCCACCAGGAATGTCCCGTTCTGGAACGAGGAGGACCTTAGGCAAAAGAGGACGCAGGCACGTAAGCTGTTCAACGCGGCCAAAATATCGGGAGCATGGGATGAATATAGGTACGCCCTAACAAGCTACAGCAAAAGACTTAGAGACGCCGGGAATGAGTCCGGAACGAGGCACTGCGACGAAGTGGAGAGCACATCCGAGAGTGCTTGACTACACAAGATCCTATCCAAGGGCACTCAGACAAACAAAGGCTCCCTTAAAACATCGAGCAACAACAAGCTCAGTGTGTGTGTGTGTGTGTGTGTGGGGGGGGGGGGGGGAATGGTGTACTATGGAAGTCCTACTACGGACACACTTCCCCGGCTGCAACATAAGAAACCAATCACTACCTGCCTGGGAACATTCAGAAATAGAGGCACCGTACTGGGGGATCAAGAGTAGACTGGAGAGCCGCCATAGAGGTGGCTACGTGGAGCAAAATTAGATGGGCCACTAACAGCCTAAAGCCAGTCAGAAATATTTGCATGTTCCAAATAGACTACATCCGCTATGTTTTCTAAAAGTAATAAAGCACTTTAAGCATCTGCTTGTTAATATATAGATTCGCAAAAAAAGTGGCTTAGTATATGGTGTAAAAGCATATAAATATATTTACGTATAAATATGATATAGTTTATTACAATACCTTTCTTAAGAAGAGCTCGTTACATCCTTCAGCGTCAGGGTTGCCCTTCCAATGAATATGTCTATATCTCAGGTTACCCAAAAATCTTGTTCCATCCAGTTTGGAGACTTCTAAAACGAGTCTCCTGATATCAAGTTTCTTCACCTTTGCGCAGTGCTTCTTGTATCTTTTTCTTTGCAGTTCTTTTTCATCCATTTCACTAACTTCTCCTTGGGATGTAAGTCCTTCTTCAGCGACCCACGCACTTAACACTTGTTCTATAAAACTAAACAACTGCTGGACGTTCGGTTCCATCTTGGCGTGAGTCACGTGAGTTTGCAAGCTAGCGTTTGTACACACTTGCAACAACAGATTATCACCAAAATGGACAGTTTTATGTCGCCTTCTTTTGGATAATAACGACTTTTCTGGGGTACTTTCACCGTTACATGCCACGTGCCGACTACACTTGTTACCACACCTTGATGTCGATTCCACCATTTTAAACTTAACTTTGATTTAGCAATGATAAATTTTTATAAAACATAGCGTTGATTTTTTTAGTTTAGTCTATGTCTTTAGATTAATAGATTAATGTGTGCTTTGTTGATTGATTTAATAGATTTAGCACAGCGGTTTGGTGTTTGTCGAAATAAAACAACAAATGAAGGCACTGTGTTTACGTCTCTATACTGTACACACAACAATAATTTAAGCCGCTAACATTAAGGCAATAAACAATTTGAACAGTTTTTTATTATCACAGCAAGTTGACGAAGACAATGTTCAAATGCTCAATTATCAGAATTAAATTTATTACATTTATTACGTATCTGAAATTAATAAAAGGTTTTTAGTAAGTATAAGTTGTAAAATGGATCGGGAAAAAAGAAGAAATTTGTTTAGGCATTATGTGTTAGGATATAAGCAAACTAAAATAAACCCAGCTATTAACGTATGAGGCGCCTAAAATATGTAAAAAAAACGTAATCTTGTTATTGGTAATTAGAACAATAAATTACTTGTTGTTGCCCTTACCGTTCCACTTCAAGGGTCGATTAATAAGTACCCGTGTTTGAAAACGAGTGCCCTTGCTGAGGAAAGTAGGCAAGGAAAAACATACAAAGAAATGAAAACGAAATTGGGTGCTGTCTATGGGGACCTTTCACAAGCTATGTCAACCGTGACATATTGGATCAATGAATTTAAACATGGTAATATAGCTGTTTGTGGTAAGGAGCGGACAGGCCACTCAGCAGACGTGGTTACCGAGGAAATCATTAAAAAGTTCAACGACATGATTACCGCCGATCGCCGAACTATAGTAGGCGAAGTAGCAGAGGCCGTACGCATGTCGTACGGAACAGCAATCAATATTTTACATGATGAGTTAAAAGTGAGAAAGATATCGGCTCGATGGGTGCCACGATTGCTCGCGGTAGACCACAAGCGGATAGGGCTGTTAATATCTAAGCAGTGTTTGAAGCATTTTAGGCGAGATTCGCTGGCGCTTTTGTGTCAATTCATCGCCGTTTAAGAAACCTTATTAAAGACTAGAAATATTATTATACATCAGAGACCAATCGACAATCGAAACAATGGATTTTTACGGGTGAATCTGCTCCAAAGAAAACACAGACGATGGAGGGCCAAAAAGATCATATCCAGGTTTTTCTGGGATTAAAACAAAATAATCCTCATGTGGGCTTTTTTCAGCAAGGAAAAACGATCACAGAGCAGTACTACAGTGGATTCGACGATAAATTCAAGAAGACAAGGCCCACTTGGGTAAGAAAAAATGCTGTTTTACCACGATAATGCACCAACATACCCCTTTCGAAATGTCCCCACCAATTTGCGTGAACTGCGCTACCAATTGCTACCTTACCCACCGTACTTGCTCGACCTAACTCTCTGCGACGTTTTTCTGTTGCCCAACATGAAAACTTGGCTCGAGATAAAAATCAGCTCAAAGGAGCAGGTTTTTTCCGCGACAAAAGCGTGTTGTGAAAAGTTTGAGAAATCATATGTTTGAGAGGGAATAATAGAAACGTTCGGAAAAGTGGATCGAATTCAAAGGAGTTGAAAAATTATTAAAAAAATGTAAATACTTGCGTCTTCATTCCTTACACGGATATTTATTGATTGACCCTCGTAAATGTAGACGTAGATAAATTGTCTGTGGCTTTAGAATTTCTTATTTTCTTCTGTGCAGCCAGTTTCGCTGCTTTAAGGTATCATCACAGAAGAGAAAATTGTATCTTTAGAGAGGGGACAGTAAGCAATTATGAAGCCAGAAAAATATCTCTCTACCTGTATTTACTTAGAACAGTCCTCTAGGTAAATAAGAGAAGGATGGTTTCATGTACTCTTCCTAAAATTTGAAAATATAGCTTATAATTGAATAAGTACTGCCGTATTTTTACATAAAAATAATAGTAATTTGGGTTTATAAATGCATGAGGATAAATTGTGACTGAAAAACGCGTAAGATGTGGATAATTTTATTTAGTACTTAAAAATCCAAAGTCTTTTAGAACCAATACTAAGTAAATTGTGTTATATATATATATATATATATATATATATATATATATATATATATATATATATATATATATATATATATATATATATATATATATATATATATATATACTGCACCAATGCCCGACATATCTGCGAAAACATTATGTATGATACTAATAAAGTATAAATATAAGAAAGCGTAACTTGTTTTTAGTTTCCACTTAGAACTTAGAAGGCGCTGAACCAGCTGCGAATAAACAAATAGTACTCAGTTTCAATAAAAAAGTTGTTTTTATCAATTCTGTTCGCTAAGAACACCTCTTCAAGGAATTAGCGCTGCACCAAAAACTAACCAGAAGTCTAAAGTTTATTTTTCTCGAAACCCCTTATTTAATTTGGAAGAATATTCTTTGAGTGATAGGTTGACTCTTATACGCTGTTAGTGTAATTCTGTACTCACGCAGAAATTGCGACTCTAACAGTTGCAACGTATTCTCTTCATAAAATTTGTAACACCCTGTAGAGTTCAGGGGTGAAATAATCAAATTAGAATTCCAACCAAAATCCGTAGAATTCAGCAGCTAAATAATCAAATTAGAATTTCATCCAAAATCTAGCATAAGCCTTTTATGATATTTTGTTTTTTATTTACTCAATTATATTTGCTGATACCAGAGAAAAATAATGTTATAGCAAAATATGCTTGTAATGATTTCAATCTGCACTAAAGGAATAAAGTAACTAGCAGACTGCGGAAAATTAGAGGGCGACAGTAAATGTCATCAGCTAGATACAGGTGTCACAAAGTATGAAAGATTTGTATTTTCTGTGTTAATCTTTTTCATTATTTTTCTATAATATTTTATGTTGATCAATGTGGAACGCCTGACTCTAATTCTCACTCTCGAACAACATGCTTAAAAAGTATTATTGTTTGGTGCTGAAAATACTGAAGAAATTGTAGACGTGATAAGATATATTTATTCACTTAGTCATCATTTATTCGCAAATGTAGAAATATATCCATGACACGTCATATGAGTGTACAGACTTTCATGAGTAAAATATATCAAACTACAACAAAACTATCACACTAATAAAACAGTCGAGAAAACACACAAAGTGTACAACGGCAAATAATCAGCAAAGTATAATTATAACTTTATAACTACAAGAAAAGATCGCGAGAGAGACGAATGTTATGTGGCTGTAGGATTGTGAATTTCCGCTAACCTTTAAAAAGTATTACTAAGCAAATTTTTTTTTGAGACTACGTATAAATGCCACTGGACTTTTATCTGGCATGGAAACGGGCAACAGGTTACAAATTTTACAACCGAGCCTTTAACAAAAATCATCAGAGTGTACTTTCCAAAATGGAGTCGATAGGCACCTCGCCATCGGTAACCTTGAAGCTTCCCATTTCGAGGGTATTTCACAAAATACTATCATCACCTTATAAGAAGAATATTCTAGGAAGCAGTTCTTCCGATTCGGATGAACCTGAATTAAATGACAGCTCCAGTGATGAAATATTTGAACAAGAAATGCCTGAGGAGGACTTTGACTACAGTGTTGAAAATCTGGACCCAAGTGATTTTGTGCTAGTCAAATTTCAGACAAATTCTAGTGTAGTCCACTATGTTGGTCATGTGGAAAACGAAATTTGTTCGTTAGAGTTCGAAATAAACTTTTTACAAAAAAAAGAACGAGGCTTCGTTTTTCCAAATGTTTAAATATTGCTTCTTTTTCCAAGGAAAACATTGTTCTGAAGCTTTGAAAACCATCACGGTCTGGAGGAAGCGATAGAATTTGTTCTGTCTTCATATTTGACGTGAATTTAAAAAGTTTTTCAAAGTTACGTTAAATTGTTCATGTTTGTTGAGTTTAATACGTTTCGTTAACTGAATGTTTTATGTTGAATTTATATGTATCATTCATTAAATATTCAGCGGAAACTAAAATATGTTCATCTCAACCTAAACCTCCTACACCCCTACCCATTCCTTCTGGGTGAAGAAGGAATGGGTCAGACGTACATTCAGTAATATAATTCAAATAAAACTGCCTGTGTTTAAAATATGATGTGTTTAAGGAGAGAAATTTGTAAAATAAAAGTACACAATTGTTATTCATCAGTTTGCATATAAGAAAACAAATTTGATAAGAAAAAACTGACGTAAAACTAAAAACCTGCCCATTTCTACTCACTCTCTCCTATATATATATATATATATATATATATATATATATATATATATATATATATATATATATATATATATATATATATATTGAAAGAATTAAACGGATCTTGTCAAGGAGCAACTTATTAATTACAGACGTAGAGGCAACTTCTATGGCTTTACATTTGTTTGTTTTTTCCTCTTTAGTCCGTTTTGCTCCTTGAGGGTATCATCAGGTGGAAGAAAATACTTTTTTTATGCGCATTTGTGGCCACTATAAGTAAAGATTCGTTGCTACGTTATGGTGATTTTATCAAAAAAATTCTCTAAAAATAAATTAAATTAAGATAACAGATAGCGTCCATAAAAATGTGTTTGTGATGTATGTGAATATGTACCAAGAAAATATAATTAACTTATTAAAATAATAACCATAACTACAATAATAATAATAGTAATAAAATAACTAATTAACAATAACAGTAATGAAGCAGGTTCTACATAAGGAAAATATCGACATACACCAACCCATTACATAATTACAACTAATGCTAACATTTTGTTTCATGTGTTTAATAAAAAAAAAGGATTTTCCAAGAAAGGGGAATCTATTAAGTCAGTTTGCTCATTTAAAAGAGGTAGTTATTGTCATGTATGTGATTTTGTAACTCGAATACTTCAAGTAAATTAAGTTTGCCTTTGTTATTACAAAAATTTATTGTCTCCATGCAGCATTGACAATAGGCCTATGCTGGGTATCGTTAATATGTTATGGAAATATACGTTTGTTTGCGTGGTTATTTATAAGTGCAGAAATATATTTCTTGTATCTAGTATTAAAATTTCTAGATGTCTGACCATTGTAGATTGCATTACAGTGTGTACAAATATAAAGATAGCTTTTAAATCTTACAGCACGACATGTGACTATTTAACGCGAAATAAAAATAATGTTTCTTGGCAAAAACCGGTATTCATAAATTAGCTCCTACACATTGTAACGCAATTTACATAGGAACTAATTAGTTATTTATTTACAAATTTCTAAGGTTATTTCAAGTTTTTAGTTGTTTACATATACAAGCTGTTTCTTAATCCTTCTAATAAAATAAAGGAGGTATAGGCGCACCTAGTTTTAAGACGAAAGTGTGGTATACAAGTTTTTCGAATGCTGCTCCATTTTCTAAATACAGGTTATAAATATATATTTTTTATTTATTATTTACTAATTGAAAGAGCAATAATAATTATTTCGATTAATTATTTTAAAACTTTAAATAATGATATCACATGAATAAAAGTCAAATAAAGTGCTTAAAATATCATCCCTCTACTCGGCATGCTAAATTGTCGCTCACGCGCTGGAAAATTTTGGAACTTGCGCGAATCGTATTAAAAGCCTGAATAATGGACAGTTGAAGCTACTCTGCAATTTCAATAGTAGTAGTATAAACAAGTTGTTTCAGATGCCCCAGAAACACAAGTCGAAAGAATTAAGATCCGGAAAACGGGGTGGCCATGCGTGAGGTTCATCTCCACCTATCTAACGATCAGGATATTGATCCAAATAATTTTAACGAGTATCGACTTTTATTTTCTTTTCAAAAATGCTATATCTTTACAACTATTCAATTTATTTTTACGAGATTTAACACATAAATTGTCATTAAACTACAGATGCTACAGTGCTAAAATTAAATTCTGTTGAATAATTTCAATTAATGTCTTTCCTGAATAAAACTTAACAGAGTTTGGAAAATGCAGCGAACGATATTCCATGTCACCAGAAAAGGACGTTACTGCACGGTATAAAGTTATATAGGATAAACAAAGATAAACATCGTATATAATTTAGTCGTGGTCAGTCTTTTTAACCCATGGATTGTCACTTTATTTGAGTGACTTTTCATACTGAAGTGATGAAAAAATCAGATGCTTTGTAGCGAAGTACTTAAAAAAATCAGGTACTTAAATTTCACATATATATGTCTAATGTAATGCTTAGCGGATACAGTAAGGCCCAACTTGTATAACCCGCACTAATTATTTAGAAAAATATTATACGTACCAAAACTGATTCACGTGAAATAGTGTGTGGGTAATTTAGTTTATATACTTATTAGCACAGTCATAATATGGAGTAACTAAAATCAATTACAAACTTATTATTTAGCAGAAATCCAACTGTTAAATACTAACCCAAAAAGCATTATTTAACGAAACCCCGGGTTGATACTATTAATTAAATGCAATTTGCAAATAACATAATTAGTTTCAAACAACATATATTACTAAATGGTGATTTTGGTTGATTCCGTTATGTTAATTGAAAGCTCACTAATGAGTAAATTCTAAATAGGTCATTAATGTAAACCGCTTCATATTTCAAGAGCTTCACAGATTATTTAATGTGAGCTTTCATCAATTCATTCTAATTATTCTCATTTATTTTATATTTGCCGATTTAGCGACAATACATATTTGTGTCTCATAGAAATTTTGCAAATTCATTTATTCTGTACAATTGCTACTTGTATCGTATTTCACACAGTAATCCATTTGCCTAGTTACAACGCCAAAGCCATGGCAAATACTATAACTACAAACAGAATAGTTTGCGTTGAGTTTTTTATACAGACTAGCTGAATAAGTTAGCATGGGACTTATTAAGACCCCAAACTTTAAACATGCCGCAATATAGTTTCGAATTTCGTGCAAACAAATTACAATTATTTCCCTGAAAGCACACCTGGTGTCGGATGTCGGGCTAAGGGATATTTTTGGCTGTAAATTCTGAACACCAGTAGACAGTTTCTTTCAGCCTCTCCCATACCGCACTCCATGTTAACTAACCCTTCATCAGTAAAAGCAATTTTTGAGCGTAACCTTAGGTAAATAAACCGCGAACAATAAACAACGAAAATATCGAATAATAAACAAACAACGGTAAACTGTTAACGATAAACAACAAAACAATACAAAAACTTGTTAACAAAAGTATTATTTGCAAAACGTCAACGGCATGATCTTTCAAATATCTATTTTATTCTGTTGTCTAGAATAATGTGTAATGATATTAAACACTTTCCAATAAGAATAAAAATTTTGAGCAGCTGTACCTCCTTTCGCACTTAATTTAACTTATACAAATATAGTATCAAAAGAAATCTTATGAAATTCTCTATTCACCAAAATAAAAGTATATAGGTTGTTACATTTGAAAAAAAAGTATTTTAAAATTCCGCGAAAGATAAATAACTTGTATATAAAAAATAAATAAGTATTATTAGCGTGCATAAACGCAATGTATACTAAAAAAATCGTTATACCACTTTTTTACATTTAACTCTCTTTAGTTGAAGAACAGTTGAAAATAACCCAAAACAATATGCAGCATAAGTAACGTAACAAAGCCATAACATTTAAACAGAGGAAGGGAATCTCTTCCATCCAATGGGGATTACTGTCAGGCTGATATCGACAACTAACTGTGTTTGTTTGCACTACCATTAAGGCAAAAGGCAGCTTCATCAGAAAAAAAAACAATGTAAAATCTTCATCTTATTGAATAATCTGAATCAGTTCTTCGCAAAATTCGATCTTTCTATGAACATCCTCTACAAAAAGTTCTTGCAGGTTATGGACCTTAGAGGGAAAATACTTCTCCCGATGAAAAATCCGGTGTACAGAAGGTCTGTAAATCTCTTTCGTTCTAAGTTCCAATGCACAAGTTTTGAAAGTTTCTTGTATAGCAAGCAATACATCCTTTTCGTCCAAAGTAGCATTTACACGGCGGCCGAACTTGGGGCGATCTTTTACATTTCCTGCCACAGTAAATTTGTGGTAACTTAGTTGAGCCATATCAGAAAAATTAAATGAAATAAATTAACAAAAACACTCACTCGTAAACCAAAACGCTTGTCATTGTGAAAGATCAGGCCAACAAACAAGTGATTTTGCGTGAAATTATTAAAGTGTAGCGCGTATTATTGAGAGACAAAATTACTAACAAGTCTTTATTTCACTTCATTTATAGCCGATTGTTTTCGTTCTTGCCAAAGGTAAGTCAAAAATAACAAACACCATAAAAAAGTACACGGAATACGCTTCCAAAAAATGTGCCACAGAACCGTGCTGCTATTTAAGAAATTAAAATGCTCTTAAAATGCTGTCACTACCCAAAAAGGGCATGCTTCAAAAAATTCCACGAATAAATGAAAATAACCTGTTATGCAATCTTACCAATTTTGAGTACAATGCCTAGGTTTAAATGTTATGGCCTTGTCGAATTACTTATGCGCAACCCTGCATAATATATATATATATATATATATATATATATATATATATATATATATATATATATATATATATATATATATATATATATATATATATATATATTGTAATAGGAAGGTTATGATAAATTATTATTAGTTTTTTATATAATAGGCCCACGATAGGGTGTTAATTGTTTTAATATTGTTTTTTTACTAGGGTTATTAGTATTATTATTATTAATTGATTTTACTTAGAGTTTTTTGTCCCATGTTTAGGGTGCTAATTGTTTAGGTTAATAATTGAAATATAATGGGTTTGTTTCCCCACGATTTGATGTCAATTGTTTTTACTGTTTTCGATTTTAAGTTTTTTATTAACCTATACATTTCTCTAGGAAATGTGTTGTTAATATGTGTTTATTAAAGATATATGTGTAAATTACACCTTGGTGTACTCAATGTCTTTTATTGTTGTATACCACAAAGAAAAATGTTGATAAAAGAAATAAATTCTGTTTATAGTTTTTATTACCATTTTTCTATGTGGTATACAACAATAAAAAGACATTGAGTACACCAAGGTGTAATCTACACACATGTATATTTAATAAACACATATTAACACATTTCATAGAAGAACGAATAGATTAATAAGAAACTTAAAATCTAAAACAATAATAACAATTTACATCAAAGCGTGGGGCAATAATCCCATTATATTTCAATTAATACCCTAAACAATTAGCACCCTAAAGTGGGAAGAAAAACTTGAAGTAACATCAAATAATAATAATAACCCTAGTAAAAAACCTACATTAAAAAATTAACACCCTATCGTGGTCCTATTCTATAAAAAACTAAAAATAATCCATCATAACCTTCCTATTACAATTGCCACCCAATCGTGGGGCATTAAAATTAAATAATAACCCATCATCATCATTAACCGTCCTATTACAATTGGTGCCCAACGTGGGGCTCAAATTGTATTGGTAATGTTATGATGGGTTATTATTAGTTTTAATAGAATAGCCCCACGATTGGGTGATAATTGTTTTTATTGGCTTGTAATGTGTTCATTTTTTATGTAACTGTATATACGTGTGGATATTTTCTCTGTTACCCCCTTATAAATACCATATTAATATATATATATATATATATATATATATATATATATATATATATATATATATATATATATATATATATATATGTGTATATATATATATATATATATATATATATATATATATATATATATATATATATATATATCGATTTCATACGCTGCCTTACAACGTCCTGTACAGCGTGCTAAATATTTGCCCGATACGTCAGCGTTTAAATATCAACCAAATATACTCCTTTGTCAAATATTTACTTCTGAACAGGAACAGATGCTTGTGAGCTATTTAAAAAAGTGCTCACGATGGCATTACGGACTTTCCACAGTATAAACAAAACAATTAGCATATACATATGCCAAAGCGCTAAATTTGGCGATTCCCACAAAATGGGATGAAGATGAGAGTGTCGAGCGTGAATGGCTGTTTGGTTTCTTTAGAAGAAATCAAGATTTATCACTCAGGGCTCCAGAAGCAACAAGCTTGGGACGGTCGACAAGTTTTAACAAATAGTTCACCATTTTTTTGACTACGTCCAATCAGTATACCAATGCCACAATTTTACTCTAACTGACACATGGAACTGTGATGAAACGGGGTTGATAACAGTCCATAAACCTTCTCGGATAGTATCAGAGAAGAGTTTAAACATGTGAGTCAAGTTACGTCCGGCTAACGGGGCCAACCTCAAACGTTTTGTGGTTTTATCAACGCCTTAGGTAATACTGTTACATATTTCCTGGAAAAAGAAATTTGGAAGGGTTAGGTAATGGAGCTCCACCAGGAAGTTTAATTTTAGGTCATTCTTCAGGATGGATGACGACTGAAATTTTTCTTTTAGTATTTAAATATTTTATTAAGAATGTACCTTGTACTAAAGAATGTCCTGTGGTTTTATTTTTGGACAATCACAAATCACAGATATACCTAGAAGTAATTGAAGAAGCCAGAAAATTTGGCGTGCAGTTAATTACATATCCACCACACTCTAGTCATAGGCTACAGCCATTAGACGTAGGAGTTCACGGACCTCTAAAAGTTCGATATAATCGAGCTTGTGGCGAATGGTTGTCCAGTAACCCAGGGAAGCCCGTAACGATTTACAATATTGCAGAACTGTCATACAAGGCTTTCAATTTATTATTTTTGAAATAAAATATTGTAAAAAGTTTTGAAAAAAACTGGAATTTGGCCTTTAAATATAATGATTTTCACTGACGAAGACTATCTGATGTCATGTGTAACGGATCGCCCTAAATTTCATCAGCGAAACTCTTGTAGCAGTGAAGGGCTAGAAGAAAGAACTGAGGCTCCAGATAATCTCCCATCTACCGACGCCATCACTAACATACTTTGCACAAGTGAAGCTCTAGATGCTTTATGTTCCGTAAGTCTACATTATATTTATCGACAATCGACAAATGTGCTGCGTTTATGCTGATTTTTTATTTTAGATCGTTTCTTCAGAGGATGTTTTGCCTTTTACAAAGACTCTACAAAAATGCTACAAACAGGTCTCGCAAAATTGGGAAAACACCCATCCTCACAGACACAACTGAAAAAATGTAATACAACAACAGAAAAGGAGAAAAATACTATCATCATCTTGTAAGAAGAAGGTTTTAGGAAGCAGTTCTTCTGATTCGGATGAACCTGGATTAAATGACAGCTCCAGTGATGAAATATTTGGACAACAAATGCCTGAGGAGGACTTTGACTACAGTGTGGAAAATCTGGACCCGGGTGATTTTGTGCTAGTCAAATTTCAGACGAAGTCTAGTAAAGTCCACTATGTTGGTCGTGTGGAAAACGAAATTTGTTCGTTAGAGTTCGAAATAAACTTGTTACAATAAAAAAGAACGAGGCTTCGTTTTTCCAAATGTTTAGATAGTGCTTCTGTTTCCAAGGAAGACATTGTTCTGAAGCTTTGAAAACCTTCACGGTCTGGAGGAAGCGCTAGAATTTTTTCTTCATGTTTGACGTGAATTTTTTTCAAACTTACGTTAAATTGTTCATGTTTGTTGAGTTTAATATGTTTCGTTAACTGAATGTTTTATGTTGAGTTTAGATGTATCGTCCATTAAATATTCAGTGGAAACTTCTTTACCCAAACCTCCTACACCCCCACCAATTCCTTCTGGGTGTAGGAGAAATGGGTCAAACCTACATTCAGTAATAGAATTCAAGTAAAACTGCCTGTCTTTAAAATATCATGAGTTTAAGGAGAGAAATTTGTAAAATAAAAGTACACAATTGTTATTCATCAGTTTGCATATAAAAAAACAAATTTGATAAGAAAAAACTGACGCAAAATTAAAAACTTGCCTATTCCTACTCATTCACCCCTATATATATATATATATATATATATATATATATATATATATATATATATATATATATATATATATATATATATATATATATATATATATATATATATATATATTAGTATATTTAGCACATATAAAGTATAATGTGCTGCACGGATGAGCCTCTGCTCGTGTACGTAATGGACACAATTAAGCTTTATATGTTTTACCTAATTAAACGTCAAAAGGTCTCTGGAACTGACACCAAAAATTTTGGTGAAATTTCAGCTTAGTACAAAAATTAACTCCAGCAGTATTCCTCGTCCCGCCATTATCCATCTTTTTACACTTTTTGGTACCTATGGTGTATTTATCAAATAAAGTTGGAACTTAAATAGCAAATTTTGACTTATATATAATATGTATATGCTTTAAGATTTAGTGGTAGTGCGATGTTTAAATTTCTTCTTTAAAATTCTTTAACGACACAATTGTACAGCAAGTCCCTAAACTTCCTGCACAATTGTGTCGTTAAAGAATAATATATTTTATTTGAGTGCAACTAAATAACAATGAGTTTCATATCATAAATTGAAATCATGAAAACTGACAATCACAAAAACGTGTTAGAAATTAATTTTCCAGCACGGAAATGTTCTGTTATTGATTAAATTTCATGCCAGAGGATTAAATTAAAATACATTTGTCAAAAAATAAACGGTAAATATTTTAAAAGTCACATCATGCTCCGATCAATGCAAACTAATTTCAGTTTAAAATTTTATAATTCCATGTTATTGTATGGGGTTCCGAAGGAATTAGTACTCGTAATTTAAATCAATTGAATGCAAATGGTTTGATTGAATTTTGTTTTCACAAATACTTATTCGTAAAACTGAAGCCTGATAAGTCGTTGATAACAAACTTTAAAAATCACTGCACGAATGATCAAGTTTCTGGCTTCATCTGGCTTCAGTATTGTGACGTCACTTATTGCTTTATATTATTGCTAGTGGTCATGCCTCTAACAGTCATGGAAATCAAATAAAATACTTTTTACTAACAAGACCAACATTCTTTTATTTGTTTTTTGTATGTTACCAGTCTGTTTATACTTTACAAAATGGCAAGTGTATTGTGAAAGGTGAAAGTGATAACTTGTGAAAAATCGACATTGGTAATTAGTAAATAACGTCACGTGCGGCAATCTAATCGCTTGCGAGGAGTGCATTTTAAAATAAACTTTGTGGGTATTTTGTTTCTCAGTTTTTCTTTGTTTTTAGTGAATTTTTATTTTAAAAAAATCACTAATAGAGAGGTATCGATGGTGAGACTTTGCAAAAATTTTTGCAAATGAGCGCGAATTTGGGCCCCTAGAACCCATATCCGGGGTCAGTTTAGTTATATATATATATATATATATATATATATATATATATATATATATATATATATATATATATATATATATATATATATATATATATATATATATATATATCAGTGTGTGTGTGTGTGTATCCGACCGCTAACTCAAAAAATAATTAACCAATTTTGATAAAACTCGGCAAGTGCCTTTCTTTTATTAATAGCTTGGATGAGTTCGTTAGCCAGAAAAATCTGACGCGGTTTTCCGGGAAATTTTTGAGTTTTCTTTCGAAAAAATTTTTTTCTCCGAAAATTACAAAGATATTTCGATAAAATTCGGTGTACATATTGCTTCGGGAAATACCTAACTATGTGCCAAAATTCAGCTTTTTAGGATTACACAAAATTGAGCTATTCAAATTTGAAACATTTATTTTTAAATCACCGGGTTTTATTGACAATGGCTTATATGAAATCTAGTATGGTGTTTTCTTGGTAACGGAAGATCTAATATTATTGCGCAGGTCTGTTAGACGCTGTAACGTTTACCGTATGATACGAGATTGCTTATATGTTTGTTTGTTTGAGTCCAGGAATTATTTGTGTTATTTGGTAAATTTTTATATACAAGTGCAAATTATTCCTTTATTAATGTTAGTGGGTGGATTAAACAGTGTTTATTATGTTTTGTCAAGACATATAAAGGCTCAAAGTTTTACAAAAGGGCTGATATTATACAGGCTGACGCGTTTCTACGGTAAAGCAGAATATTATTATTATACAAGAGACGAGAAAAAATGGTATAAGTTAATCATAGGGTGTCTTGAGCTGCATCTTATAAAATTATTTTGACAATCACCGGCTGGCCCACAAGTGGATCGTTGGTGATCCCTACAATTTTTTTTCGAACAGCCTTATTTTATTGCATTTTTTATCGAAATATGTTTGTAAGAAAAAAAATCAAGACGCGGTAAGTGCGTTTTGGTAGCAAATTTTAATTAAATGCTTCAAATTTCAACAACTCAACAACCTAAGATTTGTTGGTTAGAAAACCAGCGTTTAAGGTATATTGTCGGAAAATTTTTGTACATTTTCAAACAATAAGTTATTTTGATAAGATATGGCACATTGTTTTTTATTTTTTGAATCTTGCTGTCATTCGTGAACAAAATGACTCTCTTGATAATTTTCTGTACGACGCTTATTTTACGAGTAAGCAATGATTCAGGTAAGTGTTTTAGATCACAGTTCATAATTTTTATCCAGTCGTTGTTTGGTAGAAAATCGCAATGATACACTTTTATGCCTCCCTTGGCCTGAATACACGCACGACATCTTTTTAATATGGAAAATTTAATATCTTGATAATTTTTTGTACAACGATTATCTTTTTAGTGAATTTTTATTGAAACAAATTCACTAATAGAGGTATCGATGGTGAGACTTTGCTAAAATTCTTTCAAATGAGTGTGAACCAGGACCCCTAGGACCCATATCCGGGGTCAGTTTCAATTTTTATATATATATATATATATATATATATATATATATATATATATATATATATATATATATATATATATATATATATATATATAGATATCCGTCTGATAACTCAAAAAATAATTTACCGATTTCGATGAAACTTGGCAAGTGCCTTTATTTTATTAATAGATTGGATGAGTTCGTTAGCCAGAAAAATCGAACGGGGTTATCTGGAAAAATTTTGAGTTTTCTTTCGAAAAATATTTTTTTCTCCGAAAGTAACAAAGCTGTTTTAATGAAATTTACTACATATATTTTCTCAGGAGAGATCTTATTTTGTGCCAAAATTCAACTTTCTAAGTTTCGAGAAAATTGAGTTATTCAAATTTTAAATTTTCTTTCGAAAAAAATTTTTTTCTCCGAAGATTACAAACTTATTTTAATGAAATTTTGTGGATATCTTGCCTTAGGAAAGAGCTTACTACGTATTTAAATTAAACTCTCTAAGTTTATAGAAAATTGAGTTATTTAAATTTGAAGCATTTAATAAAAATTCACTACCATAACGCAGTTGCTGCGTCCCAAGTTTTTTAATTTCTCCTTAATACTATTAAAGCTAGAGTAGGTATGGATCGTATGTTCTGGGCCCGCCTCCCGCTACTGAGCATGCGTGTGACGTAACAAATATGGCGGCTGTATTAATTGTGACGTAAGCTACAAATTGAGATGACGTAATCCAAGATGGCGGCCGAGATGGCTGCCGTTGGCGCGAAAAATTAAAAATGTTAAAAAGTGGTTAGGTTAAGTTTTTAAAATAAAAGGTACCGCCATTTTGATTTTTGCAAAAAGTGACGTAACAAATATAACGGCGCAGGCGAAAACTCAACTTTTTAGTTTTTGGTTTAAACCCTAAGCGTCGGGTGTCATTTTACTCGGCTCAGCAAGTAGAATTCAAATTTAGCATATACGCATGTGCAAACTCACCTTTGGAGTTTTTGGTCTAAGCCTTAGGTGTTTGGTATCATTTTACTCGGCCCAGCAAGCAGATTTTAAAAATGTAAAATGTGCGAATGGCAGATATGACAACATAGCAACAAACAAAAATCCTAAGAATGTGCGAATGCCAGACATGGCAACATAGCAACAGCTAAAAAATCCTAAGAATGTGCGAATGCCAGACATGCTAAATCTGACAACATGGTAACATAGCAACAACCAACAACTGCAAACTGTGACCTCTAATACATGTAACCTTTGTATTTTTTAACAAACACAAACATTAAAGGAAACAAATCTCAGTAAGTTAACGATATAATTCAACAGCATAATTACATTCTAATTTCAAACTGTTAACCCAATAAAACTACAACAACGGGCTGTAAATTTGCTTTTAAAATTAATTGCAATCGAAATGTCAAATTCAGGCAGTATATCACTTCTCTTATAATTAAAGCTCGATAAACAGCAACATAATTAGAGAAAATGCCGCACAGGCAATGTTTTCTGGAATTCAACCCGTTACAAATTAAGCTAATTACGCTAATTATGCAATTTAATGTTTGCTACATACAATAGCATTCAAAGTGAAATTAGACCATTTTTGGTTTTTATTGTTTTGAACAAAGGACGTCGGTGGGCACATTATTGTTTTGAATATTCCGATGTCTCAGTTCGTTAAGATTTCGACAAAGCCCTAACGAGGCCGCGTTATAGAAGTAACAAATTAAACAATTGAAAATAATTAGAAAGTTAGGACGTTGCGACGGATTTGGTTAGCGAATATTTATGAGGTATGGGAATATTAGATGGCGTCGGTCAAGACTTGATTAAGTGATGTAAATGTAAGACACAGCAAGTAAATTACGATAGCGGTTATTTATAAATAAGAGACTCTGAGATCATCTTTATGTATTACCAATTTAAATAAAGGTATACAAGCAGCATATGTATTATGGTAGTGAAGTTTCATAGAAATCCTTGTTAGTAAAGAGACTTGTTAAACAGATATCAAAGTTAAAAAATAAATAATAAAATTAAATACTTTGTTTTTAGTGAATGTTCTTAAAAAAATTCACTAATGAGGAGATCCCGACTTTTGAATTTTGAAAAAATTTCTTCAAATGAGCGCTATTTAGGAACCCTGGAACCCAAATCCGAGATCGGTTCCAGAATTTATATATATATATATATATATATATATATATATATATATATATATATATATATATATATATATATATATATATATATATATATATATATACATACATATACATATACATATATATATATATATATATATATATATATATATATATATATATATATATATATATATATATATATATATATTTATGTGTCACACCTATAACTTAGAACATAATGGACCGATTTTGATAAAACGTGGTTAGTACCTTCCTTTTGCAAGTGGCTTGCATAAGTTCGTTAGCCAGGAAAATCCGCCCAGGTTTTCTTGGAAAACTTTGTGTTTTCTTTCGAAAAAAATCGAAAAACATTTATATCTCCAAAATTAACAAAGTAAAGGCAACCAAATTTCATACGCGGGTTTATATCATTATAGGTAAGCTACCTACCATAACTTAGCTCTGTAGGTTAAAGGACAAAAAGTTACAGGCATTTAAAGAAAAATAAATTTGGGTTTTCCTCAAAACGTCAAAGTCGCGAATTTAAACGTCAAAATTGGTAATATTTAGGCAATGAACCTGAAACTAATATGAGCTATGAAAAGAAAATTTTTCAAGACGATTGTTTTACAAAGCCTGTAGCCTTAGTTTCAATCGTCATTGTCTTTAATTTTACTAAAATATTCCCAGAAAATTCATTTCAAATACACCCTTTCTCTGATGATTTGGCGGTAGTGTTGGCTATAGAGTTTATCGGTTAATGGTATATCGATTTTGTCGAATTTTCGCAAAAATCTTTAAAGTTCACTATGTCCGTTATTATGCACGATACGAAAAAAAATTGTATCCATTAATTATAAAGCGTCTTGAGCTGCATCTTAAAAAAATATTTCTACAATTACAGACTGGCCCATAAGTCGTTGGTGATTCAAGTTTTCTTTTTTAATGAATTTCCTAAAACACATTCACTAATGGGGAGATCCGTATATATATATATATATATATATATATATATATATATATATATATATATATATATATATATATATATATATATATATATATATATATCGTACCGATAACTCAAAAAATAATGGACCGATCTTAATCAAATTCGATGAGTACCTTCCTTTTGCAAGTGGCTTGGACAAGTTCGTTGGCCAGGAAAATCGGACCAGGTTTTTGTGAAAAATTTTGTGTTTTCTTTCTAAAAAAAATTATATCTCCGGAAATAACAAAGTAAGGGCAACCAAGTTTGGTTCGCGTGTTTGTATTATAAAGAGTGAACTCTGTACGACAACGTAGTTATGGGCAGTTAAAAAAGCAAATTTTGGAATTTTCCTAAAAACGTCAAACTCGCAATTTAAAACGTCAAAATTGGCAATGTTTAGGCAAAGAACGTGAAACAAATACGGATTGTGAAAAGAAAATGTTGCAAGAAGAGTGTTCTGCGAACCCTTAAGTTTCAGATTCAACCGTCATTGAACTTCATTTTACTAAAATGTTTACAGAAAATTCATTTCAAATAGACCCTTTTTCTAGTACTTTGGCTGTCGGTTTAGTTAAGTTGATGCTTTCGCTCTAGGTTTGGTGATGTTTACGGTTTAACGGTCTATAATTTAAAGCTAATTTTTGTAGAACAAATTCGTTACTGCATTTTAGCATTTTTTATCGAAATATGATGGATGTTTGAAAGAAATAAATCTGGACGCAGTAAGTCCGTTCTGGTAGCGAATTTTCATTAAATCCTTCAAACTTCAATAACTCAATTTGCTATTAACGTAAGTTTTGTTGGTTAGAAAACAAACATTTAACATTATTTTCGGAAATTTTTTTGTATAAACGCGGCAACTCCATTTGCTATTAGCCTAAGGTTCATTGTCTAGGAGACCAGTTTTCTCAGAAACATTTAAAGTTTATTTTCGAAACATTTTTGTACATTTTCAAATAATTATTTTGATAAAATATGGTACATTGTTCCTACTATATAGGTTATACTGGTAACCAAATTGATTTTTATGAAAATTCACTTCCATAACGCACTTGCTGCGTCTAGAGTTTTTATAAGTTATAAGACTTGATTAACTGATGTAAATGTAAGACACAGCAAGTGAATTACGATAGCGGTTATTTATAAATAAGAGACTCTGAGATGATGTTTATGTATTACCAATTTAAATAAAGGTATACAAACAGCATATGTATTATGGTATAGAAGTTTCATAAAAATTCTTGTTAGTCAACAATTTTTTAAACAGCTATCAAAGTTGCAAAATAAATAATAAAATTAAAAACGTTGTTTGTTATACAGCAACTGTACGTCTTGTGTCCTGTAGCCTTTTGGAAGAGTAAACAAATTATATGCTTAGCTTCATATTTGAATTCATGATTTTCAGAGACAACATATCTTTTTAATTTTTTTTGTGATTTTCCCTCATGTAAAATATTTTGATAAAAATTCGCTACTATAACGCACCTGCTGCAGTCAAGCTTTTATTGCTGGCTATATATATGACTTGCCCGTTTATCGATATAATTACGAAGAAACGATTTCTTAGAATTCACTTTGTTAAACGAACAAATTTAACACTTCTAAATTATAAACTCTATTTAAGCTGCTACCCAAACATCGCAGAAAGAATCAATTTAAAGTTTTTAGCAAGTCTTTTAGCCAAATGAAGAACAATAGTTGTTGAAACAGACCTTTAAAACCTTGCTAAATACACTTCGTGGAATATGTGTTGTTTATAACTCGCATTTGTTTAGAACCTTTTCTTTTTAAATCACCAATTTTGTCGTTTTAAAATTGTGATTTTGACGTTTTTATAAGAAAAACCATACACTTTCAAAGTGTCTTTTGTGTATTTTTTTACCTTTTTGCACCAAAAAAACTTAACCATCCTCTGTAACACTTCTTAAAATATGTATTTCTCATTCATTTTAAAATGATTGTTTAAACAACACCAATGGAGACGTGTGATATCAATCATTACATGGTTTGTTGTTTTTAGTAAAAAAAACATGAAATTTTACATTTACGTCTAAATAGTTGTTACCTCATATTATTTGCCTAAAACGTTTGCAAAAATTAATTTCAAATAAACTTTTTTTGCCAGTCTCACATGGAAAGCTACCACCTTTTATTAGTTCTAAAAGTTTGAACTCGGTAAGTGCGTTATTTTCATTAAAATACTTGTTTTCGTCAAAGATTTGTCAGTTGGCATAGTAAATTAGTTTTGAAAAAAAAAGTGTGGATGCAACAAGTGTGTTATGGTAAGGAGATTTCATAAAAATATTCCAAATCCCAATAACTCATTTTCCCATTAAGCTAGAATATTCAATTTTGATACATGGTCAAGTCTCTACAAAACAGTCGGGGCACTGTATTTTACTAAAAATAGCGTAATGTACTTCAGCACTACACAATTTTTTCTTAAATATTTTTTTTTGCAATTTGGTTTGATTAAGTTGGCTAAAACAAAATCATCCAAGCCATTAACAAGGAAAAAATACCTTTTAGATTGATACTTTTGCAGGTACCGTCCTTTTGTAAATAGCTTGAGTAAGTTCCTTAGGCAGCCACATTGGATCAGCACTTACGCGAAAGAATTTAATTGTCTTCTAAAAAATGCTGTTATTTGTTTTAAACGGACTCGAGTAACTAAATATACCAAATTTTATGTATGTTTTTTGTTTCTTTAACGTCGGTATATTTCCGCGACTGCGGTCAATCATCGACACCAGGGAGCAGTTTTAGCACACTTTCCTAAAATTTTGTTCCAAACTACTGCATCTCTGTACGAAGAGTGTGGATCTTTATAATGCCTAACATATCGTGGATACGAGACCAACGGCTTTATGCACCTTGTGAAGGGCGGAACGTACCGACATTCAACTTGCTCAAATACAATGTCACAACCTCGATTGATGGTAATTTTACAGTATCCACTTAAAAAGCGAAAGGAGAACCCTGGATATCGAACCCAATAAGCTTCCGTTCAGAGGCACACGTTCTTACCACTGTACCACCGAAGCTCTGCTAAAGTTTATATTTATAGCTTTATACCGATGTTAGCTTTACGCCATTGGAGGTTTTTTTCTAAAAAGTAGAGCATGTATGATAAAACAATGCATTCAATATTATTGACAAAATTAAATATATTCTGGTCTAATATACTCACTGAAAGATACAAAAAGTTCGGGAAGCAGCAAGTGCGTTATGGTAGTGAATTTTCATTAAATGCTTTAAATCTTAATAACTCAATTTTCTATAAATTTAGAAAGGTAATTTTGGTACGTAGTAACATAAGTAAGTAAGTAACATATCCATCAAATGTCATTAAAATACTGTGCAATTTTTGAAGAAAAATTTTTTTTCAAAAGAAAACTCAAAATTTTCCCGGAAAACCTTGTCTGATTTTCCTGGATAACGAACTCATCCAAGCTAATATTAAAAGAAAGGTACTTGCCGAGTTTAATCCAAAACGTATAAAAATTGAAACTGATCCGGGATATGGGTTCTAGGGGTCCTAGTTTGCGGTCATTAAAAAAAATTCCCAAGTTTATATGCCTATTGGATGCTCTAAGGAAAAAAATAAGATATCTTTGTATAACCAAATCGGGTACGCTCCATCGATTGGTGATAGAGTAATCTTCGGGAACAAACCGGAAATAGGTCATTCTAACACAAATATTGGATTTTTAAACGGAACATGGCATTTTTTTACAGCTTTAGGGAATAGGTGGCAGAAAATGTAAGCGTTCATAAATATTCAAAGTGCCTGCCACCTTGAGTCACACATTCCTGGATTCGACTATGAACGCTGTCGGTAGCTCGAAAGATTTCTACGCGGCTCAACGACTGGGAGGCTTCCGGGATTCGCACCTTCATATCGTCTTTTGTTGTGGGTTGTTGTCCGTAAACAATATCTTTGACCCGCCCCGAAGAAAAAATGCAGGTGCGTCAAGTCTGGGGATCGAGGCAGCTACGTTACAGCTCCTTATTTTCTGATCCACCGTCCAGGGTCCAGGTTATCAATGGCATTCCGTGCTTTCAGCGAAAAATGACTTGGACAACCATCCTTTTGCATCCACATCGTATATCGTGTATTGAGCGAGACGTCTTCCAGAAGCTGACAGAAGACGTTGCCGAGGAAGTCATCGTACCCACGGACAGTTAGGATGCCATCAAAAAAGTAGGGCCCGATAATCTAGCACCTAATGAGGCGACACCATGTGTCGAGGCTCCACAAATGCAGGTTATCCACTTCTCGCAGCCAATGGGGATTTTCTTGAGACCAGTAATGGGAATTGTGAATGTTGACCTTCCCGTTGTTTTTGAATGTAGCCTCATCGGCCCAGAGAATCTATACAACTCAAAATCTTTGGTTAATAGCCATTGACAAAAATCGATACATATTTGTAATCCCTCGGTTCAAGTGTCTGTTGCAGGTTAATGTGGTTAGGGATGATAATAGTTATCTTTTAAAATGCTGCCTATTGACATTTGACTCACACGGGAATCAACCGCGATCGTCCTGGTTCAACCATGGGGGTTCATATCAACAGCAGCCAGCTAGGCAACAACTTGAGCGTTTCAGTGATATTTATTTTAAATCGGAATTATTCTGAGTATGTAAATCTATGCTGCTACCCTTAGACAAATCATACGAAGACCAGACATGTTATTAAAACTGTTATTTTGCTAACTAGTTGATTATATCAATTATTTGAAATTTTTCGTTTATGTATTAAATTAATGTGGTACTATTATTTTTATTTAATTTTTGTTGCTTATAAATTAAGTTAAAAATAAATTTCACCATACAATTATCTAAAACGGATGTAACAATTTACAAAAAAATGACATGTCTATGATTTTCATTAAATGCCTGTACAAATTATAATTCACCTTTAGAAAGAAGAAAGCCCAGACGTTTACAAATGATCCATCAGTTTGTGTTGATCCAGCCAATTGAAGCCCAGCAAATATGGTATTGAGAGAAATCTTAGTAAAGCCGCTTTCTGATGCCGTAGTCATATATAGAGTGTTCCATTTGAAATTTTCGAGAAAAATGGGGCTTTGTAAAATGTAACACCCTGTATAAGTGGATATTTCCGCAAGCTATATAACCATATTTTATTATGCTACATTGAGTCAAGAGTTATGGTACTACCAGATCTTGACAGGTTTTGCGACGACATGGCAGCACTGTCGTGTTGAATCGGAATAAAGTTTCGGACAAATAATTGAATAATTTGGGTGTCCCATGTAAAAAAATAAAAGTTTGGTGTGGCACAGGGAAACTGATCACTCTGTATACTTGAAACTAATTTCTGATCATGCGAAACACTGGCATATCCATGGATACCAAATTTGACATTTCTGGGTAGAGCGGTTGTGAAGATAATTATGTGATCCTTTCAACTTGCCGGACGCTGTATATATATATATATATATATATATATATATATATATATATATATATATATATATATATATATATACATATACATATATATGTATATATATATATATATATATATATATATATATATATATATATATATATATATATATATATATGTTGGGTTTTCTTTGGAAAAAAAATTGTATCTCCGGAAATAACAAACCGATGGCAACCAAATTTGGTACGCAGATTTATATTGTGAAAAGTATATTACGTACCAAAATTTAGATCTCTAAGTTGACAAAAAAGTTATAGACATTGAAAGAAAAAAAATGTGGGTATCATTGATGACCAGACAAAGGCATAAAACCAAAATACGTTGTGTGGATAACAAAAAATATTGGATATTACAGACCAAGAATAAGTTTTTTTGGCGAAAAGGGTCGATAAATACCAGAAAATATATTTTTAAAATTTTGATAGTTTCTCTTCTTAAAACGTCAAACTCTCGATCTTAAAGGTCAACATTGGCAATACTTAGGCAAAGAACCTGAAAACAATACGGGATATGTAGAGAAAATATCACAAGAACCTTGTTTTACAAAGCCTTAAGTTTCAGCTTCAACTGTCATCGTCCTTCATTTTACTAAAATTATTGCAGAAAATTCATTTTAAATAGACACTTTATCTGATACTTTGTAAGTAGTTTTAGTTATAGAGTTTATGGTCTCATACTTTATAATTTGTAGCGAATTGTGGCATAATAAATTCCGCGACTTCTGAATTTTGAAAATGGTTCTTCGCATGAGCACGAACTAGGCCCCCTAGAACCCATATCCGGATTAAGTTTCAGTTTTCATCTGTGGTCGTATATACATGGTGGAAGATTTCTACGGAAAAGCTCAATATATATATATATATATATATATATATATATATATATATATATATATATATATATATATATATATATATATATATATATATATGTTAGTGTACGAGATTCTAGAAAAGTGTATATATTAATTATAGAGTGTCTTGACCTGCATCTGATAAAAATATTGTAACAATCCCATAAGTCGTTGTTGATAAAACATTATAAATTTTTGTAGGGAAAAAAGGAGAGCGATTTCTCAATTTAAAAAAATCCTTCAAATAAGCGCAAACTAGCGCCCCTAGACCACATATCCAGTTTTTTTGTCGGCAGTTTCGTCGAAAAACTTTTTTTGAAGAATTATATTGTGGCAGGTGGGTAAATACCTTGAAGAGGTTTGTTGGCCAGGAAAATCGGATTAGTTTTTTCAGGAATATTTTATGTTTATTTTCAGAAAATTTTGTGCTTTTTCTAAAAGCAAAGTTATTTCAATGAATAAGGTACCTACATTCTTCCTATAGTTATAGTGATAACCAAATGTTATATCCGCTTTTATTAAAAGAAAAGGCATATTTGCTATTAAAAAGGTTTTTATGAAAATTCATTACCATAACGCACTTGCTGAGTACAGACCTTTTTCAACCGAACAGCTTTATTTCTTACACGGCTTCATTCAAATAATTGTTTTTACTTATATTAAATATATATATTTTTTTAATGCAGGTGTACTTTTACAACTATCGGTGAACTGTGGTTAAAGATTGCTATTGACACTAAAGGCTACGCAGCCTTATCACACACCAAAATACTAAATAGTAAGTTTATTCTTCATGCTAAAAATCCAAATCTTGGCAAAAAGTAAAAAAACTCTAGACGCAGCAAGTGCGTTATGGAAGTGAATTTTCATTAAAATGTTTTTAATTACTAATATAACGCTCTATTGCGAGCAGGCATCAATTTGGTTACCGGTATAACCTATATAGTAGAAACAAGGGATCATATTTTACCAAAATAACTTTATTGTTTAAAAATGTACAAAAATGTTCCGAAAATAAACTTTAAATGTTTCTGAGAAAACTGGTCTCCTAGCCAATGAACCTTAGGTTAATATTAAATTGAGTTATTGAAATTTGAAACATTTAATGCAAATTCGCTAACAAAACGCCCTTGCCGCGTTTATACAAAAAAATTCCGAAAATAAAGTTAAATGATGGTTTCCTAAACAACAAAACTTACGTAAATAGCAAATTGAGTTATTGAAATTTGAAGGATTTAATGAAAATTCGCTACCAAAACGCACTTACTGCGTCCAGAGTTATTTCTTAAAAACATGCATCATATTTCGATAAAAAATGCTAAGATTCAATAACGAATTTGTTCTACGACAATTAGCTAAAAATCATAGACCGTTGAACCATAAACTTCACCAAACCAGCGAAAGCATCAACTTAACTAAACCGACAGCCAAAGCATCAGAGAAAGGGTCTATTTGAAATGAATTTTATGTAAACATTTTAGTAAAATAAAGGGCAATGACGGTTGAATCTGAAACTTAAGTGTTCGCAGAACACTCTTCTTGCAACATTTTTTTTCACAATCCGTATTTGTTTCACGTTCTTTGCCTAAACATTGCCAATTTTGACGTTTTAAATTGCGAATTTGACGTTTTGAGGAAAACTCCAAGATTTGTTTCTTTAGCTGCACGTAACTTTTTGTCCTTAAACTTAGAGACATGAATTTTGGTACATGGTTTACTCTTTATAATACAAATACGCGTAGCAAATTTGGTTACCCTCACTTTGTTATTTCCGGAGATATAAATTTTTTTAGAAAAAAAAACACAAAATTTTCCACGAAAACCTAGTCCGATTTTCCTGGCCACTTGCAAAAGGAAGGTACTCACCAAATTTGATCAAGATCGGTCCATTATTTCTTGAGGTATCGGTACGATATATATATATATATATATATATATATATATATATATATATATATATATATATATATATACAGTGTGGAACAGCCAAATGGAATAAATTCGATAACGGATAAATGAGGGCGTGTTGGGAAAAACGCTTGGACACGTCGATTTGTATTTTTAACTGCGCATCTTTTTCAAGAAAAAAAAAATTATATAGGGTGCGTCATGTGACAGTGGCCAATACCAACTTTCTTATTTTAAATACAAGCCCCTGTATATTATTAATTTTTTGGATTCTTCAGAAAATTCTAGACATAATTCATGTACAATGTCCAATACCTATCTTCAACTGTTTCGGAAATATTAAGTATTTTCAGATTTATTACAAAAATTAACATTAAAAATAGAAAATTATTTTATTTCACAAATTCGCTACATTGCATTCAATACTTATTTCCCATTCAGCTCTTGATAATGAGAAAGTAAACAAAAACCATTCCTGCGTTTCTTTTTACTGATATGAAATGAAACAAAAACAAAAACAGTTTTCTTTCTGTTCGTATAAAACTCGTAGCCTTAGCAACTTGTTGTCTGCCTGCATGACAGTAGTTATTAGTGTCAGTGCTATTGTCGTTTGAATTTCGTTAACTGTACGTAATAATATCAGAAAAATGGTTCATTTAACAGAAATGCACAAAATAACCATTCTACAAATGATTGGTTATGGAGATAACACATGGACACAGATGGAAGTGTCTCGCTTATTTCACGAAAAATTTCCAAATTTGCCGCCTGTATCCCAAGGAACAATTAGCAAAATAGAAAAGCAGTTTCGCGAGCTTGGTCATGTGAGACAGATAAAAAAAGTAGCTGCCAATGCAGTAAGTGATGATACGAAATTGGATATTACGCTTGAGTTTCAAGAAAACCCACATACTTCTGGTCGACAAGCAGCCCAACTATTCAACGTTAGCCACACAGCAATTTTTCGAACATTAAAGGAAAGTAAAATGCATCCCTATAAAATGATACCAACTCAGGAGCTCATGGAGGACGATTTCGATAGGAGAACGTATTTTTGTGAACAAATGATGGCAATGTTAGATAACAATGTGATCCAATTAGAAGATGTTTTGTTTTCTGATGAGAGCACATTTACACTTCACGGTCATGTTAATCGTCAAAATTGCCGCTATTGGTCTAATGAGAATCCTCATTGGATGAGAGAGGAACATACGCAATATCCTGAAAAAGTTAATGTTTGGGCAGGAATTGTTGGAAATCATATCGTAGGTCCCTTTTTCATTGATGGCAACTTGAATGGGGATAAATATTTAGAACTGCTCCAAAATAATGTCGTACCAACTTTGACAAACTTATATCCAGATCCAGCAAACCCACAAGTTCCTGCCAATAAAATATGGTTTCAGCAAGATGGAGCACCGCCCCATTACCAAATCAATGTCCGGCAGTACCTGAACCAAATTTTTCCAAATCGGTGGATAGGGAGGCGCGGATCGATAGAATGGCCAGCACGATCTCCTGATCTGTCGCTATTAGACTACTTTTTGTGGGGATATGTCAAAAGTATTGTATACAAAACTAAGCCCCTCAACTTAGATGACTTAAAAAGACGAATCACGCTTGCGATTAGATCAGTCACGCCTGAGATGTTGAGTAATGTTAGAAGACATTTCTATACCAGATTAGCATGTTGCCAAGATGTTCGTGGCGAGCATTTTGAACATTTACTACATTGACATTAATTTTTTTTTGTTTTTTTAAATTATTAAGAAATAATCAGTATTTCTTATTAGAATTTGTGAAATAAAATAATTTTCTATTTTTAATGTTAATTTTTGTAATAAATCTGAAAATACTTAATATTTCCGAAACAGTTGAAGATAGGTATAGGACATTGTACATGAATTATGTCTAGAATTTTCTGAAGAATCCAAAAAATTAATAATATATAGGGGCTTGTATTTAAAATAAGAAAGTTGGTATTGGCCACTGTCACATGACGCACCCTAAATAATTTTTTTTTCTTGAAAAAGATGCGCAGTTAAAAATACAAATCGACGTGTCCAAGCGTTTTTCCCAACACGTCCTCATTTATCCGTTATCGAATTTATTCCATTTGGCTGTTCCACACTGTATATATATATATATATATATATATATATATATATATATATATATATATATATATATATATATATATATATATATATATATATATATATATATATTTATGCATTTGAAGAAATTTTTCTAAAAATCAAGTCGGAATATCCTCATTAGTGATTTTTTTAAAGAAAATTAACTAAAAGCAGAATCACCCAAAAAGCCACACAAATAATAACAGAGAGTTATGCGCTAGATACGTATTTCGACAACGAGGTTTATTCCTCAGTAGCTGTCGCAGTTTAGAGTTTAAAAGTTTAACGACAACTACTAATAAAGACAACTTCGTTGTTGAAATAGCTATCGAGCGGATAACTCTCTGCTTTTATTTTTGTGGTTTTTGGGGTGATTCTGCTTTTTGTTTCATGTTTTAACAGTCAACACCGCAAAGTAAATATTGCAAACAGTAAAGAAGTGGTTCGTATTCAACAAACACAGAATCTAGGTCACACTAGTATAATTCATGCTGTGTAGGAATTCGTTTGTAGTTAGTTAAGTCTAGTGTAATTATAAATCTGGACACACACAGCATATCTATTTCACTATCCACACAGCATACAATGTGGGGATGCATATATATTTACTCCGAGTTACGTCATATAGTTGTGCAATGCTAACTAACTACATACAGGTTCCATCCCGTACAGGTAGATTAGTTTATATGCTTACTTGGCACAGAAATGAAACGAACTCTAAAGTACAATTATAACACACCTAGTTGCTTTTCAAAAAGTAAGCAGCAGGAGAAAACAGTCTGAAAAATAGATACATTCTAAAATATGAAATGAATTTTCTATCGTTATTACATATCGCAAGACACTGTAAGATTATGGTTTATTGTCACTTAATATTAGCCTTTGCATTTTTAGTGAATTATCTTTAAAAAAAATCACTAATGAGGAGATCCCGGAGGACCACTGTAACCCAAATCCGAGGTCGGTTTCAGACTTTATATGTTTATATGTATATATATATATATATATATATATATATATATATATATATATATATATATATATATATATATATATATATATATATATATATATATATATATTTGTGTGTGTGTGTGTCACACCTAAAACTAAAAAAATAATGGACCGATTTTGATAAAACTTGGTGAGTACCTTCATTTTGCAAGTAGTTTGGATAAGTTTGTTATCCAGGAAAATCCGCCGAGGTTTTCCCGGAAAATTTTGTGTTTTATTTCGAAAAAAATCGAAAAAAATTTAAATCTCCGGAATTAACAAAGTAAGGGCAACCAAATTTCATTCTTGCGTTTAGATAATTATACGTAAGTTACCTACCAAAATTTAGCTCTATAGGTTGAAGGACAAAAAAGTTACAGGCATTTAAAAAAAAGGGGTTTCCTCAAAACGTCAAAGTCGCGATTTTAAACGTCAAAATTAGTAATATTTCGGCAATGAACCTGAAACTAATATGAGCTATGGAAGAAAAATGTCTCAAGGAGAATGTTTTACAAAGCCCGAAGTCTTAGTTTCAATCGTCATAGTCCTTCATTTTACTAAAATGTTCCCAGAAAATTCATTTCAAATAGACATTTTCTCTGATGCTTTGGCAGTCGTGTTGGCTATAGAGTTTAGCAGTTAATGATATATCATTTTTGTCGAATTTTCGTAAAAAATCTATAAATACATCCGTCTTTATGCAAGATACGAAAAAAAAATTGTATACATTAATTATAGGGTGTCTTGAGCTACATCTTAAAAAAATATTTCTACAATTACAGGGTGGCCCATAAGTCGTTGATGATTCAAGTTTTATATATATATATATATATATATATATATATATATATATATATATATATATATATATATATATATATATATATATATATATATATATATATATATATATATATATATTTGTGTGTATGTGTGTGTTTGTGTGTATCAGACTGTTAACGGAAAAGGCAATAGGCCGATTTTGATCAAATTTGTTAAGTACCTTCCTTTTGTAAGTGTTTTTTTTTCTCCCTCGGGGCTCCTCCGCGTTTTTGCCGCCCCGATAGCACTGTTGTGAGTGGTTTGCATAAGTTTGTTAGCCAGGGAAATCAGCCTAGGTTTTCCCGGAAAAGTTTGTGTTTTCTTTTGAAATAAATTATATCTCTGGAACTAACAAAGTAAGGGCAACAGAATTTGGTACCTGTATTTGTATTATCAGAAGTGATCCATGTTCCAAAACATAGGTCTGTAAGTTAAAATACAAAAAAGTTATAGGTAGTTAAAGAAAAGAAAATTTGGAGGTTTCCTCAAAACGTCAAAGAAGCGATCTGGAACGTCAAAATTCGCCACATTTAGGCAAAGAACCAAAAACAAATACGTATTATGTCAAGAAAATGTCACAAGAAGCTTCATCTTCAACCGTCATTGTCTTTGATTTTACTAAAATATTTACAGTAAATTCATTTCAAATAAACCCTTTCTCTGATGCTTTGGCTGTAGGTTTAGTTAAGTTAATGCTTTTGCTGTAGGTTTAGTGAAGTTTATGGTTTAACAGCCTATAATTTTTAGCAAATTTTCATTAAAAAAAAAGATTCGTTAATGAGGAGACCACGACTTTTGAATTTTAAAAAGATTTATTCAAATGAGCACAAACTAGGACCCCTTAAATCCATATCCGGGTTTAGTTTCAGTTTTTATCTGTACATGTATACAGAGTGACGAATTTATACGGTAAAGCTTAATATAATTGTTATTATACAAGAGACGAGAAAAAAATTGGTTACGTTGATTATAGGGTGTCTTAAGCTGCATCTTATAAAGATATCTTGATAATTACAGGTTGGTCCATAAGTCGTTGGTGATCCCTACAATTATTTTTTCGAACACCCTTATATTATTTCATTTTTGAATTTTTTATCGAGATATGATGCATGTTTCTAAGAAAAAAATTGAGAGGCAGTATGTGCGTTTTGGTAGCGAATTTCCATTTAAGCCTTCAAATTTTAATAACTCAATTTTCTATTAACCTAAGGTTTGTTGTCTAGGAGACCAATATTTTAAGTTTATTTTCGGAAAATTTTTGTACATTTTCAAATAATAAGTTATTTTGATAAAATATGATACATTATTTCTACTATATAGGTTATAACGGTAACCAGATTGATGCGTGCTTACATTCGAGAGACAATTTTTGCTATTAAACATATTTTTATATAAATTCACTTCCCTAACGAACTTGCTGCGTCCAGACATTTTGTTTCAGTTTCCAGCCACAGTGTCCAACCTTACTTGTATCATTAAAACATGTTTAGGAAAACATATTCTATATAAAACTTACTTTAATCTAGCAAAAAAAACTATTAAATTTCAACAAAAACGTTAGGCCAAACATTTGTTTAAAGAAAGCTACATATAAAACGTTCCTGCTTATAGAAATTTGCAGTTTATGTTAAAATCTCAATATTAGTCTAAAAATTATGTTATCTCCAATTTGTGTTACTAACCTATGTTCAAAAGATAGCATAGAAAACTCGCTACCAATTCTCGTATGCCTTTGTGACGAAATCAAGCTGCCAGACTTTTATTAATTTACTCAAATAAGCACAAGTTGAAGCTTCATTTATTTTTAGTAGAAGATTACTTAAGATAATAGAATACCGTTCGTATAAACTATTTTAAAAGAAGGTGGAACATTTGAACAATAGCTTAAAAGAAAAAATATTTAGTAGATTTTAAACACACACACAGATATGTTATATATATATATATATATATATATATATATATATATATATATATATATATATATATATATATAGTTATGGTCCGCTGCCTTTCTCGGTTTAAAACTTATGGCCTTGTTGCATTACTTATGCGCAAGATATGTAGGATTATCGTTTACATGTCCACAGAGTAAGTTAATATGTTGACGTTTCGTTCTATCACTGAGCTGACTGTTATGAAGCCTACTATATAAAGATAAGATGATACGCGAAAGTATGAAGGGCTGAGAGAACATACGTCAGCAGCAGACGAAAAGTGTTAATTTAATTTTGACATTTTGAGTTGAAATTTGTCATTTATACTTGTACTTTCTAAAAAATATTTGTAATATAGAAAGTTTCTCAAAGTCATGCTAATTAACCCTAAGAACTTTAAAAGGGCCTACATTTTGGGGGCTCAGCCGGGATTTAAAGGGTATTTAAGACATCTGGTCTGTATATATTAAACAAACACGAATTCATTTACGTTATGTGATATATCTAACATCAAGACAAATGTATCTGAAGGTAGCTTGAAGGTCATAAAGGCAATTCACTTAATTGTTTTGGCAAGAAAGGTGAACCACGTAGGAAGAGAAAAACTCTTAGGTCTTTTCAGGGTTTTTAACTGAAAAAAAAAACTACAACCGAATATCTGACAAAGATTAAACATGTAAAGAAAAGGAAAATATCAAACCTGATATCGGTATGTAACCTCTTATACATAGAATTTCTAAACGAACTAAAGATTATGAAAGAGCAAGCAGAAACGATGAGGAGAAAGAAGACCGTGATGATGATTTAAACAGCAACGAAGACAACAATGAAGAAGTAAATAGACGATGTGGTGACTAAAGAATGACAATTATCGCATAAATAAATGGGTGGTGGATTTCAAAGAGTTGGTATCTTTGACCAAGTAAAAGGATCTACGCCAGTTATTATTGTTTTCCAAGAAATCAAAAAAGAGTACACCATTGTAACTTATTCTGTCATCGGGAGGCATTATAACTCAGTGCAGGCTAAAGAAGCACTTTTGGAAGAATTTGAAGTCAAAGTTATTTAAGCTTAAATCCAAAAGGCACTGATAAGCAGATATACAAAACGAGATGAATCCGTTCAAGAATATGTTCTGTCTATGAGAGAAGTCGCCAGTAAGGTGGCATTGAAAATGAGGAGATTGTTGCAATACATAATAAAATGCATCGAAGATAAAAAATCAAACAAGGTATTATATGGCGCCGGATCTATCCGAGAATTTAAAGAAAAGGTTAAAATAAAGAAGAAATGCCCTTCAAAGTATAAATAAACCAATTCTTTTATTTTTAATGTACTGGTTCATATATCTGTCCATTGCAGAAGAAACTTAACACTGTGCGGGCTAAACAAGAAGAAATACGTCTAAACACAATAGATATAGTACCAAAAGTTCAGTTACTTTGAAGGTCGATGAGCTAAAGTTAAAAGTCCTTTTAGACACCGTTAGTTATGTAAATACCATCAGAGAATACATGTATGAACAATATCTTTTTACCAAAAACTATCTCGCTAATTTCCTTGATGAGGCTTGGCGGGAAAATCACGACTTGAGGGTTATTTAAAAAACAATTGGTAGTCAACAGTGAAGATTTTATGTTAGTACTTAAAGTGATCTTAACAGATTACTCCAGCTTTGCAGCCATAAGAAGAAAGAAAATATTGCAAGGTGCCGAATATCTCATCAGTGACAATGCGATTTTGAAAAAAATTGAGATGAGAAAAACTTTTCGATGCAAATTGCAAAAAAACGTGTGCTTAAAGAACGTGTTGATTTAAGCCACCTTACTGTAAGGTACCATAAAGAGACAGTGCATACGTTGATTAAAAGTCTGGACGCAGCAAGTGCGTTATGGTAATGAATTTTGATAAAACTGCTTTTAATCTTTTTTTAATGAAAACATGCGTCAAATTTGGTTATCAGCGTAACCTATATAGTAGAAACAGTGTATCATATTGGATCAAAATAACTTTATTGTTTGAAAAAGTACAAACTTTTTTCGAAAAAGAACTTTAAATGTTCCCGAAAAAACTGGTCTAATTTTCCTAGCCAACGAACCTATTTACACTATTTACCCACCTACCAAGTAATAATTAGTCACAAAAAAGAGATTCGATAAAACATTTTTAAAAAAATCATGAAAATTTGCAAACCATTTTTTTACGGAAATCCGAAAAAAAAATTACAATAACTTATTAAACATTTATTATTAATTACCAAAATTTCACAAACATTTTACAAACAATTTCTATATGGAAACACAAAAAAAAATGTATACGGCACCTCGATTTTTTTCACAAATAATATAAACGAAAACCTTTGCAAATGCATCATTCTTATGGGACTCTTCTATAGACTGGTAAAAAAGCCGTATCATAATTTTTAATTTGTGCCAAAAATATGAAACTATTGAAATAACTCAAAAACAACGACCGCTATCAATTTTTTTTACAAACATGCATTATAATGCGATGAAAAATGCAAAACTATAATAACATAAAAAGTTTTCGATTTTAAAACGGAAAACTTGTATCATCGACGACTTATGGGCCACCTTTTCTACGAAAATTCGCTAAAAATTATAGCGTATTAAGCCATAAACTCTATAACTAAACCTACCACCAAAGCATCAGAGAAGGGTCTATTTGAAATTAATTTTCTGAAAACATTTTAGTAAAATGAAAGACAATAATTGTCTATCATTTTACCAGAATTATTGTGGTTGAAGCTAAAACTTAAGTTGTTTATAAAACACACTTGTTGCCAAATTTTCTCTACATAGCCCGTATTCATTTCAAGTTATTTGCCCAAGTTTGCCAATTTTGACGTTTCAAATTGCGACTTTGACGTTTTACGAGGAAAAGCTATAAAATTTTCAGAGTAATTTTTCTGGAATTTCTTGGCCTTTTTGCACTAAAAAAACTTAATTTATGCCTCTACTATACAATACGTTCTAGTTTCCATTCAAAGTATTTTGTTTTTGTGAGTTTTTCTACTCATCAGTGGCATCCAAAATGTTTTTATTTAAGTGTCTATAACTTTTTTGTTTTTTTTTGTTTTGTTTTAATATACAGTTGACTTTTTATTGCGTAAACCTGCGTACCAAAATTGGTTGCCCTAACTTTGTGGTCTCCGGAGATATAAAAAGAAACAATCAAGCTTCTTGACCTAATGTAATAAACTAGCATGTACAAATTAACTAGAAGCAATCATAACCTTGGTGGTTCAGTGGTAAGAACGTGTGCCTCTAGATCTAAACACACTGGGTTCGATTCCCAGGGTTCCACTGACACTGTTTCTGTGCATACTGTAAAATTAACATTAACCGGGGCTGTGGCATTTTATTTGAGCAAGTTGAGTGCCTGCCCGTTCCGTCCTTGGGAGGGGGCATAAATCCGTCGATCCCGTGTCCATTCAATGTTGAACAGGTTAAATATGCCTATCCTCTTTACACAAAGGCAGGGGTTCGGTAAAATTTAGAGTTAGTAAATAGTGCTCCCTGGCGTCGGTGATTGTCGCGCAAATAGACCAACGTCAAGGAAACAAAAACAATATATAATTTTATCAAAAACGAAGCTTCCATCTGAACAATCTAGGCAAATGATAACTGTGCTGATATTTTTTTTGTAAGCCACCTATAGTGTTTATTAAATATAACTTATTAAATTATTAGGATATATAATAGAACCAATCACCAATTAAAATACAAGCTGATTATTCTTTGGGTGTGTCGTCAGCATACATATTTTTTTATAAAATCATTTAAACACGCCTTTCTTGGCGCGCTTTTTTAAAGTTATAAAGTTAAAACATTTCCAATAACCGTTTCAGAAGAAACGACGAGAACATTTCAGGTCAATAAATAAAACAAATTATTCTTTTTTAGGCTTAAAAAATTCAGTGCTAATGTTTCAATCCCCTCCGAGCAAAGTAATGCAAAATCGTTTTGCTTCTGGAACAAAGAAGTTTTGACGCATTTCTTTTGATTTATTAAGTAAGCTTTGAATTTTACCTCCATTTTTTATTTCGTATACAGTAGTATTCTCGGTTACTTTTGTTTCCGAGCTTTCTGGGGTGTTATGATATATGCTGGACCATTCGCACAACAAAATTTACAAATTAGTATACCCCAGTCGCATGTTATAGGTTTGGCAATATATTCTAGCGAATGTTCTTGTCAGAGTTTCTTTAGCGTCAGACCAAGTGATGTATGGCGGGATACAAAATACAAACAAGTGATTTCATGGGATGATATAATCAGCAAATATAACTAAGTAAATATTGTTTACTGTAAATATTTTTAGCAGATATCTAGTTGAGGCTATACATGGTGGTCGATAGCTCATTTTAGGGTACTTTTATCATTACTTTTTTCAGACACTTGTAATAGTTAGTATGGATTTAAAAGGAATGCGCTTATAGCTTAGCATCAAAACTTCGTTCTTTAAGCGGTGCTGGATTCCACCACTTTATTTCAAATGGCAAAGTTGATCAAGTAACATGCCATTTTAAAATTAACTAAAATCTCATTATAATTTTTTTAGCGGTTTCTTATCTTTCACATTGAAATCAATTGTTTTTATGACTTTTATCACACAAATAACCAACAAATAACGTAATATCTTAAACATTTCATTATTTTTACCTTCTTCTTCTGCTTCTTATTCTTTAGCCTGAACTCACCTAGTGTCGGAAATAGGCATCTTCTAAATTCTTCCATGCTTCTCTGTCCGTCGCTGTTCTCACCCACTGCTACCCAGCCACCTCCCTCACATCGTCAATCCATCTTTTTGGGGTCTTGCCATACTTATTTTTGTCTGTCTGGGTCTCCAAAAACCACCCTCTGTGTCCGCCTATCCGTGGTAGCTGTGTCCAACCCACAGACATTTGAGACTCTCCGTCCTCTCCATTATTTTAGTTTTGTTCCGAATTCCGCTATTTCGTGTTTTGTCCCTCAATGTAATCCCCAACATAACTCTTTCCATGGCTCGATGTGCGACCCTTAATTTATCTTATGTTTTATTTCTTATGGTTTCTAGACCGTACCGTACTTAGGCACTGGTAGTAAGCCGCTATTATACGTTTCCTTTTCCAAGTGTAATGGTATTGTCCTATCCTTAAAGATGTAGTTTAGTTTCTCAAACGCTACCCATGCCAAATGAATTCTACGTTTAGTCTCTCCGCTGTGATTTTCCTTACCAACTGTAATTCTAGGTCCGAGATACATAAAACCTGTTACTCTATCTATGACGGTATCATCGATTCTGACGTTATATTCGCTGCTACTGATGATTTTATTCTTACTGATACTCATCGACAGTCCTATTTCCTTAGATTTTTTTATATTTAAGTCACTCAGCATATTACCTAGGTCCTGAACATCTGTACTTATTAGGATTATGTCGCCAGCGAACCGTAAATGGTTCTGATTTGTTCCATCGATGATTATACCTTTGCCTTTCCAAGTCAGTTTTTTTAAGATGTTCTCCAGGGCTAAAATAAATAATTTGATAGAGATTGTAACTCATTGTGGCACGCATTTGCCTAGCTTCTTTGCTCCATTTTAGGGTCGTCATCTATTTTTGTATGGAAAGTGGCATTGTCGTAGATTTCACTGATGATATTAATGTATCTCGAATCAATTCTGACATCTGCCATTGCTGTTAAGAAAGACCAAGTTTCAATGCTGGTAGTCAACAAATACCTAGTGTATAGGAATGTTGTACTCCGTTAACTTTTCTTCGAACCCCAGCTTGCTCTACTCGCTAATGCGAGTATAACTTTATTTTTATTCGGCTTGTTATAATTCTCGTAAAGTGTTCATATAGGGGTGATAGAAAGTTTACGGGGTAAATGTGCAAATGGTGTAAATTGAATATTTCTAAAGAAATTGGTCGGGTCTGACATGCGGCACTCCTAAACAGACTTTTATCTTGTAATTTACCTTCTAAACTCTGCTTATTGATACATAGTTTTTTGAGGGTCGCTCTTTGTATATGATTGTCGATGGCATTTAATCGAATGAGTTAGAAGTTAATTCGGGTCTCTTACAGGGTCCGCTTTTGTTTTCTACCATTTTTCACTTGCATATAATGATTATCTGTTAATATCCAAGAACCAGATCGTTGATTGAACTCTTAACAGTACGTTCGCATCGACTCGTTCAGCATCTGCGTATACCCATCTATAAATGAGTATTGAAATAACCATTTTTTCAATAACCTGTCAAGGATTATTATCCGGGGTTCTACAAGGCTGACTAAGAAACTCAAAATTACATTTTATCTAGAAAATGTGACCTACAGAGCTCAGATGTTAAGATATTTATGAAGATACTAATCTAAAAATTCACCTCCGCTACATTGGGTATAACACTTGCATAGAACCTTACCTGGCATCTGTATGTTTTTAGCATTGCAAGGGCAACAGCAAAGAAGCTTGTATCTGTTTCAGGTAATAGGCTTATTTTCACCAGACCTTTAATGCGTATAGGGCACAATACGTCCAGAGTTGAAATTCTGCTTCAATGTTGTCCTCGTTCTTCTTGGGTTTCTCTCAAAAGCGAGCAGTTCGCCATATACATACACATAAGTATATATCTATCATGGTCAATCTCACTGCTTTCGATTACACGACAAAAGTTGTAGAGCTCTGCGTCTTAAATCGGTACTATCATCGACAACGCTACTGGATGATTGTTTTGCTGGTTCAGTTCGATATTCATTAAAATTGAGAAACTAAATTAAAGCAAGCGCGTTCTTTTTTAGTGTAAAATTACCCAAACGCCTAACAGTCCGCTGTGAATCCTTGCTCATTCCTATAAAATTTAAACTTTGAAACGACGACTAGCTGGACATATTTCTGGAGAGATATAACCTCCCGCTACTCAAAAAGAATATAAGTACATATTTTATGACATAAGCACCACGACTATGGTGTATCTAGGACATATGTGTTCCCCGTTCATAAATTATTTAACGAAAAACCTTGTCTGCAGGTGTTATCACAATGATATTAATTTTGTTAGGTACTGTAAGTTCGTCAAGAGTTTTTAAAATTATTTTTAACCCATAAATGATCCACTGAAGAAAGATAGCTTATACCTGAGAATCTTAAACAGCAAATGACATAACTAAATGAAGACTAGAACCTGCGATGAGCACTGCTAAGTACACTTGGAGAACCTAAATCACCACAACACATGTTTTCAAAGACCTGACAATCAGAGGATAATGATAACTTTGTTAGTAAAACGATCGCAGGTATTTAAAAAGGTTGAAACGATCGTTAGGTCTTTAAAAAATGTGTTGTGATGATTTCGGTTCTGAAAGTGTACTTATCAGTGCCAATCACAGGTTCCAATCTTCACTTAGTACTGTGAATAACAAAGATATTTCAGTTAAAGTGGAGTACCTTTTAATTACTACTGAAAATCTTTTAAGGAAAATTCCAATCTGCAGAGCTACGAGCTCATGTTAGGAATAAAGAAGCAAGTTTTTCAAAAAAAAAAAATTTTTACACAACGTAACTTTCCTTTTAAATCGATACATTTGAAGACGCAAATGTTTCAATTTTCTTTTTCTTATTACACAAGGTAATTCTTTAAGGCCGCTACAGTTTTTCCAACGTTTCTCCCATTTCTTAAACCCATTCAAAGAATATGGTTTTTAAAACTCTTCAAAGTACGCTTTTGCCGCAGCGATAACTTCCTCGTTTGAACTGATTTTTCCTCAAGCCATGTTTTCATGTTAGTGAATACAAGCGTGTCACAAAAATCCAGACCGGGCGATAACGCTGGGTGCGCCAGCAATTCGTAGCGTAGTTCATGCAATGTGAGAATTCGAGAATTCCGGATGAATGTGCTGGTGTGTTATCGTGGTGAAATAGCACTTTTTTTATCGGATCCCAAAAAATCGTTGCCATGACCTTTCTGCCTGATGGTACCATCTTTGCCCTCTCCAGCGCCGGTTCAGTCAGAAACAGACATTGTCTTGACTGTCGCTTTGTCTCTGGCGTATAATAATGCATCCAGGTTTTATTGCCGGTGATGACTCGATGCAAAAACTTCTGTGAATTCAGCTTAAAGGGGTTTAAAAACTGCTTCAACATTGACAGTCGTATCTGCTTGTTGTCCACCGTGGGAATCGCGGCACCAATCGGGCCGACACCTTCCTCATAGTTAACATATCATGTAAAATATTGATTGAAATTCTATACAATACGTCTACAGCCTCTGCCACTACGCGCACTTTAGTTCGGCAATCAGGGAAAATCATGGTGCAGCGATTTCCTCAGTAATCACGCCTGCCGTGTGGCCTAGCCGCTCCTCACCAGAAACAGATGTACGACCACGTTTAACTTCGTTGAATCAATATCTCATATAGCATCTTACGTCACTGTTATTTCTTCGCATGGTTTCCCATCCAAAAATTCCGAATTACAGATCGATTTTGCACTTTTTCCATTTTATCGAGAAACACGAAACACATGTGATACAACTGGGTGTCAAATTACCATGTTATCGTCTGGTAGATGACTGTACACGACGCTAATGCCAATTTCACTTTGCGACGCTACCTGTCTTCAGACACGGTTACTTATTGATAGACCCTCGTATTGCAAAAAATTGTAGATATTTTGATTGTATGCAGATATATATCAAAGCACATTTACCAGATATCAAAAAAATAATTTTTCAAGGGCCGAAGAAAAATCTGCTGCATAATAACCTCCGTTTGACGTCACCATAATGGTAATATAATACAGACCTCTCCTGGAATGGGCGCCAGAGCTTTTACGCTAACTAATAAATATAGCGAGTCTGAGAGAAGAAACGTGAAACAACAAATGTGCTGGAAACTCGCATGAATTCATCAAAAGGGAAATACCCATATAAATATGAGTAATAATGAATCTCCAGTAGCACAAGTACGCCTTGAATACTTTGAAAGGGAACGTAAAGAGTGAATAATTTTATATTTCCTTTACATGTGATTTTTCTTGTACACGTAAATATAAAATCCAATAAGCATTTCATCTGTAAGTAAAAAGCTACGTAATGAAATAAACAGGAAGTAAAAAGAACTAAATAATAGACTGCACAACTTGCGCATGTGTAAATATTTCACACAAGAGTCTTGAAGTAGCAATTTCGTGATGGTAGAGTATCTTTCTAAGACCGTTGCGTTCACTAAATTATTAGTCAAGTAGTTAATAACACTTTAATTGGTTTTGTATTTTATTTTCAACAGCGTTGTATTTCCGCGACTCTGATCAATCATCTACGCCAGATAGCACTTTATCCCACCATCATGAAAAGTCTGCGGCCTGGGGGCCAGCAAAAGTTTTTGTAAAGAGACTTTTAACATGTCCACTATTCCAAAACATATCGGACGAGCAGCTTTACGTTCTCCCGGAAGCCGAAAAGTCAAGACATTTAACTTGCTCACACATAATGCCACTTTGGTTGATTTTACAGTTTGCACTTAAAAACTGAGACACGAACCCAGGACCCTGACTTCAGAGGCAAACGTTCTTATCACGGGGCCACCAAACTGCCAAATAAAAAATTTAAAAAGTTCAAAAGCACTAAGTCGTTATGATAGTTAATTTTGTTTTATCAGGTTGGCCAACGAACCTCATCCAATCAGTTACCAAAATTAAGATGATAAATTCGTCAGGTACCTCCCTTTTGAAAATGTTATATTTTTGTGCGAAAAATATTGGGATATTAAACTGAGAAAGTTATTTTACTGAAAACAAATTCTTAATTCGCTAATCCAGGGAATATGTCTCTTCATCTGTATTTAAAAATTCTTAAGTAGCGTTAATAAAGACTAATGCATGGCAAAATGTGAGTTTCTAGCTTTACACAAGATTGGGGTATATACGAGGTAAGCATCAAAATTTATCGGCCTGATATAGATCTAGGGTTTAGCAGCGTGTGAAAATTTGGTAAGACATCGGTTCAAGTCTTATTAGCCTTGGAAAAAATGGATTTTATGTGAATCAGTTTTCTTATAACTGACACTTGTTCATTAGTATGTTAGAAGTGACCAGAATTGAGTACAGAGCTTACTAAATTCCTTACTCGAGAAGGTCTTCCTCCTCAAAATATCAAAGATCGACTGTATGAGATGTAGGGGGAAAACTCTTCGTCTTATTTTATAGTAAAATATTTGTGAAAACTGTTACGAATTGGGTAGAGATCCTTGGAAAATTACACAAAAATAGGAGAGACTGTGGAAGCGGTGAGGGACAACAAATTCTCCCTTGTTGGGGATTTCGTATAAGCGATTGACGCTTAAAAGCGAAAGAATTATCAAAAATGTCGGGATTTTTAGAAACAAGCATTCGCCAAATCCTCCAAGATCATTTAGGCATGGATAAAGCTATTGCAAAGGGGTCCTTCAAACATCTTTTAGCAGTTCACCGTCAGCGCCATATGGAGAAAACCATGTGAACGTTCTGAAGACGGTTGTCACGAGGGATGAAACTATAGTTCTTTACTATGATCCTTTATACAAAAGAGAGTCGATGGAATGGACGCGTAAAGCAGAAGCACCGAGAAAGTTCAAGGTCTGTTGACAGAAAGAGTAATGGCTAGGATTCTTAGGGATTGTAAGGGTATTTTTCTCATAAAATTTGCAAACCGCCCTCCCACAGTCAACGGTGTAGAATACGCAACACTCCGGCTTAAATTACGACAAAATATTCGGGGAGAAAATACGTGGAAAACTGACCAGTCTTTGTTATTTTAAATGGAATACTCACTTTTTAGCGAAGTTTCATTAAGAAAAATTCGCTATTAGAGAGGTGACGATGAAAAGTTTTTAAAAAAATTTCTTTAAATGAACGCGAATTTGAGACCCTAGAACCCAAAATCAAGGTCCATTAAAGTTTTTATATATTTATATGTTTATATATATATATATATATATATATATATATATATATATATATATATATATATATATATATTTATATATATATATATATATATATATATATAAGTATCCGAGCGATAACTCAAAAAATACTCAACTGATTTCAGTCAAACTTGTCAGAAAGCTTATGTGGGCGAAAATCTAGGCCCAGTTCGTTATTCAGCCTTTATGTTCAAGTTTTTCCGGTGGAAAATTGGGGAAAACTTTTAAAAAACGCTATATATTTGTAAGTATCAGAGTAACTGGAATGAATCTTTAGCTAGAAGTGGTGCAAATAAACCTATGTTGTGATATTTAAGTAATTTAGTACACAATGTTTAGAGTTTTTTACAAATTAAAAATAAAATTCTAAAGATATGCGTTGAAACGACTTAGTGGATAAAGTCCAATGCCCAACAGACAAAGTAGTTAACTGCCACGCGTAGATTGATTAATAGAACAAGTATAAACCGTACATCGAAGGTAACCAAAAAATATATATACCAGGCATAATAAATACTACCCCATCCAACAATCCTGAAATCTCAGCCGCAAATATGGAAAATAACACACGACATGAAATAAAAAAAATTGCCAAGTGATGGTTATTTAACTGGGGGATTCAATCGATTAGTAAAATAATTTTCAGCTTTATTAGCAGCTCCAAATACAGTTTTATCGCAGCATAGATATATTATGCTGTCAATTTTAATTTCTTCAACTATTAATATGATTTCTTATAACTTTTGATGTTCATATATTTTATTCTTAATTATAATTGGAGGAATATTATTTCTTTTTATCTACCTACATAACTAGAATTGCCGCTAATAAAAAATTTAGATTTTCTAATATATTATCTTTTTTATATTCTTTCAACATATTAATAATAACCTCAATTATTATTGATAATTTTTTACCAAATACTTATATAATTAACCTTGATCTTACCCCCATAAATTAAAAACATAATTTTAATATTATAATAAATAAATTTAGTAGAATTCCAAATTTAATTATTTTAATTACTACTATTATTTATATTTTCATTAGAGGTGCGGCCTAGGAGGACTTTATCGGACCAGAACCTATACTGGGGATATCATCATGCACACAACTACTGAAATTTCTGGTCGCACTGTATACAGAACACTGTCGCTTGCGTCACTGCATGCACTGAATTGGTCTCGGTCAAGAAAAAGAGTGCCGGCTGTGCATGGAGAGTGACGAAACAGCAGAGCACGTGTGATATGTAACTGTCCGGTTGCGAACAGGGCAAGACACAGCTTACAACAGAACAACTGGGTCAACTTTCGCCCATAAAATTGTCGACCTCTGTAAGAGGCCGGATTTTTTTGGTGAAATATAAGACAATTAGGCGTGAGCCACATTGTACCTTAAGGTCAAAGTGAAGGGACCGTTCTGGGCCACTCACAATTTTACCTAACCTAACCTAAACTCTCCACCAGAACGTCTGGAATCGCAGTCACTTCTAATGGATTGCTTTAATTCTTGGATGGTTCTCAGTTTGTCGACATACACTTTCGACTTCTGGTAGCTCCGAAGAAAATAGTCACAATGGATGAGGTCTGGGAAGCATGGAGGCCGGGGAACGTGACCATTCCAGGATATGATGAATTAGGAAAAATTGTTCTTAGAAAGTCCATCGAAATCCTTGCCGTGTTAGCGGTAGCTCCGTCTTGTTGAAACCATAAGTTGTCTGTCAATTTAATTTTCTTCAAGATAAGGGATTAAAAATTCTCAAAGCATAGCAAGCTACTTCCTGAAGTTGACCATCACTGCCTGCTCTCTCTCTCTCATTTTCAAAAAAAAGGGCTCAATTGTACTGAGTTAAAAAAATCAACACCGAGTGCCACCTTGTCGCTGTGTAAAGGATGTTGGTATAATTCTCGCAAGTTATCAGGTGCCCAGTAACGACAATTTTGTTTGTTGACAGTGAAAGTGGGCATCATCTGTTAAGGTCATCACTGCCCCTTCATCCTCTAAAATATTCAACATGCGTGCACTGAATTCCTCACGCTCATTTGGAAACCACCACTATTTAAGGGTGGAATTTCAAATGTTACTTTAAGATGTTCACTAAACTTTAGCGAGGAATTCTGAGTGACCGAACGCGGCGGCGTCTGGTTGAACGTGTTGTATTCTGAATAACAGACGCTCTTACGCGATCAATAGTTTCTGGTCTGGTTACCATTCTGCCACCTCCTTTCTTCTTTATCTTCATAATACCGTGTGTACGAAAATCAACTACCCACCTCAGAATTGTGTTACTCGAAGAAAGAAAATCAAGTACGCGATGTTGAACCGATGAGGGAACGTACGCCAAGTAGACACGATAGACGCATCATCGTGAATAAATTCCCCTATAGCAAACACGTGATGCTCCAAGCTTCAGTTTCACATTGCACCTGAACTGCTCGAAGTGTGCCAAAACTTGAGGCGCGACCTTAAACGACCCGACACCTCCATGTAGTACCCATTACAAAAACGTCCGTTTTGGTTTGACAACCTTGTATATCTAAAATACTAATTCCATTAATACCGGTGTGTACAAACTGTTAGTTTTGACGGTATTTTTGTATTTCATATACAACTCCTAACCGGTAGATTTTTTTTCAGTAGATCTTCAGTTTGGCTAAACTATATCTTTTGTCTTTGTACTCGAATTCCATACTGTGTTGTCAGCAAGGTAACTATGTACGTAGTTCTAAATCTTCTTTTCACTAACACTTAAAGCTTCTCTATTGACAGATGTACAATAGCTTGCTTATTTCGAATAAAACACCAAATATTTTATTGTTGAATTAATTAGGAACAAATAACCTTGTCAGTTTTGCTACACTATATTTTCTTCATTGGCAATCAATTTTCAGACTGTATTGTTATCGAGGTAGGCAATTATATATATATATATATATATATATATATATATATATATATATATATATATATATATATATATATATATATATATATATATATATATATATATATTATATACATTTTCTTTATATTAATATTTTTGAAAAATCACTGTTACAAACATTTGTTAGATAGTATTTTCACAAAAGGTTTTGAAATAATGTGAAACCTTGAATTTTTTTCCTTTATTGTTTGTAGATTCAAATTATTATATTAACTATATATATATATATATATATATATATATATATATATATATATATATATATATATATATATATATATATATATATATATATATATACACTTAAAGATTAGACTAGCCAACTCAGAAATAACGAAGCCATAGAACGTGATAATTTTATCGTCTTGGTAATGAATAAATTTTCTTTGTGACAGTGGTACAAAATGAAACCACCCGACGTGATTCACACTGAGGCTTTCCAGGCAAGATGAATAGCAACTACATAACTGACAAATTTTCCGAATAAGTTTTTGCCACCCATTCCCAACCTTTCACAATATTTCAGCTCTCGCGAAAGTCTCGCTTCGTTGCTAGACGTGCTTTCGTGTCTTCCAGGCCAATTATAGGAGACATTACATTCGTATATCATGTTGCTAATACGACAGTGAAAGAAAACGAGTTTTTCTGTCTTATATCTTGTTGTGGCTATCTGTAGACTGCAAGATATAACATGTTTCTTTTTACATAAATCTGCTAATTAGCGCTTGGCAAGGAGTATATTCACAACTTAACAAAAATAGTAATTAATTTTCTCAGGTCATTTTCTAATGAAAATTCACTAATAAACAGGTAAAGATAGTGAGACTTCCAAATTTTTTACATTCCATATACAATGCCCGTCTGAATTTCTATATATATATATATATATATATATATATATATATATATATATATATATATATATATATATATATATATATATATATATATATATATATATATATATATATATATATATATATATATATACAGTGCATGTGAAAAGTAAGTAATAATGTCGACAAAACAGAAAGAGCGTTTTTTTAGCGAACTAAAAACAGTCAATTGTGTTAAAAAATGGGCCAAATTTTGACAGATTATACTGCTAAATTATACAGAGTGGCGTGCTGAAGAATGGTGACGTGATCGACGTTTCTTTAAATAGCAACCCCAATTTTTTCTACAAATGTTAACACTTCATTAAATTGCCAAAAGGGTATTGTAATTTTTATGTTAAGTTACATTAGGAAGATTTCGAGAAACATATTTTTCAAATCGTAAATTTAAAATCCTGCCAATTTTGTTCGACAGAAAATAATCACCTTATTATGTTTATTTGATCACTTGGTTAGATAGGAAGATGTCGCCGTATTCTTTTCTCTGAATCACATCTTAGCTGTTTCTGTAAGCAACACTTTAATTAGTTTCTTGCCGCATTATGGCTAGGTTAAGTGAAAAGCAAAGAATTGAAATACTGATTATGGTAGGAAGTGCTCAAAACAAGAAATCAACAAGAGGTTTGTCAGTTATTTTAGAATTTTATAATAAATACCCAGAAAGAAGTATAATAACACAATCAACTGTAAGTAAAATAGAACAAAAATTTCGTGAAGTAGGTCATGTCAGAGATTTATCAAAAAGTGGACGTGCAGCAATAGTTGAAGATAATCATTTGGATGTTATGCCAGACATCTATATATATATATATATATATATATATATATATATATATATATATATATATATATATATATATATATATATATATATATATATATATATATACATAAACATATAAAAATTAAAACCGACCCCGGAACTAGGGGTCCTAGTTGGCACTCATTTGAAAACTTTGTTCTCAAATTCAAAAGTCGGGATCTCCCCATTATTGAATTTTTTCTAAGAAAATTCACTAAAAGCTAACTCAGGTTTTTTTAGTCTCGGTTTCCAAAAACTACCCTTAATAAAGCGTATTTGATAGACAGTAAATTTCATACATTTTTGTCTAACGTAAATACAACTGCATAAACTTAAACGTTAAGGTGGCCTTATTTGGTACATGAATCTTACTGGGCGCATTGAAAACGAAACAGACCGATTTGCGTCCAGAGAAATGTTTTTTTTTAAGAAACGCTGAAACACGACAATTTTAATATTGAGGGGACATGTTTTGACATAAAACTCAACTTTCTCACATCAATCCCTTAAGAGTGGTGATAACAACCCTTATATATTAATAGGGAACATGGGTCGAGTGTTACATTCTTTTCTGAATTCATCACACTAATTTTGTGGAAGCTTTATCAACTCGTCTAAAAATCATTCACAGTTGAAAATGCAAAACGCATTTCACTCATTCCGATAAGAAATGTGCTGATAGTCAATGTTTTGTTGGTTTGTAAAGAAAAAATTGACTATCAGAACATTTCTTATCGGAATGAGAGAAATGCGGTTTATTATTTCAGTTTATCGGTCGGTTTGATACTTGATAGTACTACCGAAAATTAATTTCACAATGGTGTATTCTGTAGAAGAAAGAGTTGAAATAATTACGCTTTTTTTTAAACTATGACTGTGCCAACCGTGCCGCAAATTTGTTTAATGGACGACATCTGAACAGACATGTTAACATAAAATACATTTTGGAGTTAGTTGCAAAGTTTCGACAAAGTGGTTCAATAGCCAACAAAAAACGGGGTCCTGAACGTGAATTTCCTGTTAGAAATGAGACTACTGAGACTGAAGTTTTAGGACAAATTGCTGCAGACTCAAATTTGAGCACGAGAAAATTTGCCACTGTTTTAAACATCAAAAGAAGAACTATTCAGCGAATATTGAAGCATCATAAATTTCATCCGTATAAAATTCATCTTGTACAGCAACTGAATGAAAATGATTTTGATCGGCGGCTAGAGTTTTGTGAAGTTATGACTGCACGAGTAGCTGACAACGGGAACTTTCTGTTCAATATCTGTTTTTCAGACGAGTATACGTTTTTATTAAGCTCTACAGTCAATCGTCATAATTGTCGTTATTGGGCAGATAATAATCCAAGAAATTTTCACGAAGTCCACACTAAAACTCCACAGAAATTGAATGTCTGAACTGGCATTTTTGGAGACCGTTTAATCGGACCAATTTTTCTTGATGGCAATTTGAGTGGAAGAACGTTTTTGTAGTTATTAGAAGATATAGTTTACCCTCTACTAATAGACATTGTTAAAAATGATGATCGCTATCAAGAAAGTCAATTTGTGTTTCAACAAGATGGAGCTCCTGCATATTTTTCACAACGTGTTAGAGAGTTTTTAAACAGCGAGTTTCTAGGGCAATGGATTGGGCGTAGAGGTGCTATTGAGCGCCCCCCTAGATCACCGGATTTAACTCATTTAAACTTCTTTCTATGGGGCCATTTAAAGAGTAGAATTTACGCAACAGGACCGGAGTCTCTGGAAGAATTACGACGACGCATTGTTGAAGAATGCCGTCTAATAACTCCAGAAATGCTCCATAATGTCATAGCTCGTTTTGAACAAAATTTGTACTTTTGTATGGAAGTTGGTGGTCAACAATTTGAACACTTACTTAACTGAATAAACATTTTTAAATGTTTGGTTTTGTTTTTTAGTTGTTTTAACAAAAAATTGACTAATTAGTGCATTTCTTATCACCATGAATGAAATACGTTCTTGCAACTCCAACTGTGAATAATTTCTAAACGAGTTTATAAAACTTCTAAAAAAATTAGTGTGCTAAATTGAGAAAAGAAAAAGATTTCAAATGATGTAACAATAGACCCATGTTTCCTATTTAAAATATAAGGGTTGTTATCACCACCCTCAAGGGTTGGATGTGACAAAGTCGAGTTTTATGTCAGAACATGTCCCCCTTATATTAAAATTGACATGTTTCAGCGTTTCTTAAAAATAATTTTTCTCTGGACGCAAATCGGTCTGTTTCTTTTTCAATGCGCCACCCTTTCAATGCTCTAAAAATGGATTCTAGGGGCTCTGCTTTGCGGTCATTACAAGAGATTTTCTGAAAGTCTCACCATCGTTGCCTTTCTGTTACTAAATTTTATTAATAAAAATTTGCAAAGAAACTGCTCTAAAACTAAGTTGATTTTAAAGTTCTAACGGAAAAAATGTATCTTTCAAAATTTGCCCTTTTGTTTTAGTGTCTATTTGCTAAAGGGGCTATGAAGCAAATAGTCATGACTTCTGTAGTTGAGTTATTTAACAGCGCCAAATGGGAATGCTTCCGCAACACAATATAAAAGTTTATAGCGGAAATTTAAACTCGCGACACCATCTGTCATGCGATGAAAGTTGTACTCATATACCCACAGTCAATTTTATTGCATGGAATAAAGAAAAATACGACATGTGTGACTTCTTGATAGCATTCAACATTTTTAGCCATCAAACTGTAAAATGAGCAAAGAGCTCCTGGAGGAATAAAACGAAACAAATCGGATAAAAATTAAAAGTAAGTTTGATTTACCATTGGAAACTTTTGTGTTCAGCAAATAGATTTCGCTACAAAACCGATATTTATTAGTCCATTATTTTTTTGTCTTTTCTTGAAAAGCAACGCTTCGGAAAAGTTTAGAAGGCTACTTTCCTCTCTAGAGTATGTTCGTAATACTGACAATTATGATACTAAATTTATTAAAAAACGTACAAATTAATAGTTTACTCTTCTTTAATCAGTTCAACATAAAAAAATATTTTTTGGAAGCAGCAAGTGCGTTATAGTAGCGAATTTTTATAAGAATTGTACACTTTAATTATACGCCATATTAGTAAAGTTAATACTTTAAACTTACACAGACCTTGAAGACCGATTTTAGAAACCCTTGTACGTGCACATTTGACAATTATTATGAAAGTGCTACCATCGATATCTCTCTTTGATAAAAAAATCTTGCGTTCTAGCTCCTTTTGAGAAAAATGCCCAAAACTAAATTTTCTATGAAGCTAAACAATTAAATTTTGCTATATCTGTAGAGAGTGCAAGTCTCTTTAAAAGAAAATCGTATTACAACTTCTATTAAAGTTATACAGAAAATTTCCAAAAGGAAACTTAATTCATATTTAGAAAAGTAAAGTATCTGCCAAATTATAAACGTAGCAGTCATTTTGCCTTATTAGTCGCCAGTATGATTTCGTCTTAGTCAATCTAATCAAACCGGTTTTTTTCAATATCAACAATAAAAAAATTATAATTTCAGAATCGCAGGTGACACACTAATTTTGGGCGTTTTGAACAAAAATGAGCTCTTGTTCTAAACCTAAAAAACCTGTGCACTTATGTTTCTCCAAACGTCAAAATAAAACATAAAAAATATACATTCATAGCTCTGGATTCGATCGCGCAACCTTCTGCTTATGAGGCAAGCGCGGCGCCTCTCAGCCATCTAGACATACGTCAAATAAAGTTTTGTTTACGTGATACATTAGATCGGCTTCATACCCGGGATATTATATTCAAGGTATACGTAACAGTTAGTATAATTACCATTGAAACACAACCCACGACTCTTTCAGTCTTATATGACGTCTTATGTTATATTTAAAGATAAATGAAACTATTTTGGAATCATTTTCATAGAGACTTGGCTTGATTTCATTTACATTTATACTATATTATGCGACAGCATAATATACCTATGCTGCGCTAAAACTCTATTTGAGGCCGTTCATAGAGCTACAAATATAGTATGTCTTAATAATTGATTGAATTCCCCAGTTAAATAACAATCACTTGCCAAATTTTTAATTTTATGTCGTCTGTCATTTTCCATAATATCTGCCGGGGTTTCACGATTGTTGGTTCGGGTAGTATGTTTTATACCTGGTACATATTAATTTGGTTACCGTTGATGTATAGCTTATACATGTTGTATAAATCAATCTACGCCTGGCAGTTAACTACTATGTCTATCAGGCATTGGACTCTAACCACTAAGTTGTCTCAACGCATGTCTTTTAGATTTTATTTTTAATTTGGAAAAAAGTCTAAATATTGTGTACCAAATTACTTAAAATGCACAACATGGGTTTATTTGCACTATCTCTAGCCACATGTAAAGTCTCATTCTAGTTACTCTGATACTTACAAAAATATAGCGTTTTCAAAAAGTTTGCCCCAATTTTCTACCGGAAAAATTTGAGCATGAAGCTCAATAAGGAACTCGACCTCGGTTTTCGCCTAAACAAGATTTTTGCCACGTTTCATTTTAAACAATTTTCGATTTTTTTCTAAGAAAAAATGGAATTGACCGCTGAGCAATGAACCCATCCAAGCCATTAACAAAGTCAAGGTACTTGAAAAATTTGATCTAAATGACTTAAGTATATCGGTTGGACACACACACACACACACACACAGACACACACACACATGCATATATATATATATATATATATATATATATATATATATATATATATATATATATATATATATATATATATATATATATATATATATAAATCTAAATGAACCTCGGATTTGAGTTTTTGAAGAAAATTCAGTAAAATGTTATTATTTTACTGGGAGTTATGAATTAGGGTATTTAACTAATTGCGTTTTCACCATGTACACCTCCTGGATATTATAATTTTGATAAATGCTCGTTAAAGGGACTTAATGATATTTTGTCCACAAAAAATAAAGTGTTTAAAAAATGAACCGATACCTTTGATTAAAACTTTCAAATTTTATTAAACTTTTCTATGGACCAAATCTTTAGTAGGCGAGTGTGTAAAAATATTTGAGGAGCCCTGGATTTATTGTAGCCATGTTTACCTTACTTGATCAATAAATTGGGTGCGGAAAGCTGAAAGCAACGCGTCTTGACACTAGACTGACAATTTAAATATTTAAACACCAGTCGATCTCTAAATCAGTTTAAATGCTAATGAAATCGAATAAGATGTAGCTCCTACGCACCCGTAAGGTAAGTAAGGATAAACTGAGGCGAGGCTCTATCTAAAAGCAAACCTTGTTGAGTAGGGCTACCTCAATCAAATATTTACATTATGCGGATTTAACAGTAGCTTCGCATGTGATGATTTATAATACATTTACTGAAATCTGGCAGATGGGTTTAGAAATTTTAGGATGGTTAATTAATATTTGCTAGATAATGTGTTTCTTGTACGTTATTTGTTTAAAGTCACCACAGTAGATGGTGGTTTAATATGACGCACTTAGTAAACTACCAACATAATAGTAGTAACAATAATAATAATACTAATGTATCTTTGTTTTGGTAAATATAAATACAACATGTGCGTTCCATATAACACAAAGATAAATGCTCATCTACTACAAAGAACGCAGGTCAACTACGCTAAAGGTGTGAAAGCTTTAACCCATTCATTTCAGTTCAGACATAAAACTAATATTTGGCCTAGATGCTAGAAATAAATTATACGAGCTTTTCTTTCTAGGCGAGAAATATATAACAATGAAAATTTGCTAATAACAATTTAAAGATTGTAATGCCTTACACATTTCTCTTTATTTTCAAATGTTATATTTCCAATCATGGACATAATTGTCATCTATGACGTCATCACCTTTGTCCATTGAATAACTGAATACTCTGTGGTTTAATACAGAAATTCTTAAATTTAAAATGAACTATACTAATGACCAAGAACATTATATTGCGCAAATGGAAAAAATAAAAATCTCGGGACGCAGCAAGTGCGTTATGGTAGTGAATTTTCATAGAAATGATCTGGCGCAAAATATTTTATTATAACTTTTTTTTCTTGTAACATAGAAATCTAAATTTTGGTGTATAGTTTACTTTTTATATCGTAAACCTACCTACCAAATTTGGTTATCATAGATTTTTTATTTTTTAAGATAAAAATTTTTTTCAAATGAAAACTCAAAATTTTTTCAGAAAACCTCGTCCGATTTTTCTGATTAACGAACTTATCAAAGCCATTTACAAAAGGGAGGTACATGCCAAATTTTATTAAAATCGGCTTATTATTCTTTGAGATAAAAATTTTTTTCGAATGAAAACTCAAAATTTTCCCGGAAAACCTTGTCCTATTTTTCTGACTAACAAACTTGTCAAAGCCATTTACAAAACGAAGGTACATCCCAAATTTTATTAATATCGGCTTATTACTTTGTGAGATAAGAATTTTTTTCGAATGAAAACTCAAAATTTTCCCGGAAAACCTCGTCCGATTTTCCTGACTAACGAACTTATCCAAGCCATTTACAAAAGAAAGGTACATGCCAAATTTTATCAAAATCGGCCCATTATTTTTTGAGTTATCGGTGTGATACATATATATATATATATATATATATATATATATATATATATATATATATATATATATATATATATATATATATATATATATATATATATATATATATATATATATATATATATATATATATATATATATATATATATATATATATATATATATATATATATATATATATATATATATATATATATATGTATATAAACATATAAAAATTGAAAATGATCCCGGATATGGGTTCTAGGGGTCCTAGTTCGCGCTCATTTGCAAAAAATTTTTCAAAATTCAAAAGTCGGGATCTCCCCATTAGAGTGAATTTTTTCTACGAAAATTCACTAAAAATGACTAAATAATAATATACTATGATGTTATATCAGTATCATTATGTTTAAAATATTTTTTATTTAAACCACAAAACAATGCTTTAGTGGATACTATTACGATAACAAGTAAAAATTAAAAAAGAAATAAATAGAAAACCGACTTCATTAAGGATAACTGAAAAACTACTAGTCCTGTCTTGATCAAATTTATGCGGGACCACGTAAGCAGCACCGGCTTTCAAATAATAAAAGAACCATCGAAATCGCTTCACCTAGAAAAAAGTTCGAAGGTAACACACATAAAAAAATAGAGCCGAGTTCAGAATCTCCTCCTTTTTTTGAAGTCGGTTAAAAACAGCTTTATTCGGTACATTTATGTATGTTGGGAACTTAATTAGCTTCCATTATTGCAAGAATTTCCTTTATTGGTTTTTTAATACCGCATAAATATTTTTAAAGAATTACGATATGTATTTTGTAGGACAATAATATAATTTTAGTGAATTTTCTTAGAAAAAATTCACTAATGAAGAGATCTCGACTTTTGAATTTTGAAAAAATTTCTTCAAATGAGCGCGATCTAGGACCCCTAGAACCCATATCCGGGGTCAGTTTCAATTTTTATATGTTTATATATATATATATATATATATATATATATATATATATATATATATATATATATATATATATATATATATATATATATATATATATATATATATATATATATATATATATATATATATATATATATATATATATATATATATATATATGTATCACACCGATAACTCAAAAAATAATAAGCCGATTTTGATAAAATTTGGCATGTACCTTTTTTTTGTAAATGGCTTGGATAAGTTCGTTAGCCAGGAAAATCGGACGAGGTTTTCCGGGAAAATTTTGAGTTTTCATTCGAAAAAAATTCTGATCTCAAAAAGTAATAAGCCGATTTTAATAAAATTTGGCATGTACCTTTCTTTTGTAAACGGCTTTAACAAGTTTGTTATTCAAGAAAATCGGACGAGGTTTTCCGGGAAATTTTTGAGTTTTCATTCGAAAAAAAATTTTATCTCAAAGAATAATAGGCCGATTTTGATAAAATTTGGCATGTACCTTCCTTTTGTAAATGACTTCGACAAGTTCGTTAATCAAAAAAATCGGATGAGGTTTTCCGGGAAAATTTTGAGTTTTAATTTGAAAAAAAAAATTATCTTAAAAAATAAGACATATATGATAACCAAATTTGGTAGGTAGGTTTACGATATAAAAAGTAAACTATACACCAAAATTTAGATTTCTATGTTACAAGAAAAAAAAGTTATAATAAAATATTTTGTGCCAGATCATTTCTAGGAAAATTCACTACCATAACGCACTTGCTGCGTCCAGGATTTTTATTGTTTGTCTCTGTGTAAAAGACAATACTTTTGTGTGCGGGGTGTTGAATTTATTAGTAATGAGAATCAATAAAGGATTGATTTTAAAGTTTCTTACAGTTATCTAAACCTTGTCACAATTGATACTATTAGCTACGTTAGATAGCTCGTCATTTGTTTACCGATGTTTTCGCAGATTATTTGGTCCTTTTCTTTACTAAACAGCACTTTAAAGTAAAAAGTATTTCTCGTATTGTGTATTATATTTTCATATAATATTTTAGTAAATATATTAATAAACTAATCAAGTTCTGATAAACACAAATTGATTAACGAGAGATACACCAACTTGTGGCATCTCCAGTTTGATTGTTTTATTATTATATCATTCTCTGCCTGACGGTGCAAACACTTATTGGGTATTCGATTAAAAAATACGAAAATTGAATCAATAGCTCTGCTACACCATTTGACTTTGCTGTTCATAGCAAAATTTTGGCTGTGGATAAAAATAAGTAAGTCTGCTAAAAATTATTTTCGGAGACTCAAAATAAACAAGTTAGAGGTTGACAGAATCCATACCTTACCAAATGTTTTTGTTATGTTTTACTTTGTAAAGGTTCCCCACCGAGAGCAAAATATCAGTTTTTACATAAGGTCACAGGCAACTTGGGTTTCTTAAAACGTTTCCTTTGTTTAATACCTTATAGGCGTTGAGGTTGTTTACAATTAAGACAGTGGTTTTGCTAGAACGGATGAAGCGCAATATCCTTTTTTTTGTCCATTTTTGTATTTTTAATCATTTCCGCGAGTCCATAATATTTTATGCAATAAAAAAAAAACCTTGCGCCTAAATTAAAGTTTGGCGTAGACTTGTGTTCCTAAATTCATTGAATTTACACTTATTTGTAGACATGTTTTTCAAGCCTAAACAACACGTCAAACAATCAAAAAGCTTTGGAAGCAGGTATACCTTTTTGTAATAGTAGCAAATATTAGCCTTAGAAACTTGCGAAATATAACCTAAGATGAAAATACGACTTGAGTGAAGTGAGATTTTGTTTTAAGCATAAACGTCAATGCAATGAACTCGTGCGTCAGATTTTCACGGAACTCAAATCAAATTTGCATTTTCTGACGGATATTGAAGACAGATTTGTTCATTTCAAATTGTTCAAATATTACAGAACTAGATAAAAGCTATGTACGCGTCAATAAAATCGCCAGGTTTCTACAGGTATTTGCTAAGAAATATAGGGTATGCTGGCAGACAACACAAATTGCTAAATAAATGTAATATCAAACATGCTACAAATATTATTTTTACCTATTTAGTGAAATCACGTACAATAAGAAAGGTTTGTCTTTACTTCCAACACGCGTTCAAAGATAGAAAAAGTCTAGACGCAGCAAGTGCGTTATGGTAGTGAATTTTCATTAAAATGATCTGGCACAAAATATTTTCTTATAACTTTTAGTGTATTTTCTTAAAATTAATCACTAATGAGGAGATCTCGACCTTTTAATTTAAAAAAAATTCTTTAAATGAGCGCTAATTAGGCCCCCCAGAACACATATCCGAGGTCAGTTTCAATTTTTATATGTCAAAATCGGCCCATTATTTATTGAGTTATCGGTGTGATATACTTATATATATATATATATATATATATATATATATATATATATATATATATATATATATATATATCACACCGATAACTCAATAAATAATGGGCCGATTTTGATTCAATTTATTAAGTGCCTTCCTTTTGCAAATCGCTTGGACAAGTTCTTTAACCAAGAAAATCGGCCCAGGTTTTCCCAGAAAATGTTGTTTTTTCTTTCGAAAAAAAATTATATATCCGAAATTAACAAAGTAAGGGCCACCAAATTTGATACGCGAGTTATGGTTGCACCACCCGGTATACTACACACACCAAGGCTACTGTCAGCACATATGGGTACGTTGCGCTACACCGGCTTTTCCGTCGACTCAGCGTCCGGCTGAAGTGCAGCGACATTACCGAGGGGAAATTGATCAGCAATTAATAGTCTATAAATATATGTCGAACATTAATATTCAACAGTTAGTCTTTGCCATCCAGCCTTAATGGTATTAGATTACTCATATGTATTTTATTGTAATTTTTATATTATTTAAATTTTAATATATATATCGTTGTACTGTAACTTCAAGTAAATAAATTTAACTTTATGAAGTTCAATTGAAGTACAACTCTAAGTCGCGGGTTTACGTCCTTCTGCGTAAGTTACCTACCAAAATTTAGCGCTGTACATCAAAAGAAAAAAAAAGTTATAGGCTTTAAAGAAAAATAAATTGGGGTTCTCCACAAAACGTCAAAGTTGCGATCTAAAACGTCAAAATTGTCAACATTTACGCAAAGAACTTGAATCTAATACGCGCTATGTTAATAAAATGTCTCAAGAAGAATGTTTTACAAACCCTGAAGTCTTAGTTTCAATCGTCATTGTCCTTCATTTTACTAAAGTGTTTCCAGAAAATTCATTCCAAATAGACCCTTGCTCTGATGCTTGGCAGTAGTCTTAGCTATAGAGTTTATCGTTTAATGGTATATATTTTTTGTCGAATTTTCGTAAAAAATCAATAAAGCTCAATATATTCGTTATTATACAATATATTAAAAAAATTGTATATATTAATTATAGGATGTCTTGAGCTACATCTTAAAAATTGTTTCTACAATCACAGGATCGAAATATAATGCATGTTTGTAAGAAAAGAAATTCTGGACGCAGCAAGTGCGTTATGGTAGCGAATTTTGATCAAATGCTGCATATTTGAATAGCTCAATTTGCTATTAACCTATAAGGTTGACCAACAAACGAGTTTTTTTTGGGAAAACTTTAAGTTTACTTTCGGAAATGTTTGTACATTTGCAAACAATAAAGTTAGTTTGATAAAACATGACACATTGTTTTTACTATATAGGTTATACTGGTAACCAAATTTGATGCCTGCTTTGTTAAAAAACACACATATTTGCTATTAAAACATTTTTATGGAAATTCACTACCATAACGCATCCAGAGTTTTTTTTTTCTTGTAAGATATAATTCTAAATTTTGGTGTATAGTTTCCTTTTTATATCGTAAACACAGCTACCAAATTTGGTTATCATAGATTATTAATTTTTTGAGATATAAATTTTTTTCGAATGAAAACTCAAAATTTACCCGGAAAACCTCTTTACCCGGAAAACCTCTTCCGATTTTCCTGACTAACAAACTTTTCCAAACCATTTATAATTTACAAATGGAAGGTACAAGCCAAATTTTATATACATATATATATATATATATATATATATATATATATATATATATATATATATATATATATATATATATATATATATATATATATATATATATATATATATATATATATATAACATATAAAAATTGAAACTAACCCCGGATATGGGTTCTAGGGCTCCCAGTTCGCGGTCATTTGCAAAAAATTTTTCAAAATTCAAAAGTCGGGATCTCCCCATTAGCGAATTTTTTCTACGAAAATTCACTAACAGCAAATTAGGCAATAAATACAGACGCAGATGTTATTTGTCTGGCTTTACAAGGTTATTTTTTTCTCTGCAACCAGTCTCGCTGTTTGACAACATAGTGAGACAGAAGAAAATAAACCTTGGTAAAGCCAGGGAAATAGTTTCTACGTCTGTATCTGGTATTAAATGGTTTGACCAAGTATGGGGAATAATTGAGACATACGTATTGTTACATTAAAATAGTGCAGAATGTAAGAACAACCCAGGTTGATATCACGGTCACATACATGTACCCTAAGAGAAAGACCCAGTAGATATAACTCGGAAAGTAGTTAAGCATATTTATCTCCTAAACGTTTGCATCCTTGATCACCAGTCATTACAAATACTATCACATTCGATAGTATTCCGTCTGTCGGTTCTATATATTAGTTTTGCATCAATTTGGAACAACACATTAAATATATTTAATATTGGCAGTTGTGTTATTAATTTTCTATTTTTCAACAAACCCAACAAACTACTTATCAACTTTGTGACAAAAAAAACTGAAAAACTGCTCTAAAAGATCAATATTAGTGGATCCAACCTGAAAGAAAATCATAATCGCCCCAAAAACAACCAAAATAATAACAAAGTGTTATGAACTTGATATCGAAAGTCGAGCAGAAAATTGTAGAAACCTTAATAGAACTTTTTTATTTCACAGATAGAAATAGCGCAGGGTATAGTATTAGGCGGCAACAGGTCAGGGTGCAAAGTCTTTGTCAGTCTGTATCTAAATGCAACTGTATTCCAAGCAGAAACATTAGCGATAATACTATTAGAGAGGAATTACTAAGGTAAAAATTTCATAGCCACTGAAACTCAAGCAGGTATAAAAGTACAGGAGGCACCAGCCTGTCTGCATCTGCAACATTAGCCAGTTAGTGGAGGATAATACCCTTACGTTGATATGGGTACTTGCGTGTCCCAACATATATGGCAGCAAGATAGCTGACGATCTTGTAAGAGCGCAACAGATAAAGTTCTTAGCTGGTTCAGAACCATATTGGAAGATTCCTATGAAACAGGACGGGGACGAATCAGGTCGACGTTGCAATGATGGCACCTCGAACGCTGGAATGGAAATTCTGAACAGAAACAGCCAACACCCTCGCTTGGATAATCACCCAGACAACAAACAAAATATGTGCTGAAATTAGGCAAGAATGAACTGAAACTTTTGAAAAAATTGCTAACTGGTTACTGTCACACAAATCTCTACAAATATCTACAAAATGGCAATGAAGTCAGACCCTATATAGGAGAGTGAATATATATAGGTGAGGAAGGTGTGTTTGTGTGTACGCGCGGGTGTGTGTGTGTAATTCTGTTTACCTTAAAAGAAACGCTTCTCTTAGGCACCCTCTACAGCCAGAGTGATCTCCATTTCAGCGGAGAAAATGGATGAAGACTATACCTACGTCTAATACTTTTAGGTCCACTTTAAATAATTTTAAGACGCTTTTATTTGCTTTTAAAGAATTTATTTTGAGCCTCGGTGGTCCTGTAATAAGAACGTGTGCCTCTGAACCGAATGGTACTAGGTTCGATTCCCAGGGTTTTCCTTTCACCTTTTCAGTAAAAACTGTAATAAACTAACAACAACCGACGTTCTGGCATTGTATTTGAGCCAGTTGAATGTCTGCACGTTCCGTCCTTCTCAGGGGACGTAAAGCCGTCGATCCCGTGTCCATGCAAAGTTCAGCACGTTAAAGATTTCTACTCTTCTTACAGAAAGACAGGAGTTCGTCAAATTTCCAGAATAGTGAGATGAAACTGCTCCCTGGCGCCGACGTTTGGCCATAGCCGCGGGAATAGGCAGAGGTTAAAGTAAAAAAAAGTTGACCGAAATTCCCTAATGAAGCAACGGATTTTATTTGTTTGCCATGAGTCCGTATAAAAAGATTTTGGGTCCAACAAGTATCATGGTCGCGAATTTTCATTAAATTTTTCAAATCTGTATAACTCGATTCTTTATCAACCTAGAATGTTGAGTTTTAGGATGTGGTAAGGTATATACGAGTGAAACATACCAATAAACTGTCATTAAAATAGCTTTGTTACTTTCTGAGATACAATTTTTTTTGGAAAATTAATTTTTGATAGAAAAACTGGTCCGATAAGGCTGGCTAACGAGCTCGTTCAAGCTATTAGTAAAAGAATGTATTTTGCAGACTTTTGTCAAAATCGGTTAATAACTTTTTGAGTTATCGGTTGGACGCGCGCGCGTGTTTGTGTGTGTGTTTATTTAGCTCTGTAAGTTGAAAGAAAAAAAGTTATGTGCATTTAAAGAAAAATAAATTGAGGTTTTCCGTCAAAATTGACAACATTTACGCAAAGAACCTGAAACTAATACGAGCTATGGAAAGAAAACGTCTTAAGAAGAATGTTTTACAAAGCCTAAAGTCTTAGCTTCAACCGTCATTGTCCTTCATTTTACTAAAATGTTTCCAGAAAATTCATTTCAAATAGACCCTTTCTCTGATGTTGTGGCAGTAGTTTTAGCTATAGAGTTTATCGTTAAATGGTATATAATTTTAATCAAATTTTCGTAAAAAATCAATACGTTATCATACAAGATATTAAAACAAAATGTATACATTAATTATAGGGTGTCTTGAGTTACATCTTAAAAAATATTTTTACAATCACAGAGTTGCCCATAAGTTGTTGGTGATGCAAATTCTCTTTTTTTTAATCGAACACGTCTTATGTTATTGCATTTTCGATCTAAATATAATGCATGTTTGTACGAAAATAAATTCGGGACGCATCAAGTGCGTTATGGTAGAGAATCTTCTGTGAATGCTTTAAATTTGAATAGCTCAATTTGCTATTAACCTATAAGGTTGACCAAGAGACCAGTTTTTTTGGGAATACTTTAACTTTACTTTCGGAAATTTTTGTACATTTTCAAACTTATTTTGGTGAAACATGGCACCTGTTATACTGGTAACCAAATTTGATGCCTGCTTTCTTAAAAAACACACATATTTGCTATTAAAAACACTTTTAGGTAAATTCATTTGCATAACGCACTTGCTGCGTCCAGACGTTTGTTGTTCATTGTTTGCAAAAACAGAATGGGTTGACTAAAACAAAACCATCCAACAAATTAATAAGGAAAAATACTGAAAAACTTTTGCAACTTTAATGAGATTTGTAACACAATTTTTTAAAGGCACTTGCAGTACGTACATATTATATCTAAGACCAAATTTTAATTTTCTTGCTACATATAAAATATAAATTATTTTAAATAATCGCTAACTGGATTTCTAAAACCGATCACCGAGGTCCATTTAAATTTAAATGATTATTTCTAATAATAATATGTCTTACTAACAGTGTACACTTCTTATACAAATTCACTCCTATAACGCACTTGCGCCATCCCGAAATGTTTTATTTATAGTATACATTTGCATGCTAAAATTAACGGTGTTTGAAACTTTGTCCTGGTATTAGGAAATAAATGGTCCAAGGCTGACATTACACAATTCTTAGTTGATTGTACAGCTCTATCTGTAAAATTTTGTGTAAACTAGAGCTGTGACAACATACTATTTGGTCCTGAACCGAGATGGCGTCCCTGTCGTATCTTTCACAACGTTGTCCAGGTTGATAACCTGCGACAACCTCCATTGTTTAAATTTTTATCTACGATTTATTTAAATTGCTTAGTAATACATATAACGTTATCTGTCTTTGTCCAACATTGTAGATATTGCATTACAGAATCTGAAGTGATGTCGAGGATTATTTTATTATTAATTTCAAATAACTTCATATAACTTTGATCAAACGACTTGAAAATTGACACACAAGCACGGCTGTCTCTGTTCTTTTTAGTTATAAATATTCGTTTCAATCACTCAGACAATTTAAGAGATATTGCGTTAAAAAATATTTTTTTATTGTTTTACTAAGAAAAATTGGCTGCTAAGATTCGATGAACGAACTCATCTAAGCCATTAGCAAAATAAGGTAATTTCTAAATTTGGTCCAAATCATTGATGTATTTTTTGAGTTATTGGTTGGATACATACACACACACACACAATATATATATATATATATATATATATATATATATATATATATATATATATATATATATATATATATATATATATATATATATATATATACATTTTAACTGACCATGGAAATGGGTTTCAGATGCCCTAATTCTTGCTCATTTTAAGAAATTTTCTTAATGAAAATTCACTGAAAGAAATACAACTCGGCACTTATGTTAATATTACTAAGTCTTAGAGACAAGAAAGATAACAATTATGTCTCTATGAATTACTTGAAAAACATTTAAAAATCGTTAAATGCCAGTGAAAACAAAAAGATAGCTTACAAATCTTATAACACGACGAGTGATTTACTGTTTAACGTAAAAGAAAAATTGTGTTTCTTGAGAAAATCTAAAGTTTATAAATAAGTTTGTGCATGCTGTAAGGCAGTCTACATCGGTCGAACTTTTAGAAGTTAGCAACCGATACGAAAAACAGATATCTGCACTTAGAAATAACCACGTTGTCGAATCTACACTTGTAAAACATATTGTCGATACTCCACATAGATAACAGTCAATAACCGCATTGAGATATTACATTTTGGTAATAATAAGTTTAAAATTGAATTTTGTGAAGCGTTGGAGATACAAAAGCACATACACGACAACTGCCCTATTTTAAATAAGCAGGCTGATTTGATAAATTCCCCTTTATTGGGAAGTCTTCTTTTTAATTAAATTCATTAAACATAATAAAAATATTTGTAATAAATATTAAATGGATGTATGTCGATATTTTTGCTTTGAAGATGCTGCTGCTATTAGTGGTATTGCTAATAAGCTATTTTGCCATTATGATTGTTATTATGATTGTGATTTTATCATTTTTATGATAAGCTGATTTTATGTGATGGTAAATATTGGGATACATCACATACACATTTTAATTTAATTTTTATAAAAAGCGATTAAAATCCCCCTCACGTATCAACGGCTTTCGTACGGTGTCACAAGTGTGTAAATAATTTTTCTCTTCTGCCTGTCGGTTTTGCAAAAGCGAAACCGGTTGCAGATAATAAAACAAGCAAAGTGAAGCCAAAGAAGTAATGTCTACATAGTATTTATTTAAATTTAAGGGTTTAAAAAATATTTTAAAATTAGCTTGTATCTTATCTCTTAAAATGTTTCACCATGCAGGCATACATGTGTGTATGTGTTGTAAAAAATTATGTTTTAAATACAGGGTGATTCATAAGTGGTGACCAAAAATGAAACCCCATGTTCTTTGAACAATTGTAGAGAGGGTATGTGCTATAAAAAAATTCCTATAATGTTTTATTAAAAAAATACAGGGTGCTGAAGTTGAATTTCAAAAAATAAAATTTCCCAATTTTTTAAAAAGTAGCGCATATATTTTGCTGAAACCTCGCATGTGTAGGCGCGTATTCTACCATAACAATTGAATCGGCTAATCCAGCAGTGGCGCGCGTACCCACATGTCATTGGTTATCCCTCAAGAAAAAAACGGGTAAGCCAATGATATTTTTTTTTCATTTTTTGAATCTTACTTTCATTCGTGAATAAAATGACTCTCTTGATAATTTTCTGTACGACGCTTATTTTACGGGTAAGCAATGAATCAGGTAAGTGTTTTAGAGCACAGTTCATGATTTTTAACCAGTCGTTGTTTGGTAGAAAATCGCCATGATACACTTTTATCAGGCTTATAGTTATTTATTTATTACAATAAATGTTCACAAATGCCTCCATTGGCCTGAATACACGCACATCTTTTTAATATGGAAAATTTAATGTCTTGATAATTTTTTGTACGACGATTATCTTTGTTGTATTTTAGTAAGTAGTAGTCTGGTTTGCCAAAGTTGTCTTTAAGTGTCACTTGACGTTTAGGTTAACAAGTTATTATTTTGAATAGGTGTAAGTGGTAAACTTTATAAAATTGCAAAATTTTCTACCCTTTTACTTCTTATAATGGAGTACACCTCAGAAGAGTATGCAGATATAATTTTTATCTACGGATATGCTGATGAAAATGCTCTGGCTGCTTGTCGGAAATATCAACGTAGGTTTCCCACTCGCCGTCAACCTACACCAAGGGTTTTTTCTCGATCGTTTTCAAGAGTTCGGCAGTGCGGTATTGGACAACGTCCTGACGCTAGAGCTAATGGTAAAAGACAACATCAACTTGACGACGAAGAAAGAGTGGTGGATGCAGTGATGGATCAACCTTCTACAAGTACTCGGAGGATTGCCACGCAGCTACAATATTCTCAAAGCTTTGTTTGGAGAACTTTACATCGAGAAGCCTTACATCAATATCATCGACAGAATGTTCATTGCCTTCTACCTAGAGATAATGTGCATCGACGAGTCTTTTGTGAATGGATGTTGGAAATGAACAATCAAAATATCTTATACCCTAATCTAATCTTCTGGTCTGAGGAATCAACATTTACAAGAAATGGTATTTATAATTCTCATAATGAGCATGTCTGGTCATTGGAAAATCCACATGCAAGAAGGACTCGCACATTTCAACATAGATTTCCCATTAATTTATGGTGTGGTATTTTTAACGGCTCACTGTTCATGGAAGTCCTGCCACAACGTTTAAATGGATCTTCGTACTTAGCGCTCCTAGAAAACCGCGTAGAAAACATTATAGATGACATTCCACTAGCAACAAGAGGTATAATGTGGGACCAGCATGACGGTGCACCAGCGCATCATAGTCGAAACGTTGTTACATGGTACATGATCATTATAATGAAAGATGGATTGGCAGAACTGGACCAATACATTGGCCTGCAAGATCACCGGACTTAAACCCACTTGACTTCTATCTTTGGGGTGATTTTAAGCGACTGGTCTACAGTGAACAAATAAATTTACCAGAGCAGCTACAACAACTGATAAATAATGCTTTTCGTCATATTCAAGCAACAATGAATCCTCAAGACATTAAATTTTCCATACTGAAAAGATGTCGTGCGTGTATTCAGGCCAATGGAGGCATTTTTGAACATTTATTGTAATAAATAAATTACTATAAGCCCGATAAAAGTGTATAATTGCTATTTTCTGCCAAACAACGACTGGTTAAAAATCATGAACTGTGCTCTAAAACACTTAACTGATTCATTGATTACTCGTAAAATAAGCGTCGTACAGAAAATTATCAAGAGAGTCATTTTGTTCACGAATAAAAGCAAGATTCAAAAAATGAAAAAATATATATATATATATATATATATATATATATATATATATATATATATATATATATATATATATATAATTGGCTTACCAGTTTTTTTCTTGAGGGATAACCAATGACATGTGGGTACGCGCGCCACTGCTGGATTAGCCGATTCAATTGTTACGGTAGAATACGCGACTTACATAGCAGCCTACACATGCGAAGTTTCAGCAAAATCTATGTGCTACTTTTTAAAAAATTGGGAAATTTTATTTTTTGAAATTCAACTTCAACACCCTGTATTTTTTTAATGAAGCATTATAGGAAAAATTTTTATAGGACATACGCTCTCTAAAATCGTTCAAAGAACATGGGGTTTCATTTTTGGTCACCACTTATGAATCACCCTGTATATTTATAAATTGCGCTAAAAATTTATGTAACAGTTAGTGGAATTTCTTTAAATTTAATAGATGAAAGCAGCATTTGTCACTAATATTTTGGATTACATTTCACCGTACAGCTTTGAAGCTATTGCACTGCACTAAAATTTAAAGTCAACTAACACAATAAACTCCGCAAACAATTAAAACAGCATTATTAACTACAATTTATTATACACCACAAATTTATTTATTTAACAACTCTTAGTACAATTTTAATTACTTGTTTTTATTTATAATAATAATAATTTTAATTATATTGTAAAATTACTATTTATTACTTGTCACTGGTATAATTTAATTTTATAGCGCACCTTCGGTGAACAAGAATATTTAACTCGCCTATTTACATATTACACAGTACCGTAACGTATACGTTAACGACTATCTAGACAAAACAGTGCGCGCCCGTGAAGAGACTACATGGTCTCTGCGCGAGTTGTGACGTCAAACTGAACAAGCGATCACAGTTAGCGCAACATCAGAGCCATCTGACTGTGTGGCAGGATCTGAAACTAGTCCGCAGGATCAATGCGTACTCCTATCTGAACAATTCAGCATCGAGACACGATACAAAGAATCAGTTATGTAACATGTTGATCACTGACACATATCTCTAACACAACTACTAATGTCTCCTCCTATCTATCCCCCCATGGTGTTGGATTTGTTCAGCTAAAAGAGCCATTTGCTGAATATTAGGAGTGAAGAGTTTTATGCAAAAACACAGGAGTTGAAAAGTTTTAAAAGTTTCTTTGTTTGCGCGACGGCGAGTTTGGTTTGCGATGTTCAAATATGCATGAAGAATGTGTGATACAATATTACATAACACAATACAACAAAACATTTCTTTATGTCAGTATTTTGTTATTTTTCACATTTTTTAATCAAGTTAAGTTTATTTTACGCATTTATGTTTAGTGACTTTCCAAAAATTCCGAACACCCAGAGTCGACCAATCGCAATAAAATTCTCTATACTGTCCTGTTTTCTCTCTGATAAGAAATGATAACAATATGGATAAAAAAAACAGTTTTAGACTTTTCAAATAAGATTTATCAAAAAATTATCTCGTTAAATTTGCATTTCCTTCAGGTTGCTACAATATTTCGTAGCAATTTGTGCTCAATTTATTAAGTAATTAAATCATTAGGTCACCACGCCTAGGCGCCGTTTACAGAACAATTACAAAGATTTTAGTGAACCCCAAGGGAAAGCGAATTGTTGGTATGCGGGAAGCCGGTTTCTCAATCAGACAAATTTGCGACCGCATAGGACGTAGTGTGTCAACAGTGTTACAGTTTTGGTGGATGTGGTCTGAAAAAGAAATCCATAACCAACGTCATGGATCTGGACGACCTCGATCCGCTTCACCGCGGGAAGATCATCGATTAGGATTACGGCTTTGACAAGACATGTCAGCATGGTCGATTGGAAATGCTTGGTTGAGAGTTTTACAACAAAGAGTCTCTATGACAACGCTATATCGTAGAATACGCGATTTTGGGCTTCGTTCGTATAGACCATTTTTATGTCTCCCACTGACACCTCGACATGGTGCTGCTCGGCTTGAGTGGTGTAACAGCATATCAAATTAGGATCGTAAATCAGATCGTGTTGTGTTCTCTGACGAGTCCCTATTCTGAATTTGGGTCCACGATGGTCGCAGAAGAGTAAGATGATTACGTGGAGTACGCAGACATTCAAAATTTGCTGTGGAACGGCATACTGCCCCCACATGGCAATTGATGGTATGGGGTGCAATAACTAACGCAGGTCACCTATACTTTTATTGACATAAATTTGAATGCAAATGAGTACAAATAAAACGTACTGCAACCTGCTGCACTGCCATATCTACGATGGTTAATTCAACCACCTTTTCAACCAGACAACGCACGTCCTCATACAGCAAAAGGTTCTACAATGTTCTTACAAGAAAATAATGTGACCTTGCTTCCATTGCCTTCTCTACCCCCTCACTTGTCACCAATCGAACATGTGTGAGATATGATTAGCAATAGACTAGGTAATTTACTTCAACCACCAAATAACCTAGTTGGCCTTCGTCACTGAATTCAAGAATATCGGGATAACATTCATCAAGACTCCATAAATCATTTAATCTCAAGCGTGCTTCAAAGAGTTATCGAATGCATAGAAAACCGCGGCGGACACACACGTTTTTCAATAACTTTGTTGTTTTAGTGAATTTTCTTTAAAAAGAAATATTAATGAGGAGATCTCGACTTATGAATTTTGAAAAAATTTCTACAAATGAGCGCTAATTAGGCCCCTTAGAATACATATCCGGGGTTAGTTTCCATTTTTATATGTTTATATATATATATATATATATATATATATATATATATATATATATATATATATATATATATATATATATATATATATATATATATTTGTGTGTGTGTATGATAACTCAAAAAATAATGAGCTTATTTTCACTAAATTTGGTGAATGCCTTCCTTTTGCCAGTGGCTTGGATAAGTTCGTTATCCAGGAAAATCGGCCTATGTTTCCCCGGAAAATTTTGTGTTTTATTTCGAAAAAAAAATTATATCTCCGGAAATAACAAAGTAAGTGCAACCAAATTTGGCACGCGTGTTTGTATTATAAATATCGAACCCTGCACCAACATCTAGGTTTCTAGGTTTAAAGGTAAAAAAGTTACAGGCAGTTAAAAAAATTGGGGTTTTCCTCAAAACGTCAAACTCGCAATTTTAAACGTCAAAATTGGCAATGTTTAGGCAAAGAACGTGATACAAATACGGTACACGGGTTTATATCGCTAAAGGTAAATTACCTACCAAAATTTAGCTCTGTGGGTCAAAAGACAAAAAAGTTACAGACATTTAAAAAAAAAAAATTGGGGTTTTCTTCAAAACGTCAAAGTCGCGATTGAAAACGTCAAAATTGGCAACATTTAGGCAAAGAACTTGGATCTAATACGGGCTATGGAAACAAAGTGTCTCAAGAACAATGTTTTACAAAGCCTGAAGTCTTATTTTCAACCATCATTGTCCTTCAATTCACTAAAATGTTTCCAAAAAATTCATTTCAAATAGACCCTTTCTCTGATGCTAGGCAGTAGTCTTATCTATAGAGTTTACTGTTTAATGGTTATTATACAAGAAAAAAATTGTTTACATTAATTATAGGGTGTCTTGAGCTACATCTTAAAAAAATATTACTACAATCACAGGTGTCCCATAAGTCGTTGGTGATACAATTTTTCTTTTTTTTTAATCAAACACGCCTTATGTTATTGCATTTTTGCATTTTCCATCGAAATATAATGCATGTTTGTAGGAAAAGAAATTCTGGATGCAGCAAGTGCGTTATGGTAGCGAATTTTGATTAAATGCTTCATATTTGAAAAGCTCCATTTGCTATTAACCTTTAAGGTTGACCAAGAAACGGGTTTTTTCGGGAACATTTTAAGTTTACTTTCGGAAATTTTTGTACATTTTCAAACAAAAAAGTTATTTTGATGAAACATGGCACATTGTTTTTTACTATATAGGTTATACTAGTAACCAAATTTGATGCCCGCTTTCTTAAAAAAAACACAAATATATGCTATTAAAAGCATTTTTATGAAAATTCACTACCATAACGCACTTGCTGCGTCCAGAATTTTTTCTATTTTAGTTTGACAATGTGATCATTTTTCAATTTGACTAAACACGCATTATGTACTCGTATAAAGTTTATTAAAATTAATTAACTCACTGGAGTTCTGATTTTTTAAAGACGGTATTTCAGGTATCAGCTTTAAAAAAGTTGTTGAAATTTCATTGGTTTTCAAATTTTTGCCAAAATATTATTCTTTTATGAACAAACCTAAAAAATTTACTAATAGGGAAATCGCGACGTTTGAATTTTGAATATATGTATCACACCGATAACTAAAAAACAAGAAAGGCGTCTTTGATGAAATTTGGTGAGTACCTTCCGTCTAAAAGTGGCTTGGATAAGTTCGTTAGCCAGGAGAATCTGCCGGGCTTTTGTGTTTTCTTTCGGAAAAATTTTATATCTCCAAAGAAAATGTCGCAAGAAGAATGTTTTACAAACACTGAACTCTTAGCCTCAACCGTCATTGTCTTTTATTTTACTAAAATATTTCTAGAAAATTCATTTCAAATAGACCCTTTCTCTGATGCTTTGGCAGTAGTTTTAGCTATAGAGTTTATCGTTTAATGGTATCTAATTTTTGGAGAATTTTGTAAAAAATTAATAAAGCTCAATGTAACCGTTATTATACAAAATACGAAAAAAAATTATATACACTAATTATAGGGTGCCTTGTGCTACATCTTAGACAATTATTTCTACAATCACAGACTGGCCCATAAGTCGTTGGTGACACAAATTTTCTTTTTTTCTTTAATCGAACACGCCTTATGTTACTGTAGGTTTGCATTTTTCATTGACATATAATGCACGTTTGTAAGAAAATAAGTTCGGGATGCAGCAAGTGCGTTCTGGTAGCGAATTTTCATTAAATGGTTCAAATTTGAATAGCTCAATTTGCTATTAACCTATAAGGTTCGCTGGCCAAGAAATTAGTTGTTTCGGGGACATTTTAAGGTAACTTCCCGAAATTCGTGTACATTTTTAAACAACTAAAGTCATTTTGATGAAGTATGGTACATTCTACTATATATGTTATACTGGTAACCAAATTTGTTTATGCCTGCTTTCTAAAAAAACACATATTTGCTATTAAAAAGATTTTAATGAAAATTCACTACCATAACGCACTCGCTGCGTACAGACTTTTTTGGTATGTAGAAAGTAACTTAGTATTACAGTGGTACCTTTCTGGGTATTCTGATGGCCCTGCTGGTGCTATGTTACATAAATGATGTCCTAAATCTAGCTATCAACAATGTTCGCTGATGCCCTTAAATGACGCGTGTAGTCTGTGTTTTAGTGAATTTTCTTTAAAAAATTCACTAATGAGGAGATCCCGACTTTTGAATTTTGAAAAAATTTCTTCAAATGAGCGCTAATTAGGCCCCCCAGAACACATATCCGGGGTCAGTTTAAATTTTTATATGTTTTTATATACATATATATATATATATATATATATATATATATATATATATATATATATATATATATATATATATATATATATATGTATGTATGTATATGCATCACACCAATAACTCAAAAAATAATGGGCCGATTTTGATTAAATTTGGTTAATAAATTCCTTTTGCAAATGGCTTGGATAAGTTCGTTAGCTAGGGAAATCTTCCCAGGTTTTCTCGGAAAATTTTGTGTTTTATTTCGAAAAAAAATTATATCTCGGGAATTAACAAAGTAAGGGCAACCAAATACGCCGGTTTATATCCTTATAGGTAAGTTGCCTACCAAAATTTAGCTATGTAGGTCAAAATACAAAAAAGTTATAGGCATTTAAAGAAAAATAAATTGGGGTTTTCCTCAAAACGTCAAAATTGCTATTTAAAACGTTAAAATCGGCAACATTCAGACAAATAACTTGAATCTAATACGGGCTATGGAAATCAAATATTTCAAGAAGGATGTTTTACAAACCCCGAAGTCTTAGTTTCAACCGTCATTGTTCTTCATTTTACTAAAATGTTTCCAGAAAATTCATTTCAAATAGACCCTTTCTTTGATGCTTGGCAGTAGCCTTAGCTATAGAAATTATCGTTTAATGGTATATAATTTTTGTCGAATTTTCGTAAAAAATCACTAAAGCTCAATATATCTGTTATTATACAAGATATGAAAAAAAATTGTATATATTAATTACAGGGTGTCTTGAGCTACATCTTAATATTTCTACATTCACAGGCTGGCCCATAAGTCGTTGGTGATACAAATTTTCTTATTTTTTAATCAAACACGCCTTATGTTATTGCATTTTTGCATTTTCCATCGAAATATAATGCATGTTTGTAAGAAAAGAAATTCTGGATGCAGCAAGTGCGTTATGGTAGCGAATTTTGATCATATGCTTCATATTTGAATAGCCCAATTTGCTATTAACCTATAAGGTTGACCAAGAAACGAGTTTTTCCGGGAACACTTTAAGTTTACTTTTGGAAATTTTTGTACATTTTCACACAATAATGTTATTTTTATGAAACATGGCACATTGTTCCTACTATATAGGTTATACTGGTAACCAAAATTGATGCTTGCTTTCTTAAAAAGAAAACACATATTTACAATAAAAACATTTTTATGAAAATTCACTACAATAACGCACTTGCTGCGTCCCGATATGTTATATTACGTGCTTCTAAAAATCATAACCGGCATAATATTATTATGCCATTTCAAATCATTTGGTCTGAGTTTGTAATAAATTCGTTGTGCGTAGCGTTAACATAAAATCGTCATTTACCTTTATTGTCTGTTTACTTGCTGTTGTCTTGCTTTCTTAGCATACCTGTCTCACATTGTCGTTACTATTTGTACCCTGTTAATTTACTTCGCTGTGTTTCTGGTTTCTACATTGGTCCGAGTTAAGTCCAACATATTATTAAAAAAATTGCAATTGTATTTTGATTTAAAAATTATGAATCTAAACAAGTTTAGTTAGGATGTTGAAGATGTTGATAAAATATATCACTCTACTGCACAAAGAAAAGCGCTCGTTTTACACATAGATAGATCTAATTGGCTTCATCTAGAAGAAGAGCCGAAAAAAATAGAAGAATGCAATTAGTTGTCAGTGTCAATTATTATATTGCAGATAAGTCCCTTTTTATGTAACTCTTTGTCAAATTGTGCCCGACAAGTACAAACTGAAATCTTCTTTGCTTAAGCCACATTGTCTAAGCAATATATCAATAAAAAATACTATACTAATTTAGTACTATTTAGTATTATAACATGGGTCCCCAAGGTAGTGTGTGAGATATGCGGCTCGACTTTAGAGGCCTGACTGACAGAATAAAGCCATGCAATGTCATTCGCATTCCTATAATGTGTAGATCATGTGGATGATTGCGACTTTGGTATGATGAACATATCAAATTTCAAAAAGACAAAAATCCACCAGCAGATATCGTAGCCTCATATACATTTAGCAAGTTATCCAGTTTGACACAGGGCGAGTATCCTACTCCTTTAGTACCCAAGAAACATAGAACTAAAACTACTGAATATAAAGCAAAATATTGTTTTTAGAAAATGTCCATGCCTTTATCTCAAGAAGAAATTGTGCAATGATACTTCCCGAACAAGCAAGAATTGGCTGACTAGAAACGTGATCTAGGGCTTACAAAATCTAATGCTAAACTTTCTAATTTAACGTTAAGAGAATAGAACCTCTTAGCTAAAAGATACTTAGCGATGCCTGTGGGAAAACGTCATTAACAATTCTCTACATACTTTTCTATGAAAAATAGTTTTTACTTCTCTCATATTATTGACAGTCTGTTCAAAATATTTGGTAATTACAAATCTAGCGAATGGTATATTTTTGTAGAGGTCTTCTTGGCGTTTGAAATTCGCTCTTCTGTACAATGGAAATAGGTTTCTATCAACACCAATTGGACATTAATTGTATCTAAAAAATATTACCAAAATATGAAATGCCGCTTAGTCTGTAGGCGAATTTAAAAGGACTGCGAGGGACCTAACACTCCTGATTTATTTGTTTACGGGATAGTTGTACTTAAAGTGAACACTACCGCATATACACTAGCCATTATGAGAAGTTTCCACTGCAGTCCTAAAAAAATAAAGTTCGAACCTTTAATAAATTTAAACAATATGGTCTATTGAGTATTAAATTTAGCCTAGTACATCAGTTTGTAAAGGCACTATATAAAAACGGTGCTGCCTTTCAGTATTAGTGGATAAGTGCTGTTTCCAAAATTGTCCGAAGAGAAAATGGAGCGCGCATTTTTACAAGAAGTGTCATGTTAAAGTCAATGAAAATTGGAGAGACAGCCATGCGTGGTGAACGAGAAGCATGAAAAGTATTCCGGAAGGTGACCTAAAATTTTCGTGGAAATTGGAAAAGTGATCATTTCGTCAACTTAGTGGAAAATTGAATAGCTAGATTGAACAAACTTGAATGTCATATTATGTCTTTGAAACTTCTTGTTCTTTAAATAACATTTAGATTCCTTTGGAGAAAATATGGGCGACATCAATGAATAACATGGGGAATTTTTTCACCAAAACATTTTGATAATGGAGAAGCGATCTCAAGGCAAATAGGATTGCAAGATGGTTGGTCATTACATATAAAGTCTTGTCCGATTCTTATGAGCATCGAACAAAATCTTGGATTTTAAAAAACTACGGTTGTGTATTTTATGTTCATTTCCTAAAGATAATAATATTTTTTATATTATATGTTAAATAAAACGTTTACATGTAACTACAATGTTTTACGTCTAAACTAAGTTACATGCGTACAAAATCAAGAATGTAGTTGATGTTATGTTGCTTAAAAACCCTTCTGTTTTTTAACAAGCTAGATTTATGTTATTTTCGTGTTTAATTTGATATAAATTGCAATAAATTGCCATCGAAATATTGTTGTTAAGAGTACGTTGCTGACACCACTATATTTTCTGCTACATTTAGCCAGAATGTCTAAAATGGCCAGTTTAACCGAACACTCTGTAGCTGGCACTGGCATTAAAAAGAAATTAGTAATATCACTTAATAAAAATTTACGAATAAAAGTGGCCCAGCTGATTTAAATCATTTGATTTTTTTCTGTATTATGCATCATGAACAGAGAAAAATATTATTTTGTAATTTGATAGAATACAATGTTTCCTTTCCACTTGATGTGACATCATTTATGTATGAAGCTGTTTACAATAAAAGTGTCATGATAGCTTTCATGTGTTTTGTTAAAGACTCTGAGTTAGCTAGGTCCATATAGCTCTTAGTAAAAAGATGATATTTTAAGAATTTGACTGTTCCAATAAATATTGTATAAGTGGCAATATACTATATAGTCTTAAGAGATACTAAATAAACTTATCAGATTAATGTATAGCCAGAGAGATAAAAGTAAGTTCCTTTATGTCTTTCCTTGTGTTAACCTATTTTGACAGCATCCTCCCCAGTATGTTAAAAAGTCACCATGACAGGCTCCATTGGTGTGAAAAGTGTCCCAGTGTTTCTCCTGCAGCAACTTGTAGCGTAGATGTGTGCATGTATATGGATGTGTGTATGTGCACATGAAGAAATAATGTGCATTTTCTGTCCTGCACCTAGTGTTTAGTACTGGACGTATAAATCCTATTGACGTGAGTGCGTATACATTAGTGTATTTGCACTCGCGTATGTGTGTGAGTGGATATGTATGTAAGTTTTAATTTTAATATCTATTTTTAGTCAACAGCCAGTTTATAGGGAGACAAAAGAAATACGTTAAAAGAGATTGTTAGATGAGCATTCATTAGACAGGTTTTGCCATTGTAAAAAGCAAGGTCAGATGCATCTTTATTCATTTTGAAGATTGAAAGTGACTGAATGAGCCAGTTCTGAAAGTCAAAACTCTAATAAAATAATAATAATAACAATGCAAAAACGCACATTAGTAAACACTCGCCAAAAATTTGTCACGTAGGGTAAGTATTAACATAAACGATTTTTAGTGAATTTTCTTTAAAAAAATTCACTAATGAGGAGATCCCGACTTTTGAATTTTGAAAAAATTTCTTCAAATGAGCGCTAATTAGGCCCCCCAGAACAGATTAAATTTGGTGAGTACCTTCCTTTTGCTAATGACTTGGATAAGTTCGTTAGCCAGGAAAATCGATCCAGGTTTTCCCGGAATATTTTGTGTTTTCTTTCGAAAAAAAATTATATCTCCAGAATTAACAAAGCAAGGGCAACAAAATTTGGTACGCGGGTTTCCATCCTTATGAGTAAGCTACATACCAAAATTGAGCTCTGTAGGTCAAAATACAAAAAAGTTATAGGCATTTAAAGAAAAATAAATTGGGGTTTTCCTCAAAAAGTCAAAGTTACGGTTTAAAACGTCAAAATCGTCAACATTTAGGCAAATAACTTGAATCTAATACGGGCTATGGAAGTCAAACGTCTCAAGAAGGATGTTTTACAAACCCTGAAGTCTTAGTTTCAACCGTCATTGTCCTTCATTTTAATAAAATGTTTCCAGAAAATTCATTTCACATAGACCCTTTCTCTGACGCTTGGCAGTAGTCTTAGGTATAGAGTTTATCGTTTAATGATATATAACTTTTGTCGAATTTTCGTAAAAAATCAATAAAGTTCAATATATCCGTTATTATACAAGATATAAAAAAATTGTATACATTAATTATATGGTGTCTTGAGCTAAAGCTTAAAAAAATATTTCTTCAATCACAGGTGGCCCATAAGTCGTTGGTGATACAAATATTTTTTTTTAGTCGAACATGCCGTATGTTATTGCATTTTTGCATTTTCCATCGAAATATAATGCATGTGTGTAAGTAAAGAAATTCTGGACGCAGTAAGTGCGTTATGGTAGCGAATTTTGATCAAATGCCTAATATTTGAATAGCTCAATTTGCTATTAACCTATAAGGTTGACCAAGAAACGAGTTTTTTCGGGAACACTTTAAGTTTACTTTCGGAAATTTTTTTACATTTTCAAACAATAAAGTTATTTTGATGAAACATGGCACATTGTTTTTACTATATAGGTTATACTGGTAACCAAATTTGATGCCTGCTTTCTTAAAAAAACACACATTATTGCTATTAAAAAATAGTTTTATGAAAATTCACTACCATAACGCACTTGCTGCGTCCAGAGTTTTTTAATTTCCTTAAGGACTAGAGACAATTGTATGTTCGTTACAAGTTATTCTGTAAACCACTTATCTTTAGTTCACGGCAAACACTCATCAGTCCACTTTAAAGAAGCCGAATTTACCAGAGCTCAATTGTAAAGCCAACGATAATCAAGAAAGCTGACAATAAACTAAAATATTTTTGACATTTTGTTTTGCTATTGTAGCGTAGTTACTAGGGTGTAAAGAAATCCCAGGTTAAATCTGGATAAAACTTAAAATGAAGAACACCTTTCGTAATGGCCAAATGTTGATGACAGGGGCTAATTAAGAAAAAGTCTGGAAGCATCAAGTGCGTTATGGCAGCAGATTTTCATAATAATCTTTTAAATTTTAATAAATTTTTAAGAACTGGAAGTAAACAAAAAAAATATGTCCTAAAATAATGAGCTTGGTATGATGAAATTTAGTACACATTTGATTTTATAAAGGTTTTGTCATATACCAAAATTTAATATTTTAATTTATTAGAAAATTATGTAATTAAAATTTGCAACTTAATCTTTGGACGCTTTTAAAATAGAATTCATCCCGCTTATACTCATTATATTGATTTTTATACGCGGTAAGGACTTTTTATAAACGCTCATAAGAGTACTTATGTATTATACAGGGTGTTTCAAAAAGATGGTGCCAAACTTGAGGAGGTTATAGAGGACATCGCGGTAAAAAATTTTGCTAACGAAAAATGATCCATTTTGGCTCTGAAGTATCTTTTTTTCAGAGCGCTTCATTATTTGATTTAACTAAAAAGTGATAAGATGACTAGAAACAAAACAAACATTTTTTTTCTTCTAATAAAATATTCACCAACTGCATTTCCCACGAGTGATTCAATTATAATGTTTATTGCATCCATTTTTACAGTGTAAAGCACAAGTAAGCTAATAGCTTGTGCTTGCACATCTCTTAGAAATCAATCAAGTTGATCTGAATACTTGAAAATGTGAAAATGACTTTTTTCATTGTAAAACTTTAATTTTTGACAGCTAAAGCGTGTTTGTTCGTTCCTTCTCTGTTCTCCAGCGTAATAATTCCACAAATTTAATGTAACTCTAGTCGTAATTGAGTGTTTCACATTTGCTTCACTTAGACTTATTTTCGTAGTAAAAATGCTTGAACTTACTTTTGAAGAGTATGCAAACATGCATTTTATTTATAAAGAAGCGAGATGCAACGCTGGAGAAGCCGTGCGGCTTTATGCTGAGCGTCTGCCTAATCGTCGACATCTTTACCGAAAAAATATTTCCGGCAATCCATCGTCGGTTGACAGAAAAGGCTACTTTAAACCAAACGGAGGAAGCGGATGTCCACGGACTGCATGGGCAGTGGCCTTGGAGGAAGAAGTGCTGCAACGAATCAATGAACAATCTACCACCAGCAAGCATGCAGTAGCCCATCAAATGACTACTGCCTATCACAACAGTGTGGCAGATACTTTAAGAACTGGTATTGCACCCTTGCCACCTTCAAAAAGTGTATGCATTGGGTGACGAGTACAACTGTGTCGATGGTTTTTGCAAAGTATTACAAACCAACGGGGTTTTTATTTAATTATTTACCGCTGAGGTTTGTTTTAACAAGGACGGGTGCTTTAATAGTCACAGCAGCCACGCATGGAACGATCACAATCCTTATGCCACGCGGATCAGAGCCCATCAAAACCAGTTTGCTACTAACCTATGGGCTGGTATTCCTAGTGACGTTTTAATTGGATCATTCCTGCTTCTACCTCGGCTGATTGGTAACATTTATCAAATTTTGACGTCGTTCTTGGTCTATTAGACAATGCAAAGGTTCGTATGAGTATATGGAAGAGAACGTGGCTTCAACATAATAGCGCACCTGCACATTTTGCCAGTTATGTGCAGGAGCAACTAAACCAACATTTTTCTGGGCGATGAAGTGGAAGAGAAAGGCCTATTAGGTGGCCAGCGCAAAGTCCCGATTTAAACCCGTTGAATTTTTTCCTCAGGGGTTAAATCAAGTCATTGGCTTATGAAGTCCCTTCCAAGAAGAACATTTTGGGAGAGTGTTGGCAGCCTGTTTTTTCGTGCAGCGAGATCCACACAAATTGCAACCGTTGCGCGAATCCATCTTTAGACGGACAATTTAATGTGACCATGTTGGAGATCGCCATTTGAAATCATTATTATAACTTCTTGCGTTACCTTTAATAAAAAATGATTGGATATCCAAGCCGTTTAGTATCGATGAATTCACATTACCTTTTTGAAGAAAAATTACCCCAGAGCCACAACAGCTCATTTTTGACCAAGGGTTCACAAGCAAGAATTCTTCGTCGCAATGTCCCCTATAATCTCCCAAAGATTGGCACCAACTTTTTGGAACACCCTGTATACAAATGGTTTAATAAATTATATATACTATACAGGATTCGATGACGGGTCACAATTCCGGAGTTCGAGTTCGAGTCCAGATTTTTTTTAAAACAAAATGTGACTTGTTTTCGTTAACCCTATTGATGAGTGAACAAATTCAAGGTAACAAATACTTTTTGTTAGAGCAATGGTTGAACAATTATTTTAGCTCTTCGACTAGGACTCCATGCTGTTTCCTAATCGAATACGTCTGGTTTAAAAGTTATAAATATAAACTGTAGCTTATTCTTATTAATATTGTTTTTAATGTAGCTGATTCTATGTAAAATATAATTTTTGTTAGAATAATAGTTGAAAATGTATGTTACTACTACGCGACGAGGATATGATGCGAGGTCGCAATTGATTAAATCTCATTCCAGAAATTTAAAAAAGCCTCGGTGATCCAGAGGTAAGTACGTGGGCCTCTAAACCGAAGGGTTGTTTCTTCTATTTCCAGGGTTTCCCTTTTAGGGTTTCAATGCATTCTGTAAAATTAACATCAGTCGAAGTGGTGGGAGTGAGTATTTGAGCAAGTTAGATGTCAGGACGTCCCAGGTCAATGCGATGTTGGGCACGTTAAAGATCACTACCCTTCTTGCAGAAAGACAGGAGTTCGACAAAATTTCCAGGACAGTGAGGTGAAACTACTCTCTGGCTTCGGTGATTGGCAATATTCGCGAAAATAGATTGACGTTAGGGTACAAAAAAAAAAAAAAGATAGTGACTCGTTTTCTTTGACTCTATTTGTAGTTAAGTTCACGCTATCAGAATGTACTTTATGATAAAGTAAAAGTTAAAATAAAAAGCATGTTACAAAGGCTTTGATGTCGGAACTCAAAAAATCTAGTCCTAAGTTCTTAAATACGAACCGCTACTCGTTCCAGTTAACGTTTGGTGATGAAAAAACGATTTTTTGCCACGAAATAATTATTAGTAGACTTATACCTATTAAAGTGTAGTAGTAGGTGACTAGAACAGTTTTTAATTAAAAAAAGTGATATTGTCACCTTCAGCATTTTCCTTAAAAAATACGATAACAGACGAAAGAAATTTATTTCTTATTTTTGAAATCCACTGTATATATAAAATCTTAATGACTGTTATCCGTTTCTCAAATTAATTTTTAACCAAATCTGTCATTAAATATAAGTACAATTACAAACCGCATTCTTACTCTACCGCTAAGTTCATTTATTTACAAATCATTAGTGTTCTGTTAATTTAAGTGTAATCATGTTACCTTCGCTCCAAGACGAGTAAGTTGAAACTGCTAACTTTCTAATTTTAAGTTCCAATTTGTAATTCAAAGTTTAGAGATGGGCATGTGAATTACTATGCTTTACTTTGTTTAGAATTGGAATGGAAGCAACAAAATATCAATTTTTTTACATACAGACTTGAAGACTACTTCTCTGGCTTCACTTATGCTTTTCTTTTTTGTAGGTGAAGGACGTAGCCAGTGCCTAAGCTAACTGGAGCAAGTGGCCCTTACGAATTCTGGATGTTCTAGGATGTTCTTCAACATTTCTGTGACTAGAGTTTCGCTGCTTGACAGCATTCTCAAACAGATAAAAATTGAATTAGTACGAAATCATGACAACTACAAATAAAGATCTGTTGCTATTTTATAATATGATGTTTTGATCAAAAAATGTATCAAATTGAAAATAAGGTGAAACACAGATGACAGATGAGGCTTTCAAAATGTCTATGTGATGTATGCCAATATTTAACATAAAAATAGAACTAGCCTATAATAAATATGATAACAGTTACAACAATAAAATAACTAAACAATAACAGTATAAAAGCAGTCTCTATGCAACGAAAATATCGACATACATCAACTTATTATAACTTTTTTGAAATAATAGTTAAATTTATTTTCTTTGACTTATTTAAGTAGAAAGAAGAATATCCAAGAAAGGGGAATTCATCAAATCAGTTTGCTCGTTTAAAACAAGGTAGCTATTGTCGTGTGTGTGCTTTTTGATTTTTAAAGCTTTAAAAAAGTCTAGTTTACGCTTGTTATTATAAAAATGTTGTGGTTGTATGCGATTATTTACTGTGGGTCTATGTTCGGTATCAATAATATGTTTTGCAAATGTAGATTTGTCAGCGTGGCTATTTCTAAATGCGGACATATGTTCTTTGTATCGGGTGTTAAAATTTATAGAAGTTTGACCTATGTAGATTGCGTTACAATGTGTACAAGCTAATTTATAAACTCCAACTTTTGTCAGGAGACAAGATTTTTCTTTCGCGTTAAATAGCCAATCACGCGTCGTGTTGTAAGATTTAAAAGCTACCTTTGTATTTCTACAAGTGTTTAAAAATTTTGAAATGTTTTCTGAAATGGTTCGAAAATAAGTTATTGAAACGTATCTGTTGTCTTCTTTGTCTCTAATATTTTGATAAATTAGATTAATTGCTAATTTGTATTCTTTTCTATCTATCATTTTATCTATTATTTTAACATTATTAAATGCTGTTTGCTAAATTATTGAAATTTCTTTTTCGAAATTCTTTTGTGACATAGGTATTAAAAATGCACGATGTATCATAGAATGGTAGGCTGGCAGCATTTGTGATAAAGGGTGACATAAATTGTATGGTATGTTTGTGTCAATTTCCTATATATTAAAAAGTCAAATGAATTATTTTCTAACCTTCTAATTGTAAAGTCTAAAAAATTTATACAACTGTTAGCTTCTTCTTCTAAAGATAACTTAATATTTGTGTGAAAGTTATTAATAAAATTCAAAAATTCATTTAATTCTGTATACCTTGAAAACATGCTAAAATACCATCTACATATCTGTACCAAAAGACAATATTATGCGAAAGTTCTGATGGTAAATTTTGGTTTTCTAAGTTTTCCATAAATATGTTGGCTAATAAAGGTGACAACGGACTACCCATAGGTAGACCTTCATTTTGCATATAAATTTTATTATTACATTTAAAATAGGTTTGCTTTTTACATTCGTTAAAAAGATTTTCTATTAGAAAACGTTTTAATAGAAAAGAACGTAAATGTCATAAAAAGACAAGAAATAATGAATCTTTTTAACGAATGTATAAAACAAAACTATTTTAAATGTAATAATAAAATTTATATGCAAAATGGAGGTCTACCTATGGGTAGTCCGTTGTCACCTTTATTAGCCAACAAATTTATGGAAAACTTAGAAAACCAAATTTTAACATCAGAACTTTCGCATAATATTGTCTTTTGGTACAGATACGTAGATGATATTTTAGCATGTTTTCAAGGTAGTCATACAGAATTAAAAGAATTTTTGAATTTTATTAATAACTTTCACACAAATATCAAGTTTACTTTAGAAGAATAAGCTAACAGTTGTATAAATTTTTTAGACCCAACAATTAGAAAGTTAGAAAATAATTCATTTGACTTTTCAATATATAGGAAACTGACACAACCATATCATACGATTCATGTCACCCTTTTTCACAAATGCTGTCAGCCTACCATTCTATGATACATCATGCATTTTCAATACCTATGTCACAAAACAATTTTGAAAAAGAAATTTCAATAATTAAGCAAACAGCATTTAATAATGGCTACTCTGTTAAAATAATAGATAAAATGATAGAGATAAAAGAATATAAATTAGCAATTAATTTAATTTATCCAAATTTTAGAGACAAAGAAGGCAACAGATACGTTTCGATAACTTATTTTGGAACCATTTCAGGAAACATTTCAAAAATTTTAAATACCTGTACAAATACAAATATAGTTTTTAAATCTTACAACACGACGCGTGATTTGCTATTTAACGCCAAAGAAAAATCTTGTTTCCTGACAAAAGCTGGAGTTTATAAATTAGCTTGTACACATTTAACGCAATCTACATAGGTCAAACTTCTAGAGATACAAACACCCGATACAAAAAAACATATTTTTGCAGTTAGAAATAACCACGCTGACAAATCTACATTTTCAAAACATATTATTGATACCGAACATAGACCTACAGTAAACAACCGCATACAACCACAACATTTTTATAATGACAAACGTAAACTAGACTTTTTTGAAGCTTAAGAAGTCAAAAAGGACACACACGACGATAGCTACCTTGTTTTCAACGAGCAAACTGATTTAATAAATTCCCCTTTCTTGGATATTCTTCTTTCTAATTAAATAAGTCAAAGAAAATAAATTTAACTATTCTTTCAAAAAAGTTACAATAAGTTGATGTATGTCGATATTTTCGTTGTATAGAGACTGTTTTGATACTGTTATTGTTTACTTATTTTATTGTTGTAACTGTTATCATAGTTACTATAGGCTAGTTCTATTTTTATGTTAAATATTGGCATACATCACGTAGACATTTTGAAAGCCTCATCTGTCATCTGTGTTTCACTTTATTTTCAATTTGATAAATTCTTTGATCAAAACATCATTTCATAACATAGCAACATATCTTTATTTGTAGTTGTCATGATTTCGTACTAATTCAAATTTTATCTGTCTGAGAATGCTGTCAAGCAGCAAAACTATAGTCGCAGAAACGTTGAAGAACATCCTGGAACATCCAGAATTCGTAAGGGCCACTTGCTCCAGTTAGCTTACGCGCTGGCTGCTTCCTTCACCTACAAAAACGAATACCAACAGTGAAGCCAGAGAAGTAGTCTCCAAGTTTGTATGTAGTATGGACAAGTTCACCAAGTAAGGGCAACAATCAATGAATCTTTTTTTTCCGTGTTTGGTATTTGAAAACAAGAAACTAACGTCAGTGCCCCTAAGTTATTTTGTGTGGTTCATTTGGTAGTGATTTAATTTTGTTGATTTTATATTATTTGAGCGTTTCATATGAGCCATCTTTTAAACGTTTTCGAAAAGAAGGGTTAAGGTATTAATCGTTAGTTCTATACAGAGTGCTGATTGTACGAGCACTATACCGGTAGCTGAAACCTTTTCTCCACGACACCTATAAATAGACAAGTCAGAAGACATAAACCGGTTTCGTTTCTATTAGCAAAGCTTTTTACATCTATGCTAACTATACACAACCATCAACTGTTACTTCACAGGTCTGCTTAGTAAAATGGCAATACAAAATATAATAGCCCTATCCCATGGAAGTAGGATAAAAAAAACGGTTTAGATTAGTATATAGTGCTTACTAGAGAAACGTGCTTCTGAAGGTCTCAGACTTAAATTTATAAAACATTATAGCCATTCATAATAGTTATCTAGTGTAATAAAAGCATATGCAAGTGGAACGACGTGAGTTTACTTACTTAATACATAAAGCTTTAGGCTTTTACCGGGATTTTATTACCAAAAAATCGCACTTCCTTCAACATTGTGAACTCTCTTATCTTATCATCTGAGAAATATTAATCTAGATCGATAAACCACAATTAAACTTAGTTACTTTTAAAGTACTCACATTAAAATGCAGCCGAGAAATCTGAGACTTACCTGAAAATAAAGAAAACATAATTAGCTTTTTTTCTTTACAAGCTACCACCATGAACGTTTAAACTAAGGAGTTAAACAGCTTGATAAAATAAATGATATAAATGAAATTGTATCTAGAGTAATAATATTAATACAACCAAAAATTGCCTTAAACGCTAAACAAAATATAAAATGAAACAGTACATTTATTAGTCCAGGATTTGATTCTTGGCAAAATCTCGATAAGATAATTGTTTAATCAAAAAACGTCATATTAAATAATAGATACATATTAAATAATATATTAAATTTAAAATAAACTGCAGGTAACAAGGATGTTATCAAACAGCTACAATACCCAGCAAAAAAGTATATAGAAAAAAAAAAGAAAAATATATAATCGGGAAACTTTCAAGGCCTGCTGAGGATTCCGATTTTTATTTGGATGAGCGTAAAATTCAACTGTATTTTTTGATTTGTGTTTTGTTATCATTGACAAATGGTTTTTGCATATATCGTATTTGAGCCTCATATTGTTGGCTGTTGTGGTTACGATCTGGCCTATTATTTCACTTTCTCTGTTGTCCACGTAAGAAGGTTCCCAGAGAAATTGGACATCACTGTTGTGGTAAAGTGCTTCTTTAATTACCTCCACATCGACACAACGCGTGGTGGTATCGTATCGGCGACAAAAAATTCAACCCCTTTTTTTTGCCCAAAAGTCGTAAAAAGTATCAAAACATAGAAAATATGACTTGGGAACAAAATTTTTTTCGTCTATATGTCTGTATGTTTGTAGCCACGATAACTTAGAACGAATTAAGATTGTTCGGATTTTTCTTTGTGGGTAAAATCGCTTTAAGTGGTAGGCGATGAATGGGGGTGAGTTGGTGAAAATTCACATATTTTCATTAAAACTGGACTTAGATAACGTTTCAAATTAAGTTCTAAACTGAGGGGCTACAAAAATATGTCACAATAAATAACCGGCGGACGTGCCATTTGCGACAAATCTCATCTTAATCTGTAGATATCAGAAAAATGTAAATAAATACAAATTTTAATGAAAGTGATTTAATTTGTTTAAAGGCAATCTAGAACTACGTTTTGTTATGTATACATATTTAGCTTCCTATTTTCACGGTATTTAAAAGCCATCTCCGCCTCTTTAGTTTAATCTGACAACACGATTATTTGTCATTTGTTAACTGACAGGAGTCATGAGAGTAACATGTACGTTCTGCGCATGACCTCTAAATCGATTCCGCTAATACCCAACTTAGAATCTCAGAATATAAAACAACTACCTATATTCTAAGGTTAATACAAATAGTAGGTGTAAATAATAACTCAACTTTTAATTTTAACAAAACTTTCACAAAATTCCTGCGGTAGTCGACTGCGACTGTAGTATCGTATGATTCTAACATCCAATAAAACAAATATAGAAAGTTGTTGTGTACACCAGATTCAGGTTCTTAATCAATACATGTAGGTATGGTATTACCAAAGTGAACCAAATTATTTCAAGAAGAAATATACCTACCGCAAACTAATATAAGTATAATACCTAGGGTACGTAGGTACTTATGGTTTTCTTTGCTCTTCTCTTTATAGAAAATCCGCAGTAAATGAAACTACATAAAATCATAAAGCAGTTTAAATTACATGTATAATCAGATGTACAGTGTACAATTTTAATTTCAAAATTTTGTATTGCTGATATTTCATTCATTTTTAAAAAGTATGGATACAGTAATATTAAATAAGTGTTGAAAAGTGTTTAGGTGCAGCAAGTGCTTCATGGTACCGAATTTTTGTAAAAATATTTCAAATAGTGATAACTCAATTTTGCATTAAACTAGAATCCTCAGTTTTGATACATAGTAAAACCCATATAAAGGCGGTGCGGGTACTATATTTGAAAAATGACAAAACTTTTTGTTAAAAACCCCTTTTCTTATTTTGTTTGCAGAAACTGGTTCGTTTGAGTTGACTAAAATGAATCATCCAAGCGATAAATTAGGAAAAATACGTTTATAATGTGGCAAGTACATTCCTTTTGGAAATAAAAATGAGATTTTCGGTAACTTTGCAGCTTAGCATACAGGGGCCTTTTAGAAAAAAAAATTCACAAACATGCTTAAAACCCATTCTGGATGCCCATACCACAAAAATTTCTTGCAAACGGCCCCTAAGAAAGTTACAGAACCCGGAGTGAATGGGGGGTGCTGGGCAGAGAAGAAGATAAAAAGGAAATCTAAGCGAAAAGTTCGAAAAAACCAGGTTAGTTGAACTTCTATAAGCCACCTTTTACCCATTTTGCCGCTACACTTCTTTAAAATCCTAATTACTTTGCCCAGAACCTTTATTCACCGCAGGTCCCGCAACTTTCTTGGGGCTTGTTCCGAAAAAAATTTTCTTGTTTATATTGTTTTTGTGTATGCATTGAGGGTGCTTGTAGGCATGTAGAAGAAGGAGGAGAACCACCGTGATGAAAGCACAAACCAAGATCTTAATTTATATTTAAATTGTTTTTTCATTTCATTTGTTAAAAATATTTTTCCAAAAATGAATTTGAGGTTGCCTTGTTTGCCAGTCTCACAATATTTTATTATTTGAAAAATTGTGGATACAGGAACAGTAAAAAAGCGATGAATAGGGTCTGGGTGCAGCAAGTACGTTGTGGTAGATAATTTTTCTAACAAGATTTCAAATCCGATAACTCAATTAGCTATAATCTTCAATCTTGTGCCCTAGTAAAACCTATGTAAAATACCTTTTTGGTTGTTTTGTTTGAAAAAAACTAGTTCGATTGTGTTGACTAAAACAAAACCATCTAAACAATAATTAATAAGGAAAAATACCTGCCTTATTGATAATTTGGAAGGTACATTCCGTTTGCAAATAATTAATTTTCTTCTGGAAAACTGTTCTAACTTTAATGAAATTTATCACACAATTTTTTAAAGCGACTTGCAATATTTACATATGTGTATCAAATTTTAATTTGCTAGCTCCATCGAAAATAGAAATTCTTTCAAGCAATCGCTTACTGGGACCTCTAAAACCAATCTCCAAGATCCATTTAAATTTCAAGAATTAGTTTTAATAATATACCTTACTAATAGTGTACACGTCTTATGAAAATTCACTACTAAAATGCAATTACTGCGTCCCGTACTTTTTCATACTAATTGCTAAAGAACCAAAGTGGAATGACATTTGTCAAACTAAAGTAATTTTTATCTCCTACAAATTTAAAATTTTGGTGAAAATATGGGTTACTTGGAAAGAATAGCAGTTAGAAAGACAATATGGAATAGCAGAGATTTATGGTAAATGAAGGTGATGGTTGAAGTGTTAGAAGGTGCGAAATAGAAGAGCAAAAAGAATTTAAGTTTGGTACGTCAAAAACTGAAGTTTATTGAATTTGGTGTCGGACTGTCAGACTATTTAGGATTCAATCTTCTAAATTGTGTTATATAATACAGCACAAGTCGCATAGGACTTATTGTATTAGCATAATGTACAAATTTTGCCAATAAACAACAATAAAAAATAATAAAACAATATGTAATAATTGAACTTCAAATTAAGGCATATTTTACTGTATTTAATAGTTGGAAACGTTGCCAAGAGTATCAAGCTTCGATCATAAAACAGAGCACTTTAAAAGGAGGTGTGTTTGTTTAGGACAGCTGTCCCGTACAAAGGTGGCAAGTAATCAGCAAGCCAGTTCCGTTCAAGGGAAACCAGGTTAATCCCATTTTAAGGAAGCCAAATAAATGCTGTTCAAATCGAGAAAACTCAGTTTCATTTAAGGGCAGCCAAGTCAATTCCATTCAAAAGATTCCGTAACTATCACGTTGCTTCCGTCGTCATGGAGAACACATTATTCTGGTAATCATGAAGACAAATTCATCCAGGGGACCCATTAACTATGATAAACCGTTGCTTGGGACCTATTGCAACAAGGATCACCTTTTTGACGACAGGAAAAGTCTAATTGCAGTTGCCTTATGTTAATAGAAGTCTGGCCAGCTCTGAATGATCAATATTAAGTATAGCTTGCATTAGTATAGGGTTACGCACTTTGAATGGTTATGTCACAGTGTTAGTTAAGCCCTTGCTGCATCATCTTCACAGCAGAGACCAACTTTAAGTCAAATTTTCTTAATTTGAGAGAATTCTTTCATTTAATTTTTATTTATTTTTAAAACAGTAATTCTAAATTCTTACAAATATCACTTTATTTTAAATTATAAATTAATTATAATTCAGTTTGCAGCACTATTTTTGTTTCAGTTTTCTGTCAAAGATTCAGGATAGAACGTCTAAAATAATAGTTTTAATTTCGTGTTTAAGGCTGGTATTAGTTTAGACGTTTTAGTACGAAGCCAAAATTGCAGCTTTGAAAAGAAAATCTAAAAATCGTTCCAAACAGATGCCCTGCTAAATTCAGGTAGTTCATTTTCATAAACAATTTACCCAAAAGCATCCATCGACTATATATGTCGATCAAATTTTGTGACAATCTGTTTATTAGAAACTACTAAATGTAATGTGTGTGTGTTTTTTTTTCTTTAACGTCGACCTATTTCCGCGACTATGGCCAATCACCGACGCCAGGGAGCAGTTTCACCTCACTATCCTGGACATTTTGCCGAACCCCTGCTTTTCTGTAAAAAAAGGTAGGGATCTTTAACGTGCCCAACATCGCATGGACACGGGACCGACGGCTTTACGTCCCCTCCGTACTAAACGTGCAGACATTCAACTTGCTCAAATACAATGCCAGAACCTCGGTTGATGTTAATTTTACAGTTTGTACTGAAAAAGTGAAAGGAGTACCCTGGGATCGAACCCAGTACCCTTCGGTTCAGAAGCACACGTTCTTACCCCTGAACCACCGAGGTTCTACTAAATGTAATGTAATATTTATATTCAACCTTATTTGTTCTCTTTAACGTTATATCGCATAGTAGCATCTTTTTCCAACAACAGGCAATATATTACGCGACATTTTCCAAATTCTGTTACATTAAATTTTAGAAAAACTTGCTTACAATTAATTATGCAACTAAACCAAATTCTAGCACATTGAATCTGTTGTTTGATGGCAATATATTAGTTCAATTTGGTAAAAATAAATTGATGAGTTTTAAACATGGTATTTGCGAGAAGAAAAATTGAAATTTCTGATGGAAAAACTTGACCTCAGAACTGGCCAATGAACTTAGCCTTCGAAATGTGTAAGTAAAAAAATAACGGAAAGTCTGTAGGTAGCGTAGCTGTCTCGCAAACCATGTTCTCTATGTATACAGTTCCATTTAGACGCTACATGTAACAGCCCTCATACATGCTAAATGAAAAAGTTTTGGACCACAATTTGCTGGTTAGAAAATCTGCTTTTCGTAAGACTTCACTTAGATTTACAGCATGGTTCCAAAGTTTTCTATAGAACATCCTGAATTTTATTTAAGATTTGGATTTATTATTTAATTCCTAATCAATAATGTGCCAAACATTTTTTTCTCAAGCCAATAGTTTTCGAGAAAATCCCAAAAAATATAATTGCGTGTTCCGTTCAATAATGATTATTTGTTAACATCACAAATGTCATGCCAGTGTCATAACTGTTCGTTCTAATGTCTGTGTTAACTTTATTAAACCACAAATTTGAAACTAAGTGGATAGGAAACCGAGGGTCAGTCAGGTGGCCGGCGAGGTCATCTCTCAACAATTTTTCTGATTGAACAATAATCGTCCTGTGGAGCACTTTTTGATAATTTTCTTTAAAAAATTAACTAATGAGGAGATTGCGACTTTTGAATTAAAAAAAAAGGTTTCTTCAAATTAGTGAAAACTAGTTACCCTTGAACACATACCTGGGGAGAGTTTATAATATTATATATATATATATATATATATATATATATATATATATATATATATATATATATATATATATATATATATATATATATATATATATATATATATAGGTATCACACCGATAACTCAAAGGATAATAATTGTTTGATTAAATTTGGTGAGTACCTTCCACGTGCAAGTGGCTTGGTAAGTTCGCTGGCCAGGAAAATCGGTTCAGGTTTTCCCAGAAAATCTTAAGTTTTCTTTCGGAAAAGTTTTAGATTCCAACAAAATTTGGTACGCACGTTTATACTGTAAAAGATAAACTACATGCCAAAATTTAGACCTGTAGGTTAATAGGAAAACAGTTATAGGCTTTTAAAAATATTTTTTTGTGGTTTTCCTCTTAAACCAGGGTCGCGAATTGAAACGCCAAAATTGTCAATTTTTAGGGAAAGAACCTGAAGGAATACGGGTTATGTAGATAAAATGTTACAAAAAGAGTGTTTTTACAAACTCTTAAGATTCAGCTTCGACCGCCATTGTCCTTCATTTTACTCAAATATCTCCAGATAATTCATTTCAGATAGACCCTTTCTCTGATGATATGGCAGTAGTTTTAGCTATGGAGTTTATGGTATAAAAGACAAATTTTTTGAAAATTTTCGTAGGAAAAATTGGCTAATGAAAATAATGCGACAAAATAATGCGACTACTTGTGCAAATATTCCTTTAAATGAACACGAACAACACGAACTAGCCCCCCTAGAACCCATACCCGGGGTTAGTTTCTGTCTTTATCTCTCTCTCTCTCTCTCTCTCTCTCTCTATATATATATATATATATATATATATATATATATATATATATATATATATATATATATATATATATATATATATATATATATATATATATATATATATATAAGCAGAATGATGCATTTCTACGGTAAAGCTAAATATATCCCTTACTATAGTACAAGATACGAGAAGAAATTTTATACGTTATTTATATGGTATCTTGAGCTGAATCTTATAAAACTTTTCAATAATAAATACAGATTTCTTTCGTTGAATACGAATAAATTCAGGCAGACATATAACTAGATTTGGAAAACTGAAAAGTAATAACAATAACGGACCGGCTATATCTCGAAAACCATCACAGCTGCAGCTTTCGGAAAAAAATTAGCATAAGTAAAGTGGCCATGAGAAAATGTTGGAAATTATTTTCAGCTTTCTAAATCTGCCGCTAGGTAGCTAAAATGCCATGGCTTACCTAAAATTTTTAACTTCTCGAAAATCTTGATGCGTAACATAAGCTGGTTTTAGGTAATTGGTGATCAACGTTCACTTATCTACAACTTCTGTTAAAAAAATTCCTTATGGACCAGTGGCAGAGGTAGGGGACGAGAATTTTTTTTACAAACAAATGCCTATAACTTGATAACCAGTAGACATAATTTTGAGAATTTTGGCTTGTTGGAAAGAGATTTCATAAGAATTTCCACGTATTAATATTTTAAATCCACAGTCACAGATACACAAAATACAGAGGGCGCTAGAGTAGAGAAGTCTAGTTTTATTAAATTTTATGAAAATTTCTAAATGGCACCATAGTAATATAATATAACTATCAAAAAGCGGATGAAGTTATAAATAACTCAGTGAAAACCCAAAACGAATATGTTTTTCCGTTTCAGAGAAAACTCGAATTTTATGTATTTTGATGCTTAGCAAAATCTCTATAAAATATTTGTTTTCAGGCATCGTTATACAAATTAACATAGTTACCAATAATAATTAATCATTTTAATATGAAATAAATTTATTACCTTATCATAAAACTAAGATACAAGGGCCAAGAATCGATTTTAAGGTTGTATTCGTAAATTAGGTGATTATATTATGAAACCGAAATTATATGAATGTAAAAAACCCAAAATTTGACTAACATTTTATGTGTGTGTGTATGTATGTATGTATATGTATATAATATGCGGGCTACCTGCTCCGAGCTTAAATAAAGATACCATCAAACTTTAACGAAACAAGCTCAGAAGACGGAGACTTGTTAAAGTTATAAAAGTTAAACGAGTCTTACATTCCCCTCCCCTATATTGTTTGTTTACTGTTGGTTCGGAACATTCACGTATATTTCAAACCTGAAGATGACATTTTTGTGGAGAAATTTAAATTACATTATTTATTTATAGAGCTTTCGCCTCGATAGTTGTATTCAGTTGCAAGACAGTTTTTAAACTTCTATATAAGAGAAAGCCCTCATGCACAGTAACACTTTAGAAAACTATTACAGGGAAAATACATCTTTATTATTTTCTTGACTTCTGTTACATTCTTGAGTACATTCTAACAAAGTTAAGAACCTCGGTGGTTCAGGAGTAAGAACGTGTGCCACGGAACCGAAGGGTACTGGGTTCGAACCCAGGTTACTCCTTTCACTTTTTCAGTACAAACTGTAACATTAACATCAACCGAGGTTCTGGCATTGTATTTGAGCAAGTTGAATGTCTGCACGTTCCGCCCTTCGGAGGGGGCGTAAAGCCGTCGGGCCCGTGTCAATACGATGTTGGGCACGTTAAAGATCCCTACCCTACTTACAGAAAGACAGGGGTTCGGCAAAATTTCCAGGATAGTGAGGTGCAACTGCTTCCTGGCGTCGGTGATTGGCCATAATCGCGGAAATAGGCCGACGTTAAAGAAACAAAACACACACACACATTCTAACAAAGTTACATATTTATGCACACAAACATAAAACACAGTGTGTGAAAAATAATTAAAATTGTTGTTCAAATTGGATAATTAAGCTGTAACACCAGAGTGTTGATATTTTCCTTTCAGATGCTCATTTGGAGGGTCAGAATTTAAGAAACTTCCTACTAGTAGCACTGTGTTTGTTTTTTATTACATTTTAAATTATCTCACCTTATCCTCAACATCACAGTCTAATTGCAAGGTCTTCTGGTTTCGCAAAGTTAACTCATTGTCTTCATCGAGATATGTGGTATTTAAATAATATTGTAATAAACTTGTTACGTATTACAACTGGTGACAGGATGTTATTTCAATAGTCATCATGTTCGGGGGAGAAACAGAAAATCAATGAAATTGGTGAGTCAATAGTGTGTTTTATACCAACTTGTAAGTTGAATATATGTGACAGATGCTTTGTGATGACTTTTGTTGATAGTGTTACAGAGAGAGTAACAGATCTGAATTTGATGCCAGATGTAAAGAGTATAGTTGACAAGGACTGCAAGGTTTTTCTTTAGCTATCCTTCGCGGATCATAGGAAAATTGGTTTTAGATAAAATTACAAAATGTGGATAAAGAAACCATTTGGAAAACCCAGGAAAACAGACTGAGTAAATCTACGACACTCACGGAGGGGTATCTAGATAGAGACCTACGTCTCCGATTTCTGAACCCCCCACACTTAAGGAAGCATTAAAATCAGTCAAGCAGCTGTAAAACCTATTTCCGAAAGCTTTTTAAAAGCCTTGACCAAATAGAGCTGCAGCATGTACTCAAACTGCTTTAATGAGTACAAATACAAGACGAATGGAGCAAAATGGAAACCAATTAAAGAGTTCAGCGAATTCGTCAGGGTTTTTAACGAGGATGTCAGGCAATAAAGCGTGTTGTCAAAACACAGCGGTGCCCAGTAGAAATCAGGTGGCCTCACGATTCATGGACTGTATGCAACACCATACCTTATGGACCTTCACTTTTCTGGATATAGCGATCTCAATCTAGATAATGTGAGAAATAGCAGACCCCGCCGACAGGATGGACTCTCTTTCTCCCTCGCGGAGAGGACAGCAAAAGCAGGAAAGTTTATTATCGCTAGGCAAAAAGTGTCGTCCTCAAGGTAAATCATAGAAACGCTAGCAAGGGTCTTCTTAATGTGCCAAACATTATGCTACACATTGAAGAAGAAAAGGAGGTTAGAGTGGTAGTTATCTCCAACTCCGATAAATCAAGCCACACTACACCATCGTCAAATAGTCTGTCCTGATTTATCCTACAAACACTCAAAAAAGGTAGATGTCTACATAAAGGAAAATACAGAAATAGAAAGCAAATGCAAAACGCAGCCTGCTTACCTCAACGGTAAGTCCGTTTAGAATGCACTGCACGTAGTCGTCGACACAATTGAAAAAATCCCCCAGGTCAATAAATACACGCGTTCCTGGACATAGAAGTGGGCTTTAAAAATGTTAAAACGAGATCTATAAGAGAAGTCTTATAGTCATTGGCGAGGTAGAACCAAGGTCACCTATAATAGGACGCCGCAGTGCTCTGACGTTACGGGCTGTGACGTCAATCTGTCAACCTCAGGAGCAACAAACTTTTCTTTGTGGTATGATACAGCCCACCCTCATGCCCTAAACTGATAAGGCTAGATGTATCCTCACCATAATTAGAACCGCAGACCGGTTTCGCTCTAATTAGAGCTCATCAGTACGGTATACTAAGTACAGCCAGAGCATACTTATAAAGTAATACGGCTATGGTATCCAGCCTCCTAGAACATTGTGAGATGTACGACAGGGTAGCCATATCGGTGCCAAACCAGGTAGTATGTTGTCACGACAGCTCCAAATATTACAAAATGTTATAAGATAGAGACTGTGACCGACCAATTATCAATTTTGTAAATTGCCAGCCATGGCCCAGTTCTTCCCTAATATGGGGACAATGTATGTAAGGATCGAGGTATTCTCTTCATAATTAGAACTGTAGACCGGTTTCGCTCTAATGAGAGCTCATCAGTACGGTATACCAATCACAGCGAGAACCCACCTATACGATAATACGGTTATGGTAGCCAGCCTCCCAGAACATTGTGAGATGTCCGACAGGGTCGCCATCTCGGTGCGGAACCAGGTAGTGTGTGGTCGCGACAGCTCCAAATAACACAAAATGTTATAAAATAGAGACTGTGTACAACCAACTACCAATTTTGTAAATTGTCATCCCTGGCCCATTTATTTCCTAATATAGTGACATTATATGTAACGCTAGATGTATTCTCAACATAATTAGAACCGCAGATCGGTTTCGCTCTAATTAGAACTCATCAGTACGGTATATTAATTATAGCGATAACACACCTATCTTTATAGGCTTGTTAAGACGGCTATGGTAGCCCGCCTCCTGGAACAACCTGAGATGTACGACAGGGTCGCCATCTCGGTGTGGACCGGTAGCATGTTGAAAATTTCCAAAGTCTCACCATCGTTACCTCTCTATTAGTGAATTTTCTTAATGAAAAATCAGTAAAAGGGGATAAGCATGGTAGAAATGAGGATTATTAGCTCAGATTTATAGTTATTCTACTCGTAAGAAAGCAGAGGCATACCACAAAAATAAAAAGTATCTCTCGTAATCTGTTCATCGCGATGAACAAAATCTTTATGACTCTTAAAGGAAAGGCGATCAAAGTAAGAGCCTATGCAGACAATGTAGCTATAATGATTTCAGGCAAATATGTGTCAACAATCGATGAAATCATGCACACTGCAAGAATGAGTAAAAGTCTGGACGCAGCAAGTGCGTTATGGCAGTGAATTTTTATAGAAATGATCTGGCACGAAATATTTTTTTTATAACTTTTTTTCTTTTAACATAGAAATACAAATTTTAGTATATACCTTCCTCTTAATATCGTAAACTTACGTGCCAAATTTGGTTGTCATAGCTTTTTTATTTTTTAAAATACAATTTTTTTTCGAAAGGAAACCCAAAATTTCCCCGGAAAACTGGCTTGGATTTTCCTAGTTAACCAACTTATCCAAGCTACTTACAAAGAGAAGGCATATGCTGAATTCTATCAAAATCAGTCCATTATTATTTGAGTTATCGGTGTGACACCTATATATATATATATATATATATATATATATATATATATATATATATATATATATATATATATATATATATATATATATATATATATATATATATATAATTGAAACTGACCCCGGATATGGGTTCTAGGGACCTAGATCGCGCTCAATTAAAGAAATTTTTTCAAGATTCAAAAGTTGGGATCTCCGCATTAGTGATTTTTTTCTAAGAAACTTCACTAAAATAGGCAGGAAAAAACATAACAGTGGTAACCCTAACAATAAAATAAAATGTCTGGACGTAGAAAGTGCGTTATGGTGGTGAATTTTCATAGAAATGATCTGGCACCAAATATTTTACTATAACTTTTTTTCTTGTAACATATAAATCTAAATTTCGGTGTAAAGTTTACCTTTTATATAGTAAACCTACATACCAAATTTGGTTAACATAGATTTTTAATTTTTTGAGAATAAAATTTTTTTCGAAAGGAATCTCAACATTTTTTGAGGAAAAATTATCAAATTTTTAAAATATTTTTTTCTGCTACTTCTAGACGTTTTTGCGTCAAGGAAACTTAATTGTTGGATGTAATATTCAATTGGTTTTGTTAATCACACAAACTATTTTGTTCTTGTGCTTTGCTCTAATCACCAGTGGCACCCATTTTTTTTTTTTTTCATAAAATGCATATAACTTTTTTTGCTTTCAACTTAGAGTTATGAGTTTTGGCTTGCAAGGTAAATTCGACAGTGGAAACGTACATGCCAAATTTGGCTGTCACATCTCTGTCATTTTCGGAGATACTAAAAATTTTCGAAGGGAAACCCTAAATTTTCCCGGAAAAACTACTCCGATTTTTCTGAACTTATCCAAGCCACTCACAAAAGGGAAGGTACGTACTAAATTTTATTAAAATCGGCCCTTTATTTTTTGAATTATCGATACGATATATATATATATATATATATATATATATATATATATATATATATATATATATATATATATATATATATATATATATATATATATATATATATATATATATAAAGATCTCCCCATTAGTGAATTTTTCGTTTCATGAAAAACTCGCTAAAAAAGCTCACAGCGACAATTTATAATATTAAACCTTCTTTTGAAAAACTTTTATCTGCAAGACAGGCCCCAAAGAGTCACTAAAAATTATAAACAATAAAAATATTGTTTATAATTTATCATTAATAAGTTGACTATTAAATATATTGTGAAGTACTGATACAACCCCTTGTAAAGTGTCATCGAAATTTATGCAGTAGATTTTTCAATATCCAAAAAGTCCGTACTTTTGGCCATGTCTGTATAAAACAAAAACGCTTCGTTTTAGTAATAACGTTACCTCATGTAAGCGCACACGCGTAATAAATATTTATTTAAATTTCCAAATATTGAGCAGTCATTTCTGAATTCGTTTCCTTAGGCAATCGTTTCAAATAAATGATGTTGGCAGAGTAGAAAATTTATCTCTCTTAATTAGAATGAATGGGTCTGCGGTTCATCGATCCATAAATGTATTTCCAACTGCCGCAAAATATTAATCACTAACTTCCAGAAGTAATATTTTGCAAACCAAATAATAATTTTCATCGTGGCAGGCTCATGTAACCACAGTAAATCTATCGCTAGTTTTGTTAAATACGTATTTGCAAAAGCGCAATAAAATCTTCAAAGTGTTCACAAAGATACATTTATAAGGTATATACTAATCCATATTTAAATTATAAGCTACTTTATATCGAATGGCAACCGTACGGCAAGTGAAGTGGCAAATATCTCATTAAAACAGATAAGTTGTGATATTTTATTACATAAAGATATCTGCTTCAACAACGTTTCCTTGGTGAAATACGAAATGAATACAGACTGTATCACCGGGACTGCGATCAATATTTTAGTAATAGTTCAGATTTGCAAACATATTGCTGAACATATTGCTCCTAACATACTATCAAAAATGCTTAATGTTACCTTTCAAAAGACATACCTTAATTTTTTGCAGTGTCGGAGGCCCTAATTTGTTATCTTATGAATTCTTTATAGTCTACTTTTTTTACAAAACCTGATTGTGATTCAACAATGACCCAATAATCCTGGTGTAACTATCAGTTTTGCCTATTGCGACGCACTTCCTTTTATACCAGATGACAAAGCTCAAATAATTCCCAATCTATTCACAAACCTAATTTGTCATTGGCATAAGCTAGGTTACCAGGAAATTAGTGGGCCGCCAGCTTTTACACAGTGGAGATGGGCGTGGGTCAAAATAAGATGTTAACTAGGGGCGCCACTTGATTGTTTAACCTCCACTCCTGGATATTATAATAAGATGTTCACTAATGTACTTCCTTGCCCAGATCCAACACAACCAAGAATTCTTGGATCACACTGGCAACTATAGCCAACCACAATCGAGCACAGGAAGCTGCAAGGGAGTTATAATTATGGTAAAACAAACTAAAACCTAGAACGGTATGGTCTCATAGACCCACAAGTAAAAGTAACGGTAATGATCTAATAACACTAAGTATTCTCAACAGCCCTGAAAACAAAACACAATCACAAAACCAAAACACACCTATAATATGATAAAATAAGGGCTTTTATTACGCTTCTTTGGCATACAATAATTTATAAAACAGCTGTTCTAAAATTCTGATCGAAAATAAAGAGTCTCTATTAAATAACTGAAATGGCTTATTACAAAATAATCAAGATATCTAATGAGTATGCATGAATGTACTCCAAAACTATAATTGTTCTATGGAAAAATTCCACTTTTCGTGCACGCAAAGCTTACAACTTATTTCCCAAATGGTAATTAATTACACGTTAGTTAAGTTAAGTGGCCTGATTAAATATCAAGTCCCAAGAATAATCAATAAGTTTAACTAATGCTAACAATATATAATAAACTGTGGTAACTATCAAAAGTGAAGCAATTATATTAACAAGGGTCTCATAAAAATCTGTACCACATTTATTGAAGTTTAAATAAAATAAATTCAATTTGATTTTATCGTAGTAAAACTTATTCTTTGATATAGCAAATTTAACAGATGTGAATATTTAAAATTTTAGCTTATCAAGATTGTCTCTCTTATCACTCTACTCCTTATCACAAAACGGAAAATTCTTACTTGAACATCCTGGACTTCTAGGCCATAAAATTACCAACAATTTCCATACCAAACGGGGGCCTTTAAGGGTACGGAACTGCAACCACGGAAACAAGACGACAAACGGAAAGGCAATGCAACAAACGGAAAGGCAATGCAACAACATCTATCTTTCTCAACATGCGGACCATTCTCAAACCACCAGCATGGTTAGCCACATCGCAGGCGCGGCAGCCGACAAGATATACCAGGGCTAGTTCAAAGAGAAATGATTTAACGGTATATTTCAATTTCATTCAGTATACGAGGGATAGCCAGAAGAAATAACCAAGATCGTCGCCAATAATTCTCTTTAAAGCAGAGGAGGAACCACAAATACACCCAAACTAGCCTAGCTGTTTAGCTACTCAATTTATACTGTTACACTATCTATCGCAGCCTAGGTTTCCCGTCAGAGAAACCATTACAGGTGTTAATTAATGTGCGTGTGGCTTTCTAATAAAATGACCAGAAGATTGTTGGGATGAGCATGCCTTTGTGAAACACAGATGGACCCATTGTGCTTACATTCACTGTCCTCAAAGTAGTCCGAACTGTTGAAACAACCGCGCCAAAAATCTCAAGCAGCCAAACGAACAAAATTCTTTTGAAAAGCACGTAGGTGTATATACCGCCTCTGATATAAGAAAATTGGAAAGAAAGCTAAATAAAATGTTCATTGAAGCAAACTTGGCATCTCAATGGAACACTAATTATTAGGTATATAACTGTACATCCGTTGCGGACTGATGCGCTTGGAAGGTATTCCCTCTCTACCCCCCATCCCTCCTTCTATCGGGATCAACAACAAGACACACCACAGGCTGTGTTGTCGGTGATGCCAGCTTACACATTACCCTTGTTTGAAGAGCTCTATGAAATACAGTGCAAAAAATATTAAAGTTATCTATGATTTTGCGCAAGAACACTGAAGCACATTTTATGTAGGGTACTTGGGTGGAGTGAAAATAGCGAAAAAAATTTTTGTCTCAATTTAGTTATTCTTATATGCAGGCTACATGTATGTATAGCCTATTCAATGTGAAAGAGTGGATTTACAAAGATTGTATCTTGCGGTGTCCCCGGTCACTTCAATTTAACGATTTTTTTAATTTCAAATTTATTTTATTGACATCTATACAGTTATTAACTTGGTTTTTCTTACAACAACCCACAATTCACTACGATGAAATGGCTGCTGTCGAATTCCACCCTTCCCAAATCACCTCCATTACCAATAGATTTGTTTTAAAGTGTTAATAAATCGGAATTCGTCAAAGATATTGGTAATTCTTGTCGACATATTATAAACCCATCTATGGCTTCTGGTCCACAACCAGATAATGACGCTTCCGTTATTAACTTCGTGGCGTTCGACAAATTGTTTGGTAGTTAGTGGTTCAGTAATTGTTGTATTCTGCCAGTTTATTAAATGGCTTGTACCTATAAATTTAAAACCATGTTCTAGAGGCAGAATAAATATAAATCACTTAAAATTACAAGTAGCTATCATACATGACATATTTCTGAAAATTGTGTTGATAAATAAATAAACAAAAATGACGACCGTTAGCCAACACGTTACCTGTCAACCTTGCTATCAACGCATGCGATCGATATATATATATAGATATATATATATATATATATATATATATATATATATATATATATATATATATATATATATATATATATATATATATATATATATATATCCGACCGATAACTCCAAAAATAAGGGACCGATCTTAATCAAATTTATTAAGTGCCTTCCCCTTGCAAGTAGCTTGGATAAGTTCGTTAGCCAGGAAAATCGGATAAGGTTTTCCCGGAAAATTTTGTGTTTTCTTTGTAAAAAAATGTATATCCCCGGAAATAACAAAGTAAGGACAACCATACGCGTGTTTTTATTACAAAGAGTGAACCCTGTACCAAAACTTGGGTCTCTAGCTTTAAAAACAAAGAAGTTATTGGCAGTTAAAGAAACAAATTTTGAAATTTTCCTCAAAATGTCCAACTCGCAATTTGAAACGTCAAAATTGGCAATGTTTAGGCAAAGAACGTGAAACAAATACGGATCGTGAAAAGAAAATTTTGCAAGAAGAGTGTTCCGTGAAACCTTAAGTTTCAGATTCAACCGTCACTGCCCTTCATTTTACTAAAACGCTTACAGAAAATTCTTTTCAAATAAACCCTTTCATTGATGCTTTGGCTGTTGGTTTAGTTAAGTTGATTCTTTCGCTGTAGGTTTAGTAAAGTTTATGTTTTAACGGTCTATAGCTTTTAGCTAATTTTTCTAAAACAAATTAGTTAATGCATTTTTGCATTTTTTTATAGAAATATGATGCGTTTGTAAGAAAAAAATCTGGACGTAGTAAGTACGTTTCGTTAGCGAATTTTCATTAAATCCTTCAAATTTCAATAACTCAATTTGCTATTAGCGTAAGCTTTGTTGGTTAGCAAATCCACATTTAAGTTTATTTTCGGAAATTTTTTGTATGTTTTCAAACCATAAGTAATTTTGATAAAATATGGTACATTGTTTCTACTACATAGGCTGTACCGGTAAGCAGATTGATGCCTGCTTGCATTTGCTATTAAAAACATTTTTATGAAAATTCACTTCCATAACACACTTGCTGCATCGAGACTTTTGAAAAATGTTTATATATTTTCAAACAATAAAGTTATTGAAATGTGGTACATTGTTTCTACGATATAGGCAACCAAGTTTGATGCCTACTATCATCAAAGAAAGACATTTGCTATTAAAAACATTTTTAATAAAATTCGCTACCATAACGCACTTGTTGCGTCCTGACTTATTTTTCAACAAAAAAAAACAACTCTGCTATGAATAGAACGCTGAGGTGATATGTATACGCAGTTGTGCGAAATGAGAATTAAATTTAAAATCTGGTAAAAATATTTATTTCGAAAAAAAAACAATAAATCAATTCTATGGGATCAAAAATGCGGTAGCATATTAGAGAGCTTTAATTATAACGAAACCGGTCTGCGGTTATAGTTATGGTGAGAGTAAATATAGGCTTAGATATATTGTCCCTATATAGGGGAAGAAATGAGCCAGGGCTGATAATTTACAAAATTGTTAGTTGGCTGCACACAGTTTCTATTTTATAACATTTTGTGTTATTTTGAGCTGTGGTGACAACATACAACGTGGTTCCGCACCGTGATCACGACCCTGTCGTATATCTAACAATGTTCTAAAGAGTAATGATCAAGTACAGTGGCCACCATGCTTTTCGGACCTGACATCGCTAGATTTTTTTCTGGAGACAACATTGATTTGGTGAACCGCATGAACCATGAAATAAAACGAGATCTGTTCCGCAAAGGCCTGTCAAGTGTATGGATCAAATCTGGGTCGTCTTCTATACATCTAACAAAATAAGGTTTTATTACTCTTAAACATGTCACTTCAATATTTCCTTTGATATAGTTTTCCTTTGAGTTATATTCCTCCTGTGGTAATCTTAGTAATAAAATTTAACTTGAAGTACCTGACTTATTAGAACTACCTGAATATCTGGTCGGAAATTGTGATAAGGTAAAAGTAAAGTAAATACTCTGCCAGCATGCCACTATTTTACGAAGGAAACTTGATTGGCGACTTTCCGAGGTGGTTCGCCATTACCTTCCGAGCGTGTTCAACAGCATGCAGTGCTGTCTGGTGGCAACCGTCTATTTGGCCTGATCTGACCTGCCCTGGCCGTGCTTGACGTTGCCTGACTTCAGTGGTCGCACCAATATGTCTAACGCAGTGTACCACAATTTGTAAAATTTCAGATTATAAACTTTTGGAAGGACTAACTACTTTTAAGTTTACAGATAGCGTTACATCTGATAACATTTCTATGCTTTTTTCAAACACATTGTGTAGGTACCCGTAGCCTCATTTTAATAAATATTTTCTAATAAATTAATAAATTTCTTTGTGGCTCATCTCAGCTAAAGTGAATGAATGTTCTTTAAATCTAGTAATTTTGCACCTCGTGTTTTTCTTACTATCAGTAGCAGGATTAAATACAGGTAATTGAATTTCATAAATACGATTTTTCTTGCAGCCCTTATGGAAATAAATTGTACATATCTGCTTGCTCTTGTAATGCATCGTAATTAGAAAAATTGGTGCAAAATCTAAGAGAAAAAAATATTGTGTGTTACACAAACAACAAACAGTAAAATGGATTGACCGTGTTTGTCTTTACTCAAATGCACCCATTATATTATTAAATACATACCTAATTGCATTAAACATACTTAGCATTTTTTGACAATAAAAATATTACAACTTTTGAAAGATCACATATAATAAACCAAATAACAAATATAATAATTTAACTTGCTTTATCGTCGCCAATGTTTCATTCCTAATAACAGTTATATAAGAAGCATACGGTTCACTAGTTTTAAAAGTATTAACTACCTTATCGCCCAATAAACTTCCACAACTGGAAAGCGGGGATAGTCTGAGCTCATTAAGAGAAAGGAGTAAACTTTGATGTGAAATCGGATCCTATAATGGTATCAAGTTTTACGAAGTTTCCGGGATACAGATATCTTGTTAACCCGACTTTTATGATATCCCTTTAAGGGCGCTTGCTACAAGGACTCTGCTAAATTGTTGGTCCGAATATCTATACGTCATAAGGTAAAACAGCCTTACGTAATATTAGAAAAGAGCAACTAGGTAATTGGCTATGAAAAAGTGATTCAAGCGAAAAATTTATTATCACACCCTAAAGAACCATTCACAAAAGGATAAATTAGCGAAACTAAGAATTCAATCAGGATTTTAGTTGGTGAGAAACAGCTTAGTGACGTAAACACAAATGTTGAGAATCCTAAAAACATAGTACACTTGCGCAAGTTGTATACATTTAACTAAAACAGTCAAACATTCATTACAAGAAAAGCACATTTTTATTGCTAGTGTATGCACAAATCACACTTGCAAATTCTGAATCTAAAAAACGTCCTAGGTGGAAATGTTTTAAATCAAAAATTGTCTCAAAAATGTTTTCTAAGAAGATTCACAAAAGAAGAAACTTATATAAACATCAGACTTGGACGAGATCACAAACCGTTTGACCAATCAACAGCTGGCAGTTTTCGAATTGTTCTGCCTTCACAATATTTTTAAACAGCATCGCGTGTGTCACTATTTATTTTAGCAACCCCAAAAAAAGATAGAATCGACACACTATTACAGGTACCGTTCTACTGCATCTAGAATTCAGGCAACTTGTTCCAGTTAAGTTAGCTTCCTCCTAAATATGAATTTAAAAAAAAAGCATTCCAAATAAAATACAGAAAGAAAAAAAAAGAGAAAAAAAGGAAGAAATATATATGTATGTATAAAATGTAATATAATTGTGATTTTATTTAGGTAAGATTCATTTTGTAAGGCATAAACTTCTAGCTTGTAGCTGCTCTATTCACTAAATTGGCGCTCTGATTACATCTCGTCTGTCTAATGCAACAGTAGTAGATACAGTAGTTATCACATACACACACACACAGTTCACTTAGCTTACGCACTGACTAGGTCCTTCACTTACAGAAACAAAAGCCAACAGTGAAGCCAGAGAAGTGGTCTGCAAGTCTGTACGTACGGGTACTTATGTATAAGGCCGTTCGTATTAAAACATTATGGTGGCTTTTCTGTGCTTTGTACACTACTAAGTTGTATAGGCTTGTATAACTCTTATGTATAAAGATCGTGAGCATTTTAAAAATTGCACTGGCTCAGTAAATATTGTACTAGTAGGTTAAAGTTTATATATATATATATATATATATATATATATATATATATATATATATATATATATATATATATATATATATATATATATATATATATATATATATATATATATATATATATATATATATATATATATATATATAAACATAAAAATTGAAACTGACCCCGGATATGGGTTCTAAAGGTCCAAGATCGCGCTCATTTGCAAAAATTTTTTCAAAATTGAAAAGTTGGGATCTCTCCTTTAGTGAATTTTTTCTACGAAAACTCACTAAAACAGTAAGATCCTTTCTGTCTTCAGTTGTGTTTACCTATTTTGACTCTATCCGTCCCAGTGTGTTGGAAAGTCATTATGACAGGCTCCATTTGTGTGAAAAGTGTATATACAGTGTGAAACACACTTATGGAATAAAATTCATTATTCAGCAAAAAATAGTTTTTGTGGAAAACACTGAGACACGTGAAGTTTAATTTATCTAACATTATCTTATAATCATAGTTAAAAAAAAATAAACTTCCACCATTTTACCCACACCACCTTATCCATTTTTTTTAAATAGCAACCCTACATTTTTTCATCACAATTCGATGGATCACATTTTTCTGAATGCGGGGATACCCCATATGTATGGTCTAATATTACAGTTTTCAATACAGGGTGGATATTTAATACCGAAATATTAAAACTAAACAGTTTACCCTGAAAGTCAAATTTCGAAAACAAACTTAATAAAAACGTCCCTTACACACAACGAAACAATCTGCTCTGGAATTCTTCCCTAGCTCTGTTAAACACGTCAGGTGTTACGTTCCTAATTTCTGTTGTTATTTTCATTTTCAAATCATTTAAATCAGCAGGTTGCGTGTTATACATTCTGTTTTTAAGGTATCCCATAAAAAGAAATCAAGAGGTCTAAGATCTGGTGATCTAGCTGGTCATTCTACGAAACCTCTTCGTCCAATCCTTCTTTGTGGAAAGACTTCGTGTAAATACTCCCGTACTTGAGAGCAAAGTGGGGCGGTGCACCGTCTTGTTGAAACCATATCCTCTCATGGGGAATATTGGTTTCCATTACATTTTGGTACAATTCTGTTAACATTAGAACAACCTCTTCTCTTAGCATTTCTAAATATCTTGGACCGTTTAGATTTTCTATAAAAACAGAATAGGTCCAACTATGTGATCATTAATGATACCAGCCCAAACGTTCAACTTCTGAGGACGCTGAGTATGTGTTTGTCGCATCTAGTGGGGGTTTTCGCAGGCCAGTATCTGCAATTTTGTTGTTTACATCGCCATTCAAAAAAATGTTGCTTCACCGGAAAACAGAAGGTCAGCAGGAGAAATAACATCTCTATATAACATATCCAGCAGTTGTTCACAAAATTGCAGTCTTCTATCAGAATCACCGTCAATCAACTCGCGAACGTGTTTTAGTTTAAGGGATGCATTTTGTCGTTTTTGAAATACTTTAAACTGCTAACTGACTAACATCATTTTCACGTGCAACTTGACGGGTAGAAGTTGTTGGTTCGTCTTGAAAAGCCAATAAAATGTTGAGTTTTACATCTTCTTCAACAAACTTGGTTCTTCTAGGCAGTGGTTTAACGTGTACATAATCACGAAACTGTGAATGTATGTTAGACACAGTTCCCTGGGTTAGTGGGGGCAAATCTGTATGTTTTACATTAAATAGGTTAACAATTTTTGCCTTTGTTCTACAGATAGCACCATACTGAATCATCATTAATATTTCTGTTCGCAGAGTTTCAGTTAAGTAACGCGTTATTAGAGCAAAAATTAATTGAAATGATCGGAACAAAATTACGACTAATTTGTTAAGAGACCGTGCATTCAACACAATATACCACAAAATAAAACAGAACTGTTAAATTTCACCTTTCACGCTGCAAAAATTGGTAGTTAATAAGAAACGATTAATGATACCAAGTACGTTTTAGATAAAAGACAAGATAAGAAATTTAAGATAAGAATCAGTGAAAAATTCCAGAGCAGATTATTTCGTTGTTTACAAGTAAATGGAGAACATTTTGAACATTTATTATAAGAAAAGGACGTTTTTATTAAGTTTATTTTCCAAATTTGAATTTCAGGGTAAACTGTTTAGTTTTAATATTCCGGTATTAAATTTCCACCCTGTATTGAAAATTGTAATATTAGACCATACATGTCGGATATCTCCGCATTCAGAAAAATGTGATCCATTGAATTGTGATGAAAAAATGTAGGGTTGCTGTTTTAAAAAAAATGGATAAAGTGGTGAGGGTAAAATGGTGGACATTTATTTTTTTAACTATGATTATAAGTTAATGTTCGAAAAATCAAACTTGAACTGTCCCAGCGTTTTCCACAAAAACTATTTTTTGCTGAATAATGAATTTTATTTCATAAGTGTGTTTCACACTGTATATATATATATATATATATATATATATATATATATATATATATATATATATATATATATATATATATATATATATATATATATACATACACATTTGTAAAGTCCATGTATAAGCCTGCTAATTTGAATACTTATTTTTAGTAATCAGCAATTTTATAGGGAGATAAAGGAAATAGGTTAAAGTTAAAGCTTGTTAAACCAATATTTAGACCACAGGTTTCGCCATTGTGAAAAGCAAAGTCAAATCCATCTCTATGTATTTTGAATATTGACAGTGACTGAATGAGGCCGTTCTGCCCGTTCTCAAAGTAAAAATTCTTTAAAGAAACAAACACAGGTGAATTCTGTGTCTTTAAGATTTCCGAAATTAATATGACGTTAGGTCTTCCTTGACAATGTTAGATGGCGTTATATAATGAGATTTGTCAGAAATGGCTAGGTGATCAAGTCTGTCAATTTTAAGTTTCGGCTAATATTTTTCAAACCAATTGATTACGACCTAAACTGTTTGAACCTAAATTTAGCAAAAAGTAAATTTATTTTGTTGAATAAAAATTATTACACGTTAAGATCACAAATCTTATAATTTAAGATACTCCAATACATGACAGCAACGGTCTATTTGAAATGGGTTTTTCCACGTATTTTAATCAAACGAAGGCTAGTAAAGGTTTTACTCTAAAGCTAGGACCTAATTAAAATTAAAAATTCATGCAATATTTGCCACTTATAGAACTATTAGTTTTAGAATTTCTTCATCATGAATTTTTTATCGTTTTAAATCGCCACTTTGACATTCTTAAAAGAAAACCAATAAAATTAATATTTCTTCCTCTTTTTTACATCACCAATCCTTAAAATCAGAATTTCAAGAATTTGGAATAGTTTTTAATTTTAACTAATTTTACTTTTTACAGAGGCGCTTGAATTATATCAAAATATGATAATGATGTTAACAGAAAAAAGCCTGAACGCAGCAAGTGCGTTATGGTAGTGAATTTTCATAGAAATGACCTGGCACAAAATATTTTATTATAACTTTTTTTCTTATAAGATAGAAATTTAAATTTTGGTATACAGTTTAATTTTTGTATCATAAATCTACCTACCAAATTTGGTTATCATAGCTTTTTTATTTTTTAGTTAAAAACATTTTTCGAAGGAAAACTCAAAACTTTCCCAGAAAACCTCTTCCGATTTTCCTGACTAACGAACTTATCCAAGTCATTTACAAAAGGAAGGTACTTGCCAAATGTTTGCAAAATTGGCTCATATTATTTGAGTTATCGGTGTCGTAGTTCGGGCTCATTTGCAAAAAAAATTTCAAAATTCAAAAGTTGTGATCTCCCCATTTGTGAATTTTTTCTGCGAAAATTCACTAAAAACATAACCGCAGTGGTTTTTTCTTTATACAGTGCGAATTACCTTTATCATGGATCCAAATATTTAAAGTGTCTTCTTTGATTATTCAACAGGTTCGTCATTTTTAAACAAAGATGGACATACCTAGTTGCTAACATCTACTGTTTGTTGATACATACATAACGACAGATGCGCAGTTCTTTGTTAAGAATTTCATGGCACTTGCGCCCAGATGTCAGATTCAAGTAAAACGTTGGACATATTTACCAATAAATTACGTCCATTGGCCCAATATAGACAAAAAATGCCCTAAATACAACTAAAACGCGTTGGTCGAAATGCCTTGCTGGACCTATTATCGGCTTCCCTATTACTTTTAGTTTATTCCCCACATTGGTAAAATACACTTAAATTTTACTTGAAAATGACCTGTGGTGATTTGGTCGCCGACCTATTGTTATAGCGATTTTACGTCAATTTGGCATTAAATGTTGTTTGGGAAAATCTACCTGAGCTGCTAATTTTACAACCTAAACTCTGTCACTGATTATAAGAAAATATTAATAGTAATAAGCTAATAAAATACGGCAATAAATATAAAATCAAGTTGTAAGATGAATGACAAACCGAAAACGAAATAAAACCTCTTGAAGCAACCTGTGACAGGGCGACAGGGATTTCAATTAACCAGAGACACAAAGACACGAAAAGTGCAGACGGAGCCGTGAAACGGCTTGGAGAATTTATGCAACGTGACTGCTTCCCCTTACAAGGATGTGCTCTTATGTGTAATTTAAGACCTCGCTCAAGAAGCAGAGTGCACCCTTGCTAGCGCTTAGTGGTTATGGTGCTGTTTTGCTCCGTCTTTGTTTAGCAGTCAACATGTAATTTTTATTAGACTTGCGGGTGTGATGCTATACAAAATTTGACACCAGGGGGGTTTTATTGCAACCAAGACCCCTTTATAATGTAACGAGATAGTAAGAATTATATTTCTTTATCACAAGAATTTCAAATAAGCTTCAACGTTTTTTGGGTGAAGTAGATAATATTATTTACAGTGGGGAATAGCCAAATGGAATAAATTCAGTCTCTCAGTTATTGTGCATGTTTATAAAAATCCCAAAACATATAAATTCTATATTAAAAAATTTCATCCTACAACGTGCATAATTCACACCTATATTTTCATAAAAATGTTTTTAATAACAAATATGTCTCCTTTCTTAAAGAAAGCAGGCATGAAATTTGATTACCAGTATAACCCATATAGTAAAAACAATGTACCATATTTCATCAAAATTTCTTTGTTGTTTGTAAATGTACAAAAATTTTCCGAAAATAAACTTAAAATGTTACCGAAGAAACTGATTCTTGGCCAACGAACGTTAGGTTAATAGCAAATTGAGCTATTGAAATTTGAAATTTTATTGAAAATTTGCTACCATAACTCACTTACTGCCTCCACTATAAAATGAAGTCGGTTGCAGAAAAGAACAAGCACTTGTGAAGCCACGGGAAAGTCTAAGGCTGTATTAAGTATGGAACGGTTTCACTAAGCTGGGCAATAACACACAACCAGATGTGCTATTCAAATTGAATTGAGTCTTAGAAGTTTTCATCCCGTACTAGTTATATTTGTCATAGAAAAGCTCACTAAAAAATTCATCGGCATTACACAATCTGATCAGATAACAGTAAAATTAAATAAAAGACTAAAAAAAGTGATGTCACTAACTGGGATAAGAACTCGTGTTATAGGAGTCCATTATTAAATTTACTCTGCTCCTTCTACCGCTCGGCCATTCTTGACATGACAGATCTATGTACTATCAGGTATACACCCTAGTTTGCTAACCTATTAATTATTTACACCATAAAAGTTTTGTTTAAAAGGGATTTTTTTTCTCTTATTTTAACGAAATGAAGGAAAATCACGGCTGAGTCACAGATGTAGGAGCTTGTTAGCTATTTTGAACCGTATTTTTAACTCACAAAGCGCTAATGCGTACTAATGTACGATTACCAGAATTATCAATTTTGACGTTTCAACTTTTTTTAAATCAGGGTCTTGTAATTTCTTTCTCTTTTAATCTAGAGATTTCAATTTTGGTGCAGAGGATACCCTTTATAACAAAAACCACCATACCAAATTTGGTTGCGTAGCTTTTATAGTTTTTCGGAGATGTGAATTTTTTTCGAAAGAAAACCCAAAATTTTCCCAGAAAACTTTTTCCAATTTTCCTGGCTAACAAACTTGTCCAAGCGATTTACAAAAGGAAGGTACTCACCAAATTTGATCAAAATCGGCCTATTATTTTGAGAAAAACGAAGTTTATCGATTTCTTTTTTCTTCAATATCTAAGTAGGCGTTGATCTGACATGTCTAAGACTTGCACATTAGCAGGTCACTTTTTACAGAGTAATCTTTTTGCGATATTCTCAACTTTGGATTGTCATTTGTTTTTGAGCTACATGTATCAACGTTAGTTTTTATTACGGCAGCCATATTGGATTTTTTGCTCATGTGATTGCCTGTGAAAAGAGCTTTCCAATGATGTAATTGCATTGACAATTTTGAGAAAGACCGTTTTGAGGATAGTAGGCTATGAAATCCAATACCAGAAAACAAATTACAAAAAAAGTGTTCAAAAGCAGTAGGCAATGGAGTCTAACAATAGACTTCTACTTTTAACATAATTTTCCGTAATGATTCAGGAAAAAAAAAATTGGAACTTTGAGCACACCAATGATTCGGCCCATTATTACAAATGATATTTTACATTACAACATTATCCTAAAAAATTGTTATAATTTGATTAAAAAGATAAACCTAGTAAATAACTAAATTTACTAACAGAGCTCAATAAAAAGCAGATTAATGATTTGCGAAGACGCCTTTGAAAATTGTTTGATTTTTAAACGTAAGTCAACTGAAAAACAACACAAGAAAAGTTCCTATGGATATAACAATATCGCGACAATTATGAATACTGTGATTCTTAATTATCTGAACAATTTGAGGTGTATTTAACACGTTGCTTGAAATATTGTACTAAATAGTTTGTTTCCTGTTTATTTTAAATATCGTTCAACAATATGTTTAGTAATGAAGAATATTTTGACATGATGGAATGTTATATTCGTTCTAACCGAAATACTGAGGCAGCTGCAAATTCATATCAAAACAACCACCCAGAAAGGCGACAACCAAACACCAAATATTTTGCAGGATAGTGAGGAATCTATTTAACGCAAAGAAACTACCAATACCTAAAAAATCTCGGGACGCAGCAAATGCGTTATGGTAGTGAATTTTCATTAAAATGTTTTTATTGCAAATATGTGTGTTTTCTTTTTAAGAAAGCAGACATCAATTTTGGTTACCAGTATAACCTATATAGAAAAAGCAGGCATCAAATTTGATTACCAGTATAACATATATAGTAAAAACAATGTGCCATGTTTCATCAAAATAACTTGATTGTTTGAAAAGGTACAGAAATTTCCAAAAGTAAACCAAAAGTGTTACTGAAAAAATCCGCTTCTTGGTCAACCTTATAGGTTAATAGCAAATTGAGCTTTTCAAATATGAAGCATTTAATCAAAATTCGCAACCACAACGCACTTGCTGCCTCCAGAATTTCTTAACTTACAAACATGCATTATATTTCGATGGAAAATGCAAAAAAATTAGGCGTTTTCGACAAAAAAAAAATATTTGTATCACCAACGACTTATGGGCCAGCCTGTGATTGTCGCAATAATTTTTTAAGATGTAGCTCAAAACACCGTATAATTAATGTATACAATATTTTTTCATATCTTGTATAATAACGAATATATTGAACTTTATTGATTTTTTACGAAAATTCGACAAAAATTATATACCATTAAACAATAAACTCTATAGCTAAGGCTACTGCCAAGCATCAGAGAAAGGGTCTATTAGAAATGAATTTTCTGGAAACATTTTAGTAAAATGAAGGACAATGACGGTTGAAACTAAGAGTTCGGTGTATGTAAAACATTCTTCTTGAGACATTTTCTTTCCATAGCCCGTATTAGATTCAAGTTATTTGCCTGAATGTTGCGAATTTTGACGTTTTCAACTGTCACTTTGACGTTTTGAGGAAACCCCCAATTTATTTTTCTTTAAATGCCCATAACTTTTTTGTCTTTTGACCTACAGAGCTAAATTTTAGTAGGTGGCACACCTATAACGATATAAACCAGCTTACCAAATTTGGTTGCCCTTACTTTGTTAATTTTGGAGATATAAATATTTTGCGAAAGAAAACACAAATTTTTCCGGGAAAACCTCGGAGGATTTTCCTAGCTAACAAAATTATCCAAGCGACTTGCGAAAGGAATGTACTCACCAATTTTGACGTTTAAAATCGCAATTTTGACGTTTTGAGGAAAATCCAAATTTATTTTTCTTTGAATGCCTGTAACTTTTTTATCCTTTAACCTACGGAGCTAAATTTTGGTAGGTGACTTGCCTATAATGATATAAATCCGCATATGAAATTTGGTTGCCCTTACTTTGTTAATTCCGGAGATATATATTTTTTTAGAAAGAAAACACAAAATTTTCCGGGACAACCTGGACCGATTTTCCTGGCTAACGAACTTATCCAAGCCATTTGCAAAAGGAATTTATTCACCAAATTTAGTTAAAATCGGCCCATTATTTTTTGAGTTTTCGGTGTGATACATATATATATATATATATATATATATATATATATATATATATATATATATATATATATATATATATATAAACATATAAAAATTTAAACCGACCCTGGATATGTGTTCTGGGGGGCCTAATTAGCGCTCATTTGAAGAAATTTTTTCAAAATTTTAAAGTCGGGATCTCCTCATTAGTGAATTTTTTTAAAGAAAATTCACTAAAAAGTAAACTATACACAAAAATTTAGATTTCTATGTTGCAAGAAAAAAAAGTTATAATAAAATATTTGGTGCCAGATCATTTCTATGAAAATTCACTACCATAACGCACTTGCTGCGTCTTTGAGTTTTTAAGTAGTCGCTTTTGCTTTTTCACTACAGTTTTTTATTTTTTAACAAAATTTGTTTGTGTAGCTTATATAGATTCAGGATAGAGCCCATTGATACTGTGTCTCGAGGAATAGCTAGCGGTATCAAAAATATTTTAAATCATAAGATTTTTTTTTAAATGCATGTTATTCTGCTTTTCGGTTTTCTTCTACGTTTTTTTGTCAGTCCAGGGTTAGGTATGGGTTAGGTAAAAGGATCCGGGTCAGGTCCGGATCAGGTCAGGTCAGGTTAGGTCAGGTTAGGTCGTTCAGGTCTGCTTCGTAGAGTGTTTAGTGCATGAACATGAAAAATGGTGTCCCTTCAACCCCCAAAAAGCTGCGGGGGACTAGGAGCAAATATACGTGGTGCAGGGGAAAAACATGTTTAGGAGAAAGTGTTGATACAAAAAGTGAAAAGGCTGCTTATAGAGGTCGAACTAAGTTGTTTTTACTGATTTTTCCTTTATATTTCCTTCTCCGCCGAGCATCCCTATTCACTCCGGGTCTCGTAACTTTTGGAGGGGTTGATTCCACAACATATATCTTGTTGCTTATGCACACATTGAGTCTTTTAAGCATGTTTACTGAAATATTTTTCAAAACTCACGTATGCCGATCATCTGCATAATTACCGTTAAATATCTTTTACTTGCACAAAAGAAAGAAATTAGTTTTTATGAATTATATTCATTACTGCATCCATACGCACCAGCAAGATTAACCATTTTTTAAATATAAAAAAAGCAAAGGTCAAACCGCTTAAGTCGCGGAAGCAAAAAAAGTCTGAACGCAGCAAGTGCGTTATGGTAATCAATTTTCATTATATGCTTCAAATTTGAATAACTCAATTTTCTATAAACCTAGAAGGTTGAATTTTGGCACCTGGTAAGGCCTTTACCAAGACAACATATTCACATAAATTTCATCAAAATAGCTTTGTCATTTTCGGAGATAAACATTTTTTTCGAAAGAAAACTTAAAATTTTTATTTATATTATATTTATATAAACATATAAAAATTGAAACTGACCCAGGATATTTGTCCTATGGGTCCTATTTCGCAGTCATTTGAAAAAAATGTTTGTCAAATCTCACCATAGATATCTCTCCATTTGAATTTAGTTAATTTTTCCCAATAAAAATTCACTAAAAGGAGAAACGGACCGGGCCGGACTCGAACCAGCATCGTCCGCTTGACATACGAAGTACTCTTCCAATGAGCTACCGACGCTTCGTAATAAACGAATTCTTTACATTGTATTTACACATACAGCACCTTACCGTCAGGAATTTGGTATCGGAAATTAAATGTAAGTGGCTAGCTAAATAGCAAATTGCAGAATTGATTGATTTATTTCGCCGATCGCTGAAACATATTCGAGTGTAGACTGTTTCGGTCTTAAATAACATTCAAATGTTACTAATGGCATGTAACCTTAAAGATGATTTGACATATTATGAATGACAATGAAATGCGTTCGTGGAATCACAATTTTAGTGCGCCATCTTTTAGAAAATAGCTGGTCTACGGATGGTGCCGAAACGCGCTAGTTTGACAACACATATTGACTAAATAATTAAGGTATGTCATATTTTACATTTCACTTTGCATTACGTTTTTATTTGGAATCCAAAAGACCTGAAATTTAAGAAACTTATTCTTGGATACCTAATCTAGGCAAAGAGTGATTTTGAGCTAATTCTGTGACAAAAAATTGTCAAATCATGGTTTGGCAAAAACGTTGTATTTTCGTTATAAACGGGATATTTGCTTACAAAAATCTTTATTGCCTTCCTCAAACCTCAATCTATCTATTGTATACTATATTTTCAGTCTAAGGCTTTAATTGGGACAGTTCAACAAGCTACAAATATAGTGTATTTTAAGCATTTTATTGAACCCCCCTCTTAACGATAAACTCTATAGCTAAGACTACTGCCAAGTGTCAGAGAAAGGGTCTATTTGAAATAAATTTTCTGGAAACATTTTATTAAAATGAAGGACAATGACGGTTGAAGCTAAGACTTCAGGGTTTGTAAAACATTCTTCTTGAGACATTTTATTTCCATAGCCGGTATTAGATTCAAGTTCTTTTCCTAAATGTTGCCAATTTTGACGTTTAAATCGCAACTTTGACGTTTTGTGAAAAACCCCAATTTATTTTTGTTTAAATGCCTATAACTTTTTTGTCTTTTGACCTACAGAGCTAAATTTTGGTAAGTAACTTTCTTATAATGACATAAACCCGCGTATAAAATTTGGTTGCCCTTACTTTGTTAATTTTGGAGATAAAAATTTTTTTCGAAATAAAACACAAAATTTTCCGGGAAAACCACGTCGGATTTTCCTAAATAACGAACATATCCAAGCCACTTGCAAAAGGAAGGTACTCACCAATTTTGACGTTTAAAATCGCGATTTTGACGTTTTGAGGAGAACCCAAATTTATTTTTCTTTGAATGCCTGTAACTTTTTTGTCATTTAACCTACGGAGTTAAATTTTGGTAGGTGACTTTCCTTTAATGATATAAACCCGCGTATGAAATTTGGTTGCCCTTACTTTGTTAATTTTGGAAATATAAATTTTTTTCGATTTTTTTCGAAAGAAAACACAAAATTTTTCGGGAAAACCTCGGCGGATTTTCCTGGCTAACGAACTTATCCAAGCGACTTGCGAAGGGAAGGTATGTGCCAAATTTTATCAAAATCGGCCTATTATTTTTTAAGTTATAGGTGTGACACATAAATATATATATATATATATATATATATATATATATATATATATATATATATATATATATATATATATATATATATACATATATATATATATATATATATATATATATATATATATATATATATATATATATATATATATATAAACATATAAAGTCTGAAACTGACCTCGGATTTGGGTTCCGGGGGTCCTATATAGCACTCATTTGAAGAAATTTTTTCAAAATTCGAAAGTCGAGATCTCCTCATTAGTGAATTTTTTTTAAGAAAATTCACTAAAATGAAAAAAGAAATTATTCCGTCTTACAAGTTTCAAACGAAAACCCTCCGCAATGTGTTCGGTTTTATGGTAAACAAATTGACGTTTCAAAAAGTACGGTATACCGTGTATTAAAACAAGGTCATTACCATCCATAAAAACCTACAATCGTACAAGGCTTAAATGTTGATGATTGCCCTAAGCGACTTCAATTTTGCAGATGGTATCAAGGACAATGTCAGCAAGATAAAAATTTTCATTTGAAAATAATTTGGACTGATGAATCCAGATTTACAAATTGTGGTGTGTATAATCGCCATAATAGGCATTATTGGGAAAATGAAAATCCCCATCTAAAGGAAGAAAGACGATTGCAAGAAAGATTTGGTATTAATGTTTGGTGCGGCTTATTAGGTAAAAAACTCTTATTTTAGTGAATTTTCTTTAAAATTCACTAATGAGGAGATCTCGACTTTTGAATTTTGAAAAAATTTCTTCAAATGATCGCTAATTAGGCCCCCCAGAACACATATCCGGGGTCAGTTTCGATTTATATATGTATATATATATATATATATATATATATATATATATATATATATATATATATATATATATATATATATATATTTTATATATATATATATATATATATATATATATATATATATATTTTATATATATATATATATATATATATATATATATATATATATATATATATATATATATATATATATATATATATATATATCGTATCACACCAATAACTCAAAAATATGGGGCAGATTTCGACTAAATTTGGTGGATACGTTCCTTTTGCAAGTGGCTCGGATAAGTTCGTTAGCCAGGGAAATCGTCCAAGGTTTTCGCGGAAAATTTTGGGTTTTATTTGTAAAAAAATTATATCTCAAGAAATAACAAAGTAAGGGCAACCAAATTTGGTACATATCGCTATAGGTAAATTACCTACCAAAATTTAGCTCTGCAGATAAAAAGACAAAAAAGTTACAGGCATTTAAAGAAAAATAAATTGGGGTTTTCCTCAAAACGTCAAAGTCGCGATTTAAAACGTCAAAATAGGAAACATTTAGACAAAGAACTTGAATCTCATACGAGCTATGGAAATAAAATGTGTCAAGAGGGATGTTTTACAAACCCTGAAGTCTTAGTGTCAACCGTCATTATCCTTCCTTTTACTAAAATGTTTCCAGAAAATTCATTTCAAATAGACCCTTTCTCTGATGCTTGGCAGTAGTCTTATCTATAGAGTTTATCGTTTAATGGTATTTAATTTGCATTCCAGCTTTCGTCAATAAAAACAAGGGGTGACCTGCTACCGTATGTTATCACACCCCATAATATCACCCCTGTATAAGTTTCGTATGCCGTTCCACAGGACATTATAAATATCTGCGTTTTCCACTTAATCGTCTCACTCTTCTGCGACCATCGTAGACTCAAAGAAAGAGTCGGGCCTCGTCAGATAACTCAACAGGATTTCATTCATCATCCCAATTTGATCTGATGTTACACCACTCGCGCCGAGCAGCACTATGCCGAGGTATCAGTGGGATACATAAAAATAGTCTATACGAACGAAGTCGAAAAACAGGTATTCTGCGATATACCGTTGCCACAGAAACTCTTTGTTGTAAAACTCCCAACCGAGCATTTCTAATCAACCATGTTGTGAAAACTCTCTCTTGTAAAGTCAGAATCCCCAAATGACGACCTTCTTCTGCTGAAGCTGCTTGAGGTCGTCTGGAGCCATGACGACGATTATGGATTCCATTTCAATTTCTTCAGATCACCTCAACCAACACTGCATCCTGTTGACATATTGCATCTTATGTTGTCGGAAAAATTTCCGACAGACAAATTCTGATTGAAAAACTGGATTCTTGCATACCAACAATTCTCCGCCTTTTGAATTGACTTAAATAATTTAGTTGATCTAAAAGGGCGCCTGTGCGTAATGACTTAATAAATTGAGCACAATTCTCTACGAAATATTGTTCACATACAAATTTAAAGGGATGATTTTTTTCAACAACAAAATTTTAAAATGTTAACCTGTTAAAACTTTTGTCTATATTGTCATAATTTTTATCAGAGACACAGCAGGGTAGTATAGAGAATTTCACTGCAAGTGGTCGACTTTTACTGGGTGTTTTTTGGAAAGTCAGTATACATTTCTCCTGTACATACCTAGACAACACTAATTTATGCTTTGTGAATAGCAGCGGTGAGTTAGATGTAGGTAGCTATGCACAGACGACGAAGATGAAGAAGCTGAACCACACGTTGCCGTATCTATAGTAATTAACATCATACAGGTACTTGAATGCAGTATTAGCACGGTAATAGATATATAATTCGGTGTGATGACAAGTTCAGGCAACAATGCAATTATGCACAATAATTAACACCGACACGACTACGCTAGCTGTAGCTAATTTAAACAGCAGCAAGTAATTACAGCCAAATGTTGCACTTAACGCTTCGTTTTACTAAAAGAGCAGGTTGTTCAAATGGATGGCACATACTAGTAACATTTCTAATTGCTTAGTAATTAGATATTATATGATATTTTTTAGCCCAGGCTGTTAATACGAAAATGTCGAGCGTATCATACTAACATGCAAACTGAAGAGTTCATATTATGTAACACAATTAGCAAGAAGAGCCTTTTCAAAGACACCTTTATATATGTAGTCGGAGAGCTGATGATAAATTTTGGATCGGTATTTCAGGCATTTAGAAATCTTAAAAAGGGGAGGGCATTTACGGTTATTTTGCTACTGCGCAGCATATGAGATCTGCAAAAAATTTATCCCAAAAAATATTTTTTGGGCACTTTGGAATTCCTATGGTTTTTTTTATTTTAGCATTCATAGAATCCATAAATAAAAAGTTCGGGACGCAGCAAGTGCGTTATGGTAGTGAATTTTTATTAAATGCTTCAATTTTGAATAACTTAATTTTCTATAAACTTAGAAAGTTTAATTTTGGTACGTAGTAGGGTTATTCCTAAGGCAACATATACACCAAAATTTCATTTAAATACCTTTGTAATTTTTGGCATTTTTTTTTTCTAAAAGAAAAATCAAAATTGAATAAGTCAATTTTTTATAAACTTAAAAAGTTGAATTTCGATACGTAGTAGGGCAACATACCCTTTAAATTTCATTAAAACAGCTTTGTAATTTTCGGGGAAATTTTTTTTCCTGGAAAAGCCTTTCCGATTTTCCTGGCTAACGAACTCATTTAAGCCATTAATAAAAAAAAGGCACTTGCCGAGTTTTATCGAAATTAATTAATTTTTGAGTTATCGGATCGATATATATATATATATATATATATATATATATATATATATATATATATATATATATATATATATATATATATATATATATATATATATATATTACAATTTCGGCAAAAATATGGGTAGTTAAGAAAGGTTTACAGTTGCAAAAGTATTATGGAGTGATTAGTATCAATTGAAAATGGAGGTATCAGATGAAACATTAGAAGAACGAAATGGAACAGGAAAGAAATTTTTTGGATTGTCAAAATTTTAAGGTTGTTGAATTTGGAGTGTTGTCAAGCAGTTTTGGATGCAACTATGTATAAAATTATGTTAATATTCACCACAAGTCTTAGACTTATTGAATAAACATGTTGTATAATTTTAAGCAATAAAGGTAATAATAATAATATATATATATATATATATATATATATATATATATATATATATATATATATATATATATATATATATATATATATACATAAAAATTTGTGCAAAGTCTCACCATCGATACCTCTCTATTACTGAATTTTTTTAAATAAAAATTCACTAATATGTTGGTTAAAGGATAAGCAATTTTTTTTGGCAATGCATTTTTAATCCTATAGTGTTAGAACGGAATCTGCTTAACTTAGTATGATATCTTAGGCAACACACAATACACAACACATTATGTAATGTGTCGCAGTTTGGACGTCAGTTTACAATGCGAGAAATCCTAAAATAGTACATGTAAAGGATTTTAGCCATTGATAAAGCGTTTAAGGGTCAAAGTCGCAGGTAACCAAATATAACAAGATATCCACCCACATTTATTATAATAGCTTTGTAATTTTCAGAGAAAAAAAATTTTTTTGAAAGAAAATTAAAAATGTGAATAACTCAATTTGCTATAAACTTAGAAAGTTGAATTTTGTTATGTGGTAAGGCCTTTCCGAAGGCAACATATGTAGTAAATTTCATTGAACAGCTTTGTTATTTTCGGAGAAAAAAATTTTTTTTGGAATAAAATTCAAAATTTTCCCGGAAAACCCCGTCTGATTTTCCTGGCTAACGAAGTCATCCAAGCCATTAATAAAACAAAGGCACTTGCCGAGTTTCATTTAAATCGGTTAATTATTTTTTGAGTTATCAGACGGATACATACACACACACACACATATATATATATATATATATATATATATATATATATATATATATATATATATATATATATATATATATATAACATATAAAAATTGAAACTGACCCCGGATATGAGTTCTAGGGGTCCTAATTCACGCTCACTTGAAAAAAAATTTTCAATGTCTCACCATCGATACCTCTCTATTAGTGATTTTTTAAAATAAAAATTCACTAAAAATCCCAGATCTTTTAGAGGGTTTTCAAGCACGACCAGAGTGCCCCGAATTAGTTGATAAATAGATGAAAAAATATACGTTAGCCAATCTTAAATTTTGATAGTACCTCTATTTATCAATTAATATGAAAAAACTGTGCGAAAAGACAGACGAATGCGACGGTTTTAAATTATAACCTGACACCAATATATATATATATATATATATATATATATATATATATATATATATATATATATATATATATATATATATATATATATATATATATATATATATATATATATATATATATATATATATATATATTTAATTACCTTTGTAATTTGTGGATATTTTTTTTCCGAAAAAAAAATCAAAATTTTAATAACTCAATTTTTTATATACTTAGAAAGTTGAATTTTGATACGTAGTAAGGTCTCTTCCAGGGCAAAATACCCTTTAAATTTCATTAAAACAGCTTTGTAATTTTCGGGGAAAAAATTTTTCCTGGAAAAGCCTTTCCGATTTTCCTGGCTAACGAACTCATCCAAGCCATTAAAAAAGAAAGGCACTTGCCCAGTTTCATCGAAATATATATATATATATATATATATATATATATATATATATATATATATATATATAAATATATATATATATATAAATATATATATATATATATATATATATATATATATATATATATATATATATATATATATATATATATATATATATATATTAAACATATTAACATAAATTCTACAATTACACGTAGAATTCAAAAATCGAATAATAAACAGGTGTTTTATACGAAAAATATTAACTTTGCACTACCCCGTTTTTTTGGCTCACTCTATACAGTCCAAAATAATTTTGAAATGCTTACACTTAGTAACAATATGATATATTACATACAGTTTTTTGATACTTTATTACCCATACACTACAAACTTATTTTATTTAATCGTTGAATCCCCTGTATATAGTCTCACCACTTTAGGGTTAATAGCGGAACAGTCTTGGATAATATTTCTGACAATACGATATTTAACAACTTTTGATCTTGATACAAACATTGCTTATCCCACTAATGTCTCAGGCTGAGCAACACATTATATCCTATAGCTTTTAGGAAGAAAAAAAAAACTATATTAATAAAGCAAGTTAGGTTATATGCTCCTTTACACATATTTAATTTCATGCTCTGTCAACTCTTAACTATTCAAAGTTAGTGACATTAATGTCAGTTCCACTCTATTTTCTAGAAATTTGTGGTAAAAGTTTGACAATGTCACGGTACTATAGTGGCTTACATATAGAGCAGACAGTGAAAGTTAGAGGAGTTAGTCCTTTAGTTGTTTGAGTAGGGATGTAACCGGATAGTTATATTTAACTGTTGAAATCAGGTTAAGTGTCGTGTCAAGGGCAACATTAGAAGATTGCGATAGTATCTATGCTCTTTCTACTTTAAGATTTTATGTATCTTTTTGATGGTTTCGCATTGAGTAGTAGAATAAAATACCGCGAGTTTCAAAATGATTATCGGGGCTTTAAGCCTTTGTAGTGCTTCTTACATTTAACTTACAATTACAAGTAAAACATCAAATCAAAGAGCAGCTCAACAATTTTGTTAGCGTATCTGTGCGCATGCGCGGCTAGGAAACAAACAGCTTTTTGTGTTTTGCAGTTTGTGAGGACTGAATCTGTAGTTCTATATATGCAGCCTGCGTTCCGTAGTAAGTTTAAATGTAATCCCCCAAGTAACAATAACATCCGTAGATGGTATCATAAGTCATAAGTTTGAATACACAGGCTGCTCTGCAGTTGTTGTAGCCTCTAAAGTCTTCAGACTAGGGTTTATGTGCCAACGTTTCAAACGATATGTTGCTGCATGACGATGAAGATTTTCTGAATCGTGTTGCCTTCAGTGATGAATCGACGTTTCTCCTAAGTGGACATGTGAGTATTCAGAATGTGCGCATCTGGAGGTAAACAAATCACCAAGAGGTTGTATAGCTGCCACGAGACTCCCCTAGATTGAATGGTTTTTTTTTTGTGTCATATCCCGATGGAAAGTTTATAGACCTGTCTATTTTGCTGGAGCTGTAACTGGTGTTTCTTAGCTTGATGCTCTCTTTCCTCAATTGAAAGAAGCTGAACCACATAACTTCATTTGGCAGTAAGATGGTGCGCCGCCTCACTGGCATAACTCAGTACGCGATTGGTTAAACGTCGTTGTCGCCGACCGCTGGATTGGCCGCAAGGACCCTGGTGGCAGACCTTGTTTCGCATGGCCTCTACGTTCACTTGGTCTGACGCTATGCAAGTCTTAACACTTTAAGGAAAAAATCATTGATTTGATCTTTTATTCTATATATTATCTATAATTGTAAGTTGAATGTAATAAATACTACAAAGCCTTAAAACCTCGATATCCATTTTTAAACGCCGGTAAGCTACTATCTAAACATGGAAATATTGATTTGAATGTATACTTACAATATGAAACTTTAGGGTTGACTTACCTGAAACAAGAGAATACGAAAATTAATAGGTATATTTATTTTTCTATACATAATCTTAAATTAACCATGTGAGCTACAGCAATGGGCGATATTTTGGGCAAATCATTAGTTATATAGTTTATTTTTCGAATTCAGCCTATTTCGGCGACTATGGCCTAACACCAACACGAGGGAGCAGTTTTACCTGACTATCCTGGGAGTTTTGATGTAGCCTTTCCTAACTCTAAAAGGTGATCTTTATCAGACCCAACATCGCATGGTATACGTTACCGACGGCAAAGCGCCCCATACGAAGGGCGAAAATGCAGACATTCATTTTTCTCAAACACGATGCCATAATTTGGGTTGCTGCTTATTTATATTTTACATTATTTGCATATTTTGCAATTTTTAGGGGTTTCCGTATATAAAAAAAGCCATATACTTGTTTCAATGTAAGCAACTGCTAAGGTAAATTTACAGGCCGTTCAAAGGTAGCTGGCGGAAAGGAGATTCCAAATTCCTGGTATTGTAAAGTTCGAGCGCTTCACTCAGATATACGACAGTGCGCAGGACAGGGTGTGCATCCTCTGGGTTCTTAGAATCTACCACCTCCTAGCTTTGTACGTTGTATACCTAAATGAAACTAGTAGCTAGTAGGTGAGAGTTTAAAAACAAATCCTTGGAAGGATTGTCGGTAATGGCGCCAGTATGTCTAGAATTGAAATAATTTGTTTCTCTTATTGAGTTTGCTTGTGCTGTTTTGCTGAATTGCACGCACAGTGAATTTACTTCATTTTTAAACGGTGTTAGTGTAGGGTTCTTTTATTTTCTTATATTGTAAAAAAAATATGCTCCAAATTGCCACACTCAGGGATTTCCGTAGATGGTGACGTTTTTTGTAAACCATGCGGGAAAGTAATTAGTTACTTTTTATTTTAAGCAACTGGTCTATTTTCTTTGTTTTTCTAACCTTCGCCATTAATCATCCCAGTAACTATTTGCAAAACGTTCCAGTGCATGAGTTTTATAATCGAATATTATAAAATTCAATGGAAATAAAAAATTAGATAACGTATTAAAAAAATTCCTTGCAGTTCTTAAAAAATTACTGAAATACAAACTAAAAATATACTTCTTTATTTTTGTTACTTAATTCACAGATATTGTATAGAAACAATACTAAATTGCTATTTACTCGAAAAAAAATGCAGATGCCTGTAGTAATATTGATTTCTTTTCGAACAGATTTCAAGCCCAAAGAAAATATCTCATAGACTAACACTGCAAGACACCTCTGCATCAAAAAAATTGTGAAGAACGAAATTCAAATAATACATCCCAAGTATCAATACGCGAATGTTTGGGAAACCATACAAAGAAGGCAGAAGAGGATACCTTTAAATTTGACTTATGCAAGCCAATGGTTTCTTCTAACATTCCACTGAATAAATTAAATAACACTGTCTTCAAGTCATTTTTGGAAAAATATTGTAAACAGTATATACCAGATGAAAGTACGTTGAGAAAAAATATGGTTTTAAAATGCTATTTAGAATTTTTTTCAGAAGTACAAAGTCTTATGAAAAATAATTTTTTACGTTGTAGTAGATAAAACTTAAGATGTTTGTGGTAGACATATTGCTAATTTAATGATAGGCACCTTAACTAAAATTTCTTCATCTAGATCTTATTTAATTGCAGTCATAGAATTAGAAAACATTTTTTTACTATAAGAAGATTTATTTAAGAGGGTCTGTCAAACGTGTTTTTACCAAATGCTGTACCAGTTGATAAAGCTTTATTACTGCTTACCGATGGTGCTTCATATATGGTCAAAGTTGGACTTCATTTTAAAATATTTTATTCCAACTTAATTCATTGTATGTGCCTGGATCAAGGGTTAAACAGGGTAGCAGAAGAAATTAAACAGCAATTTCCTTTAGTCAATGAATTTATGAATAATTTGGAAAAAAGTGTCCGTCAAAGCTCCTTTGAGAGTTTAAAGATATAGAGAATTTCTGCCTGGGGTACCATTACCTCCTAGATCTGTAATCACGCGATGGGGAACCTGGATCCAGGCTGCCTTATTTTATTTTGAACATTTTAGAGAAATCACGGAGGTATTGCTTAAATTTGCGGATGAAGCAGGTGCGTCTGTGAAACAAGCAAACATTATTTTAAAAGACCCCCCAAATTGAGCCAGCAATTATGTTTTATAAACAGTAATTATAAAATAGTTACAGAAACTGAAAAAAAAATCAGCAGCAAAATGTTTTGCTATTCGAATCAGTTAAATTATTAGAACATTTTAAAGAAACTATTAATAACGCAAATGGGCCTGTTGAAAAACAAATTACAAAAAAATATCAGAAACACTCACAAAAAATGAGGGTTTTATCAAGTTAACGCATATTGCAAAAGCTCTGGATGGAGATTTTTCAGACGATTTTAGTAGACGTAGAACGGAGTTTTTCTTCGTATAAAAACTTACTAACTGAGAGAAGGCAATCTTTCAAAATAGATAATTTAGAGCGCCACTTAATAATAACTGTTAATAGTAATAATTGCAATACTAATATTAGAGAATAATTAATTAATAATATAACTAGGGTCCTATGTGGTATTGATTGTGAATAAAATTAATAGCTTAGACCTTTAAAAACTTGTTTTATTGGTATACTATTATTATTTGTGCATTGCATATATCGATATTTTTGTGCATATTTTGTTCAAGTTGGTGCACATTTTTTTCAAATTCCCTGCATATATATATATATATATATATATATATATATATATATATATATATATATATATATATATATATATATATATATGCGCATATTTTACATAAAAAAGTTTGCATATAAATCCGAGCCCTGTATATGACACTACTTGATTACTTAGTAAAATGACTTCTGAAAGTAACGACTGTCACATTTATTTGTAAATGGGCCGTTTTCTAATAGATGACGCTTTAAAATTTTAATTTTTTCAAATGCAATGAAATTTTGTATTTCATTCATAAGTGAGCGTCATATTATGAGAACATAAAAAGATACGAAAGAATGAAATAAATATTGCAAACAAAATCGTTTACTTACATTCACTTTTAGGATATATTTTTTTTGGGGCAGCAAGCTGCCGTCTCTATAATTAGCACGAAAAAAAAACAACTAAGTAGCTGTCATCCGTGGTTCAGTGGTAGAATACTCACATGGCGCACGGGCAGCCCAGGTTCGATTACCGCTCGATGCATTTAGCACTTTGTTTTGTTTCACTAACTTTAATATTTAGCAGAAACAATATTGTCCAGATTTCATATATTGGGACCAAGATCTCATTTTTTTAACGTCTGGATAACTCTGTCACCTGTGACTCTAACTTTATAATTTTCAGTAGATATTTTTTTATTGATGTTATTGAATATCCCTTAAGAAAGTTCGCTGATTCTTTGTTTTTAAAAACTTTTTTGTTGCTGGAAAAACCAGTGCCGATTAGATTGACTTAAACGAAATCATCCAGACGATTAATAAGGAAAATACCTGCCACGTTTATAATTTGACAAATACGTTTTCGCTTCTAATTATAAATTAATATTTCTTCTGGAATGCTTTTGTAACTTTATTAGGATGTGTAATACAAGTTTTTTTATGAGACTTATAGTACCCAGATATAATTTTTTTTCAATTTTCTAGCGTCATAGAAATTTGAGTTTAGGATATTTAATTTTTTTAATTAAATGGAGCTAGAACACATGATTAAAATATGTTTTACGGCAATAGAGATATTGATGGTAACACTTTGAAACATTTTTTTAATGAACTCGTATTGAGACCTCTAAAACCAATCTTCAAGGTCTATTTAAATTAAAAGTATTAATTTCTGTAATATGCCGTACTAATACTATACATTTTTTATGAAAATCCGCTACTATAACGCATTTGCTGCGCCCCGAATTTTTTTATGTCCATTTTAACCTCGTTACGGTAAACAAAGAAAGTGTTGAAATGGGAGTAAGTACCCAACCAGCAATTTTATTTTATAATTTGAATGTTCTGTAGCTATTTTGTTTTATTGGTACTTTATTTATACTTCCAAAATGCCAATTCATTATATAAAGCCGCAATAATTTATAAGTTTACCTCAAAAGTGTTTATATAGCAGGACTATAAAATATATTGTAAAACAGTCACAGAATTATTATGAAAAAGTTTCCAGTGCCTACTTATAAAACGCTTCCACCTATAAAACTAAATTGTTTTATAGTGTGTTTTTATTGAATTTCGTCGATATATTCAATTCCCTTATAAACATATTAAGAAACTATTGTAATGTAACTTCCGGTGACTTTAAATAACAGTTATATTAAAGTATCTTTATCAAAAGTTTCGCTCTAATAGTTATAATTGTCACTAAAACGACAATTTGTTCTTAACTATTTTATAGTATTGCAATTGCATGACAATATGAAAAAGGCAATATAATAATTATAAGACTGAATTAAAACATAATTGGTGTTGGCAATGAAAAAATAACACATCGCTTTAACTAAACGAAGGAATCCACAGAATGTTGCCCATCTGCCCTATGTGAAGTGTCAATATCTCAAAATACTTTTGTTAACGCAAGCACCCGCCTACCGGAAACAAAAAAGCAACCAAATCCTTGTGATGGGAATGTCCTTTTGCAAACAGTAGGGGTTCAGTTAAATGATGATGAAATAAAAGGTAATTGCCTAATAGAACTAGAGTACATTGAAGATATTGAATTATAAAACGACAATTTGTTCTTAACTATTTTATAGTATTGTAATTCTATGACAATATGAAAAAGGCAATATAATACTTATAAGATAAGACTGAATTAAAACATAATTGGTGTTGTCAATGAAAAAATAACACATCGCTTTAACTAAACGAATGAATCCACAGAATGAAGCCCATCTACCCTAGATGAAGTGTCAATATCTCAAAATACTTTTGTTAGTGTAAGTACCCGCCTACCAGAAACAAAAGAGCAACCAAATCCTTGTGAGGGGAATGCCATTCTGCAAACAGTAGGGGGTCAGTTAAATGATGATGAATTAAAAGGTAATTGCCTAATAGAACTAGAGTCCATTGAATATTGTAATTTTGCGCTGGAACTTGAAAAAAATATAGAATTTAAAAAAATATTAGGCAATGGGCAGTTTCTTTTTATGTCCCCCATTCAGCATTAAGAGTGTTATTCCACAATATTAATGGCAGAATTTCTAACAAACTTCTACCAGATCCCAGAACACTTTTAAAAACATATCAAACGATTGTCATGATAAAAGTTGGAGGTAATGATAACTACCGGCATTTCTTTTTCTATGGCGTTTATAGCTGTTTCTTCTGACAATTTTCCAACTCATTAAAGGTAACTGTATATGTTATGTTTCATGGAAAAGACAACTTATAGCAAAACTCAGTATTTTGTTTTATAAAACTGGCCAATACGTTATCTATTAGCCACAGTGTTGCCAACTAGCAATATAAGCATATAAGCACATGGATCTTGTAAAAGCAGTTCGTTTCTGTGGCAGGAGCACCAGTTTTGAATCAAAATGTTGGTTAAATGTTTTATAGGGATATCATAGCAGCTAAATTATCTTACAATGCTCTCTATTAATACGTAATTGTTTTATAAGAAAACGCCATTTAAGACGGCAGCACACGGAGATATAAAAATGGCAAGGTTGAAAATACTAAAAAAATCTCATGTGTTAAAATTACAGCTGATAAATATATACAAAAATTATTAAATAACGTTACCTAGATCAATTTGACACCTCTTTTCTTGAAAAAAAAAAAAAAACGAAATCATCGAAGCTAATTTTGGTATATTCAATTTTTTCCTATAAAAATACATACATAGGGAGCGTTCTTAACATGTGTTAATATTATACTAACATTTCACAATACAATTTAATTCGCACTGAAAAGTTCATTCTGCGTATGCCAAACAGTATTTCTTAACAGATATTAAAGTGAGAGACGACATTATTGAAATGGTCGTCTTGTAAATAGTAATACCTAACACCTGTAATATGTATATTTTATGTCTGTGTCCGTTATTGTCTTTATATATAAAAATGCTTCCTGCAACTTTTAGAATGGCCTAAAGAAACTTTTAAATTTTATTGCTGTTATTATATGTTGCATGTTCACTTTATAATGTTTACCAGAAACTACTTAAACACTGTTAAAATACTGTTTAGTATAGTTGATCTATTAAATATGTATAACAAACAGTCAAATATATTTTATAGCAAAGTATGAGAACTGTAATAAAAGTATTTTATAATGTCAGCGTTGACATTTTAGTGAATTTTCTTAGAAAAAATTCACTAATGGGGAGATCCCGACTTTTGAATTTTGAAAAAATTTCGGCAAATGAGCGCGAACTAGGACCTCGAGAACCCATATCCGGGGTCAGCTTCAATTTATATATATATATATATATATATATATATATATATATATATATATATATATATATATATATATATATATATATATATGTGTGTGTGTGTGTGTGTGTGTGTGTGTATCGCTCCGATAACTCAAAAAAAAATTGGCCAATTTTGATAAAATTTGGTATGTACCTTTCTTCTATAAATGGCTTGGATAAGTTCGTTAGTCAGGAAAATCGGACAAGGTTGCCAGGGAATTTTTTTTTCATTCAAAAAAGATATATATCCGGAATTAATAAAGTAAGGGCAACCAAATTGCGGTACGCGGGTTTACATCATTATAGGTAAGCCACCTACCAAAATTTAGCTCTGTAGGTTAAAGGACAAAAAAGTTACAGGCATTGAAAAAAAGTAAATTTGGGTTTTCCTCAAAACGTCAAAGTCGCGGTTTAAAACGTCAAAATGGTAATATTTAGTCAATGAACCTGAAACTAATATGAGCTATGCAAAGAAAACCTCCCAAGAAGAATCTTTTACAAAGCCTGGACTCTTAGTTTCAATATTCATTGCCCTTGATTTTACTAAAATATTCCCAGAAAATTCATTTCAAATAGACTATTTCTCTGATGCTTTGGCAGTAGTGTTGGCTATAGAGTTTATCGTTTAATGGTGTATCATTTTTGTCGAATTTTCGTAAAAAATTAATAAAGCTCAATATATCCGTTATTATGCAAGTTACGAAAAAACTTGTATACATTAATTATAGCGTGTCTTGAGCTACATCTTAAAAAAATATTTCTAAAATTACAGGGTGGCTCATAAGTCGTTGGTGATTAAAATTTTCTTTTTTTTTAATCGAACACGCCCTATGTTATTGCATTTTTGCATTTTCTATCGAAATATAATACATCTTGGTAAGAAAAGAAATTCGGAAAGTGCGTTATGGTAGCGAATTTTCATTAAATGCTTAAAATTTGAATAGCTCAATTTGCTATTAACCTATAAGGTTGAACAGGAACCAGTTTTTCGGGAACGATTTAAGTTTACTTTCGGAAATTTTTGTACATTTTCAAACAACAAAGTTATTTTGATGAAACATGGCACATTGTTTCTACTATATAGGTTATACTGGTAACCAAATTTGATGTCTGCTTTCTTGAAAAATTTGCTATTAAAAACAATTTTTGTATATTGTCAAACAGTAAAGTTATTTTGATGAAATATGGTGCATTGTTTCTCCTATATAGGTTATACTGGCAACCAAATTTGATGCAATCTTTCTTATAAAAAAAAAATTCCTATTAAAAATATTTTTATGAAAATTCACTACCATAACGCCCTTGCAGCGTCCCGAATTTTTTTTTTAGAGTTGCAGGAATATTTATAAAATTGTTTTGTAATGTTTACAAAAGGCTTTATAAATACTTACGGAGACTGCGGTATTTCATAAAATGGTGCCAATTTTGCGCTTATAATTGTTTTATAAACGTATTGTAAACAATTCAGTGAGTGGGGTTATTTTATAAACTGTTGGTCGAAAACGTTTCCACAACTATAATAAAATATAAAATTGCTAGTTGTGTAGTCATAAAATAATTTCCTACATTAAAAACTCTAAGTGGCTTTCCTCACAGGTAGCTACTAGGTGGAAAGCTTTACAATAGGGCTGACTATAAACAATCTATCTATCTATCTCTACACAGTCTATAAACCGAAACACACACACACATAACAACACAGTCTACATATTCTAAGCTTGACTTATTTCTAATGGTTACTAATTGCTAACACATTGAGATACGCAATATTCTTCCCAAGTCTTTTTTGTATTTTGGTCAAACCAGAGCATTATACTTTTTTTTCTGGCCGTTGTTATAAAGTCTGACATCTAAAAGTAATAAAAACCAAATTAAGTTTTACAATATTACAGCTTAGGTGGAACGTGAACTGTTTCGTCTTGATACTGAATTTGAGCAGAGATAATTTTTTCTCTCTCAGCTCACCTGGATGAGATCATTAGATGAATATAAAAGAAAATTAAGGGGAGCGCTTCGACAGAAATGAGATTCAGAATTACTATGAAGCTTTAATTGAATTGAACGCGTTAATGAAAATGTAAATTAGTGGGTGGTTCCGTGCCAGCGAGTTGAATATCAAATACAAAGGATTACTTCCTTTGATTGATACTTTTGCACTGTAGCCAGAATGAAATTTTAACAGATCGAAAACTCTTTAACTCATTGCTGGTTTTTGGCCTTTGCGACTTGTAATTTAATTAATTCAAATAATGTGGTTTATTTTGAGCAAATAATTAACTAATTTATCTGAAAGTAATTTTGTTAAAGAAATTTATTTTTCGGGTTGGTCTGTAGCCCCAGTTAAATAACTATTCAAAATAATTTTGTTTGTTTTAAGTCTGAAACTAATACAATTTTTTGTCAAATAGTATCATTTTAAATTAAATGAGGAAAAAAATATAGTGAAGGTACGGTGAGTGGTTGCGAGTTGGAAAACTATGAGACAGTTCTCTATACGAAAGCGTACCATTATGCTACGCCACTGATTTGTTAAGTTAGAATGATTTCCTCATTTTGTACATGATTTCCTTATTACGTAAAATTTGAAGAAACCAATTCATTACAATGCAGTTTTTAGACCTGACGATCGTTTCACTAACAAAGTTAGCATCATCAGATAAATGAATTAGTTAAGTGAATAAAAACTACTATTTAAATGTTAGTTGCCAAGAAGTTGGGAACAGCGTCCTCTACGAATGTATACGGACCGACCCCCACTGCTTAGTCTTAAGTCTCTGTAATTGAAACTGCACACCTGCTTTTGTAATACTGTGTGTCGTTATCAAATATCGCTTCTAAGAAGGACCGACTAATTATTAAGATAAAAGTTCGAACAATGGACTCCATAGGACCAGACCTACTCTATTCATCAAAACATTTTTGGTCAAATTTCTCAGGATATATATATATATATATATATATATATATATATATATATATATATATATATATATATATATATATATATATATATATACTTTACTCGTAAGCATGGAACTGACGCGACTGCCTCACATTTTTGCTAACTTGAGATTTTCTTTATCTACAAGATAATTACTATCCAAATATGCTGAGTAATACATGATCTATCAATAGCGCCATATCACAGTTGCACTAAATATCCTTTAAATCTAGTGTCAATAGCAATTTTAGTTTTCCCAACATATTTAGGTTCACAAGCCTTATAACCTATTTCAAAGATTCTCAGGTTTGCCTGGTTTATATTTTTTGAAAGTTGTAGATTCCGCTAGCATTCTATTTGTTTTATGTTTATTGACTAATATTTCCACTTAGCAGACAGAGTAACCATTATACTTAGCTACTTTTTTAAGATACTCAAGTTCTGTGTTGTATCTTTCTTCATTTGGGAGAAACTGTATTCATATATGAACCAGAAAATTCAAACTAGCTGTTTTTTTTTGTGAAAAACGATGGTGTGAGTCGCTCTAAATATAGCTCACAGGGACGGTTTCCTTTGTATGGATGTCAAATTCTAAAGTATCTCTATTTTTAATTACTAATATACCAAGAAAAAGTAATTTGTTATTAATTTCTATTCCATGGGTGAATCTAATGAAGTCAAATTGACGGTTCAATTTGGCAATGCAATCCTCTGAACCCCGTTTGCTTTTTGGCCCCGTCTATGACATGAAATAAACAGTTGCATTGAGCTTCGAGCTGTTTCATCTGTGCAGTCTTTCTTACTCGGGGTAATTATCTCGTACGGTGTAATTTTGCGATAGGTTGGCTTTACACTGTCTGCTACCATCCCGCGAATCTCCCTCTTGTTACGGTATAATTTGCTCCTATATGGTTATCATATAAAATTTATCTGATGTTCTCCGTTGTGTCAAAAATCTGAACCATTGACTCAGCGTTCTCTAACTGATCATTGTGTTTGGACAATAACTTCTTTGAATTTTGTTTCAGCTGAAGATCAGCAGGTGGCGAGACATATTGATCTTTACACTCTTCTCCAAATATATTATCACAATTCAAAGAATCTTTGTTTTGATTAATATTTCTCATGATGGCCACCTCATTTATAAGTAGAATTTTTTTATTTAATAATTTGATTTTGTCCTGGAACTCACCAATTATTATGTCCTTATATTCTATAATACTGCCCTCCTAACGAAGAACGTCCTTTCTACAAAAATTGAAATTTTTAGATTACATCATCTTTACATTCCTTGGTATGAATTTTACCTTTGTACTAAGCAAGAACGCTCTATCTACAACAGAATTGCGTTAAAAATCGTTATTAAGTTTGTCCTAACTGCACGTATCATATCGTGCACTAAGTAAGAAGGTCCTATCTATAATTTTATACATAAAAATGTCCCATCTACCTTGAATCATACAGTTGGGACATTTTAACTTAGTAGCTGATATATCTTGTATGCTACCCATATTTACTAAGCTTAAAGTCCTATCTACAAGTTACTAAATGAGATGGTCCAATCTACTAAAATGCATGTAGTTGGGACATTCTTCCTTAGTGATACACACTTTCCACGCGGTAATATTTTATTATAAGTCCTAATCTAACAATCTGACAGTTCTCTCCCGCCTCTTCACTTTAGTTGCAACTAGCAGAGTGGTAACTTGAGCATTTTATCCTTTTATTTTATCAGGTGCAATTAATTAAATTAGTTGGTGTTTTAAAGGAGTTACATTGTTTACAAATAGGTAAGTTTTAATTACATTGTTTACAAATAGGTTAGTTTTAATTAAGTATTTGTAATAGATATATTGAGAATAAATTTAAATAGATTAACAAGATAATTATCAAAAATAAAACACATATATTACGAACAGCTCAACTTACCTAGAAAAGGTAATTATTAATTTTTTGCTAGTTTTGACAATACAATTCATTTCAGTTACAACCTACTAATACTTCATATACAACCCTGGTACAACGTACCTACTTTAGTATGATGAACAACATGGGTAAACATTTGGTCAGTCTAGCTCTGAATAAACAATTAAGAGAAAATATGGATCAAATGAAAAATAAATTGAAAAAAAAAGATAAAATACCAATTTAGATCCCGACTTTGTTCCTGAATATGAATCAGATTCATCATTACCAGATAAAACAGGAACTTCAATATTACCTGCTGAACCATCTAAAATTATTCCAAACATAGTTTTACCTAATTTGTATGAGTTCGAGGGTGACGACAATAATAATATCCTACCTTTTATCACAAATATTTTAGAAGAACTTCTGAAACATATTCACAAATTTATAGAAGGTGAAGAAAAACGTATGTACACAAAAAATGGGACGTTGCGTAAAAGAAAATATTACGATATTTCACCAGCGGCTAGAAAAAAAATTAAGTTGGATTCTCGAAAAGAAAAACATGCAGTAAAAACTTCTTGCACTGAAAGATATAAATTAAAATGCAAGTTTAAAATTAACAAAAATCGGCGACATGACATAGATTATATCGAAACTTCCAAGCCTTCTGTTTCTCATTATCGGAGAGAACATGCTCCTGAAAGACAATACCTAACTCCAGATCTTAATATCACTTTGATGGACTCCGATTTTAAGGCAAAACATTCATTAGTAAAAATGTCATGCGATTTTTATAGAAAAGTAGTAGTATCGCATAATCTTAATATTTCCTTCAGCAAATTAGGACATGAAGAATGTTGAAAATGTGAAGTTTTCAACCAACATGTCAAGGATACTGCACATAACAAGAATGGTGAAAATTGTGACTGCGATAAGTGCTGGTTTGGCAAGTTCATCGTACAAAATATGTAGATTCTCGCAAAGAATACCAGAATGATGTTTTTAGATGTGAAAAAGAAAGCAATGGGACTTTCTTTTCTGCCGATTTGGAAAAGGTAACAATAAATAAAACTTTATACATTTTCATAGTTTATTTGTAATTTGGTACTCAATGTATATAAATATTAATTTTGCAGATCATAATGATACCTAGGATCCATATGTTCAAGGCGATAATTTTTACCAAAGGAATCATAGTTTCTAACGAGAGCTCTGTACCATTAGGGAAAAAAAAACTTTGGCAGTTATGTGGCATGAAGGTGTTGCAGGTCAAAGGAACATCTAATATCAAGTTATTATGCATTCTTTTCATTTAATAGAGATGACACCGAGATAACAATCTGGCGGGATAACTGTACAGCTCAGAATAAGAATAGGAGCTTATTTAGTTATATATATATATATATATATATATATATATATATATATATATATATATATATATATATATATATATATATATATATATATATATATTGTAAATTCACCTGAAGTTGCTTTAAACAATCTTCACATCAAGTATTTAGAAAGCGGACACACTTTCATGTCAGATGATTCTTTCCACCATCAAATGGAGGTATCATTGAAGAAAACGGGGAAGATGTACGACTATGAAGGCTTCAAAGATCCCGTTCAAAAAGCTAATAGCTCGAACGTCAATATAATTGATATGAATATCAATCAATTTTATGATTGTATAGACTCTACTTCAATGTATAAAGTACAAAGAACACAACCCCGACCATATTTGAAAGATATGATTGCAGTAGATTTTCAAAAGGGGAGTTATTTTTAAAAATATAAACCAAATTTCAACGGTGATTTCATTTCCCTTAATTTTTTGGCAGCCAAGGCTTCTAAAGGGAATATGGAAAGACCAAAGTCTACAGTAAATTGTAGAGGTGTGTCTGAAGAGCGAAAGGCTGGTCTTGTGACCAAACTTAAACCAGTACTGCCAGCAAGTAGGTTACAGTTCTGGGAAAATTTACCTACAAATTCTAACATACCTGAAGTTGACGAGGACTTGTGAACATGTGTTAGTTCTCATTATGAGTTTAATTGTTTAGTAAACATTTCGAATAATAAAATATAAATTAGGGTTTAATTATTTGACTGTGTAAATATTCCTATTATTACCTACTACTTATATAATAAATAATATACATAGGTACTTATAATATTGTATTCTTTATGAAATCTATGTAATTTACTAAGCAAAAAAGTCCTATCTGCTATGAAATCAAATTCATAAAATTTTAAGAACATCTATTCATATAAGTAAATGTAGTAATATCATACAATATACTATGTGAAATTTCAAATTATTTAGACGAAAAACCAGGATGGCAGAAAAAAAAAATCCTTAAAGTAAAATATCTCGAAATGAGAATTTTGCAGATAGGACGTTCTTCGTTACGAAGGCAGAATAGATTTCAAGTAGTTTACTTCACCACTTTCGTCACACTTATTTTCAACAATCGTTGAATTCAGAATGTCTTCCACTTCTTCCCGAACGTTATCACTATCCAATGCTTCGCAACAAATTATCTCATTACAGTCACTTAATTTCACATGCTTTATATATTTTACACAAGCAGGATGATTTAGAGACCCATAAATCACACATTTTAAACCTGCTGATGGGATTTTTGCACATCTTTTGCATGGTTTATACTCACGGTTTTCACAAAAAACTGTCGTCGTATCCTTAAACTTACTATGCTATATATATATATATATATATATATATATATATATATATATATATATATATATATATATATATATATATATATATATATATATATATAATCACTAAAAAGGCAAAGGCAAGGCAGAAGCAGAAGCTGTTTTTGGTTTGATTTGATTATGGTAGTGAATTTTAATAGAAATGATCTGGTATCGAAGATTTTTTTATTAAATGCTTAGATTTTTTTTTTCTTGTAACGGAAAGATCTAAATTTTTTTTGGGCAGTTTACTTTTTATATCAAAAATCTACTTACCAAAATTGGTTGGCGAACGAAGTTTTTTATTGTTGCTGTGCCTTGTAGAGCGGTGTTTACTGTATGACAATAATAATTACAAGTACTAATCTTTAGATATTTAATTATAAATAAGATATATCTAGAGCCAAATTTTAAACATGTATATTGAGACACCAAACAGCAAGTAACGGAACTTGCTGTCGTTTTTAATTATTTCCGTCTGGATCGGCTTAAGTGACGCCAGGCTCTGCATAATTACACAACTAATGGATAAGCTAACATTACGGAAATTAAAGAGTTGGTATCTAAATAACGACCCCTAGGAGAGTTGTAAAAGCTCGCCTCGTATAAACGTGGCACCAGGAGACATTTTGTGTTACTTTTAAGCTAACTACTTTACGATAAAAATAATCATTACTTAAGCACTAATAAAGTGTAGGTTACCTAGTAAGCTTAACTTTATATTAAGTATGATGTAACGCAACCAAAAAGAATTTTACATATTATAAATAATATGTTATTACATATAGGTTGGTCCAAAACTCAAGTCACACGGAACAGCAGTAGACTCTAGGCTTTAAAGTATTAGAATTTATCAAAACTTACCACATCTCGACAAGCCAATATTGAAAAGATCTGGGTTATAAAATAATAAATTTAATTTCTATTTTTCTTGCAACGTATCTAGCGTGTTTTATTAGCGAATTTGTATTCAAAAAATTCGCTACTAGACAGATATCGATTACGAGACTGGCCAAAAATTTGTTCGAATTAGAGCGAATTCGGGCCCCTAGAAATCGAAACAGATGTGGGTTTGAATTTATATATATATATATATATATATATATATATATATATATATATATATATATATATATATATATATATATATATATATATATATATATATATATATATATATATATATATATATTATATATAGGTATACACACAATAACTCAAAAAGTTATTAACCGATTTTGATGAAACTCTGCAAGAATCTTACTGTTATTAATATCGACGAGTTTGTTAGCCAACCAGTGTTTGTTACAAAACAATTCACTTTTACAAAAAAAAAATGTATCTCAAAAAATACTGAAGGTTATTTGATAAAATTTGATTGGTATATTGCCCTCGTAAATGCCTTACTATGTACTAAAACTCAACTTTCTTGGCTTATAGAAAATTGAGCTAAACAAATTTGAAACATTTAATGAAAATTCGCTACAATAACGCACATGCTGCGTCTCGAAATTATTATTAATATTATTATTATGCATTAGTTTCCATTTCCATCTCAATATTATTCATTATTTTAACCAAACCTTTTAAAAAAAAATCTGTAGCGCAAATAGTAAGACATTTTTCGTAACAAATAAAAATACTGCACCATAATATATAAAAAACTCTGGACGCAGCAAGTGCGTTTGGTAGTGAATTTTCATAAAACTATTTTTTAATAGCATTAGTGTGTCTTTTTAAGAAAGCAGGCATCAAATTTGGTTAAGTATAATCTATATAGTAAAAACAATGTGCCATGTTTCATCAAAATAATTTTATTGTTTGAAAATGTACAAAAATTTCCGAAAGTAAACTTAAAGTGTTCCCGAAAAAACTCGTTTCTTGGTCAACCTTATAGGTTAATAGCAAATTGAGCCATTCAAATATTAAGCATTTGATCAAAATTCGCTACCATAACGCACTAACTGCGTCTACAATTTTTTTTCTTACAAACATGCATTATATCTCGATGGGAAATGCAAAAATGCAATAACATAAGGCGTGTTTGATTAAAAAAAAAGAAAATTTGTATCATCAACGACTTATGGGCCACCCTGTGATTGTAGAAATAATTTTTTAAGATGTAACTCAAGACACCCTATAATTAATATATACAATTTTTTTCATATCTTGTATAATAACAGATCTATTGAGCTTTATTGATTTTTTTGCGAAAATTCTACAAAAATTATATACCATTAAGCGATAAACTCAATAGCAAAGACTACTGCCAAGCATCAGAGAAAGGGTCTATTTGAAATGAATTTTCTGGAAACATTTTATTAAAATGAAGGACAATGACGGTTGAAACTAAGACTTCAGGGTTTGTAAAACATTCTTCTTGAGATATTTTACTTCCATAGCCCGTATTAGATTCAAGTTCTTTTCCTAAATATTGCCAATTTTGACGTTTAAATCGCAACTTTGACGTTTTGTGAAAAACCCCAATTTATTTTTCTTTAAATGCCTATAACTTTTTAGTCTTTTGACCTACAGAGCTAAATTTTAGTATGTGGCTTATCTATAAGGATGTAAACCAGCGTACCAAATTTGGTTGCCCTTACTTTTTAATTCCGGAGATATATTTTTACACAAAATTTTCCGGGAAAACCTGGACCAATTTTCCTGGCTACGCACTTATCCAAGTCATTTGCAAAAGGAAGGTATTCACCAAATTTAATCAAAATCGGCCCATTATTTTTTGAGTTATCGGTGTGATACATATATATATATATATATATATATATATATATATATATATATATATATATATATATATATATATATATATATATATATATATATGTATATATATATATATATATATATATATATATATATATATATATATATATATATATATATATAAACATATAAAAATTTTAACTGACCCCTGATATGTGTTCTGGGGGGCCTAATTAGCGCTCATTTGAAGAAATTTTTTCAAAATTCAAAAGTCGGGGTCTCCTCATTAGTGATTTTTTTTTAAAGAAAATTCACTAATAATGGAAGTAGATAAATATATTACACTATTTGATAAATTGTATTGCTTTATTTCTAAACTAACTGACGGTTCTGCAGTTTCTTCCGATAATTCTTGGCGAATGTTTATTGTGTCACGACTGATTTAATGTCACCCAAAAAAAAGCCTAGTGGTTCTAAATTCAGAACAGGAGCTGGCCAAAGATTTGCCTGTCAGCGCCTATCTGTCTTTGGAGATACATTCTCTTCTGAAACTTTGCACCGGAACATAGAAATGTGCCAGTGCACTGTCTTGCATAACAAACATATTTGCCTTAAATTGAAGCATGAGTCATCAGTGAGATGATTTAACCCATTTTATAGAAAAAGTATCTCCCTCGGAAGCAAAATAGAAGTGTTTTAGGATTTCTCTAAATTCCAATCCCGGAGAACCCGGATCCAACATTTCATAATGAACTGCCTATGTATAAAAAACACAAACACAAAAACGTAAGCCTTGGTAAATCCATAAACTTTTAAAAGATGCTGATGAAAATATGTTTTTTTTACTTCAGAGGAAGACATATAGGAACCTATAAAAAAGTTTGAAGCAGAGATAGCTACTAAAAAGTTGTGAATGCAGCAAATGTGTTACGGTGCCGAATGTTCACTAAATGCTTTAAATTTGAATAACTCAATTTTAAATAACTGACCATAAAATTCAATTTCTTTCGAATTGTGTCAAAAAATAATAGGTGTCGTTTGAAAAAATTGAGTATTTGAAAATTTGGAGTGCCCGATTTGAAAATTGCCTACGCCCACATAGTATAAAATGGGACCATCAGTGGAACATCAGAACCTAGCCTGTACTTGCAGCTAACTGCTTTACAAATTTGGTATCCAGACCTTAAACCGTTTGCAAGATACAAATTTGTTATCTATTGAGAAATGATATATTATCAACAACTAGAAGAGTTCATGATAATTTAGACGAGATCTGGTACCAACAAGACGGTTGTCCTGCTCGCAATGCTATGATCGTCAAAGAATTTTTGTACCAAAATTTTAATAATCGTGTCATTTGTAACAATAGAGCGGTTTGTTGGTGTGCTCGAAGCCCTGATATAGCAGCCATGGATTTTTATTTTTGGGGTACTCTGAAGAATGATGTGTATACATTTGATCCACCACAAAATATCAATTAATTACGAAACAGAATCACGGAAGCTATAAAGCATATTAAACAAAACACCCTTACCAGAGTTTGCAGGCATGTTTCAAAAATGTGTATAGAGTGCATTGAACAAAACGGTGGCCATATTGAACAATTTTCTACTTAATGTATTTTTAAGTTTCTATTTTATTATTTGTTAAGTTCTGTTTCTAATTGTGTTGTTTTGTGGAGTTTAAGTTTCTTGTTATTGCCGGGTTTCGTTATTAACATTAACATTAATTACCTAGCATTATTACCTAATTAAATATTGTAAATTAAATCACAATATTTTTTATCGTGAATCATTACGGACAATTATCTTAAAAGTAAAAGTCTATTGTTAGACTCCATATCCTACTGCTTTTTGAACACTTTTTTGCTGTCATTTGTTTTCTGGTATTGGATTTCATAGCCTACTATCCTCAAAATGTTTTTTCTCAAAATTGTCACTGCAGTTACAAGATTTCTCAAGCACGTTGTACATCATTGGAACGCTCTTTTTACAGCAAAAAATTCAATATGGCTGCCATAATAAAAACAAACGTTGATACCTGAAGCTTAAAAACAAATGACAATCCAAAGTTGAAAATAGCACAAAAAGATTACTTTGTAAAAAGTGTCCTAATAATGTAAAAATTTTAGACATGTCAGATCAACGCCTACTTAGATATTGAAGAAAAAATAAATAGACCAAATTTGTTTTTTCAGAATAGCTCGAAAACGAAAAGAGCCAGGGCAAAATACAAGTCATATTTGGAACGAGCATGAAATTCTACAGAACATTTAAAATTTAGCCGTCTCCCTATCTGTGATAGTAACGGAGATAGCAATACATAAACATCCAGTTTGGGATACACTGTATACTATATTTTTAGTCTAAAGCTTTAATTGTGACAGATAATCAAGCCACAAATATAGTGTATTTTAAACATTTTATTGGACGCCCCCTTGAAAATATACTAAATAAAAATAGGTAATTGTTAAAAAAAAACTACAATGCTAAAGGAGTCTTGTAGCATCCATTACAGGGAAGGCAATTAATTTAAGAGAACTATGTCAACTGGGACTTTTTATTATAGTTTTCTGTGGACGCAATTGCTATTCAACTCGAGGTATCAAGATTTAATATCCAGTTCAGTTCAGAAATAATCCCACAAAGCAAACGTATAATGAAAACAAAAGAAACTTTTTCCCAATCCCAATTTAGCGTCTCTGTCCTGTGGGAGCGGGAACGGACATCGTCAGTGAACTCGTGGATGCTAGAACTAATAAGACAAACCACCGACATGTGCGCTTGTAATTTTACCTTTAATAAAAGCCGACATTCCCATCTGCCCTGAAATCCAGACGTGAGCCATACCATTCCGCGGAAAACTTTTATATGAGTTTTTGCCATCAGAATTTTTACTCGAAACCTGTTGACTTCAAAAGTAAATTTACCACAGATTGGTGATATGGCCACACAGTGTACAGTATGTTTCGACAAGGCATATCTTTAGTAACTTTCAGATACATTTGTATTAGCGATTACTATATAGGATGTCGTGAATAATCAGCTTTCCTACGTTTAGTACATTATAGTTAACTAGCACCATAAATTTTCCGAGTTATTGCCTATAACTAAACACAACATTCATTTTTTATTGTTTGTTGTAATAACAGTTATAACAGTATTAATGATAAATAATAGTAACAATAATAAAAATAAATTAATAAAAGTCTGTCCGCAGCAAGTGTGTTATGGTAGTGAGTTTTTATAAAAATATTTTTAATCGCAACTTTTTTTATGAAAGCGGGCATAAAATTTGGTTACCAGTAAAACTTAGATAGCATAAAAGAGATTAAATCAAAATAACTTTACTGTTTGCAAAAGTAAAAAAATTTTCGAAAATAAACTAAAAATGTTGTTGAAAAAACTGGTCTGATTTTCCTGGCCAACAAAAACAAACCTCTTCAAGATATTTTCCAACCTGCCAAAATATAGCTACCCACAAAAAGCTTTTCGACGAACCTTCCGAAAGAAACCTAGATATGTGTTCTAGGGGGCCCAGTTTGCGCTTATTTGGAGGAAATCTTCAAAATTCAGGAGTCGCTCGCCTCATGAAGGATTTTTTTTAAGGAAAATTCACTAAAAAGAAAATATTTGTACCATCAACGACTTATGGCTATCTTGTGATTGTCACAATAATTTTGTGAGATGCAGCTTAAGACACCCTATAATTAACATATTTTTTTTCTCGTATCTTGTATAGGTAAATTGAACTTTACCGTAGAAGTGCGTCACCCTGTATATACATATGTAAACAGATGAAGATAAACAGACAAAAATTAAACTATCTCCGGATATGGGTTCTAGGGTGCCTAGTTCGCGCTCATGTGAAGAAATATTCTCAAAATTCAAAAGTCACGGTCTCCTCATTAGCGAATTTATACTGCCAAAATTCGCTAAAAATTATAGGGTATGAAAGCACAAGCTATAACTAAAACTGCTTCCAAAGTATCAGATAACGGGTCTATTTGAAATGAATTTCTGCAAATATTTTGTAAAATGAAGGAGATTGACGGGTGAAGCTGAAACTTAAGGCTTTGTCAAACACGCTTGTTGTGACATGTTCTCTACATAGCCCATATCACTTGCAGGTTCTTTTCCTAAATGTTGCCAATTTCGAAGTTTTAAATCGCGATTTTGACGTTTTAGTACGAAAAACTATAGAATTTTCTAAGTAATTTTTCTGGTGTTTCTTGGCCTTTTTGCGCCAAATAAACTTAATCTTGATCTGTAATATAGAATGGACTTTGTTATTCACACAACATATTTTGCTTTTATGCGTTTCTATGGTCATCAGTGGCACCCAAAATTTTTGTCTCTAACTGCCTATAACTTGTTTTTCTTTTAACTTAGTGATTAAAGTTTTGGTACACGGTATACTTTTTACAATATAAATCTGCGTGCCCAATTCGGTTGTCGTGGCCTTGTTATCTCTGGAGGTAAAAAAAATTACATATCTAAGCAGTTTTCAAGTAAACCTACTCACCAAATTTGATCAAAGTCGGCCCAGTATTTTTTGAGTTATCGGTGTCATACACATATATACATATATTGAAAAGTCGAGATCTCGTTAGTGATTTAGAAATTTAGAACCTGACTAAAGCTCTCAACACATATGCATGTTTGCCCTCAGTTATTCATTTGGGATCGCGACTGGTGTGAAATGGACTTAAAAAAATCTACAATGAAAGTTGCGAACACTACTAACAAAGTCCAGAAAGCATTTTTTCCGTAGTGCCTTCGAACGAGTAGCAGTACGTGGACACCAAGGTGTCACAGAATAAACTTTTAAGTGACGCCGTCCCAATATATATATATATATATATATATATATATATATATATATATATATATATATATATATATATTTTGGGACTGCGCCACTGAAAATGCTGTAATTAGATTAGGGATCTAATAGGTACCCCGAGAGGTCGCTCGCGAATGATATAAGAGATAGACGACAGGCACTCGGGAAACTCAATTGTTCAGCCGGCGACAGAGAGAGAGAGAGAGAGAAAGACATATAATTTATTGGTTCAAGCGATGGCAAACACTGACAGACCCCACTAAGAGTCCGAGTTTTAATTAAGTTGAAATAAATTTCTGTAATCTGAGATTATAGAGAATTTCTTTGTGTTAGATTGATAAAAACACCAGTTACCTCTCGTTTCGGGTGCTTAGCAAACCGCGTAATTTATATAGTTTATTTGAAACTTTCGAGAAGATATTGTGAAATCTCATCAAATTAAACTCGGATAAACCGTGTAACTAATCTAGTGTAAATAGACAGCGTATCTTCCATGATCACCGCCTCTCTCCTAGATATAAGCTGCCCCAACATAGAGTCAAAGACAGGAGAAGGCCATTATAAGAAAGGGGGGAGCACCTTTGCGTAGACTTAGGTAAACCCATTAATTCTCGCAAAAGATACTCAACCCCAGCAACTCAAGTAAGGAGATAAGAATCCTTGGCAGTACGTATACTGAATTTTCTGTTAATAATTCGACGTTAGCGCCCGAGCATTAGATAGGTAATTAGAAATAAAATGATAATAGAAGATATAACAGTTAGAGAAAAAATATCACGTTGCAATAGGAAGCAGCAATCCTAGAAACTGCTCACATTGTGCGGGATTTCTGGGAAATGGCGATACTACGCGTTACCGTTTAAGGCCCGAACTTGGCAAACGTCTCAGCGGGGCCCAATCGCTTTGGTATCTGAGATACCTGAAATAAGTGGATGTTTTCCCTTGAGGAATTGTAAAAGACCTTTGAGCTAAGTCTGTAAAATTAATAATAAAAATAACGCATCACTACACTAGGAAATAATAACCCTAAAGGACATATCCTCATTAGCGAAGAAATAGTAAAATCCATTTGGATGACAAACGCCTTGCATGAATCTCACCCTAAAAGTTTTGAAATGATTACCTAATATCTCGCTTGAAAGCGGCGAGTTCAGGGATTTATGGTCACACACAGACGGTGTGTAACAAGGGAAAACGTCAACTCCATGACTCCAAGCCTTAATATAAATACATCACAGTGGCTGCGCTAAGTAGCTGTTGATACGAACTATTACGTCATTGGGTATCACTGACCAATAAAAGTATTCTCTCAAACAGACCTGACATACTTTTTTCTCTTTATGTAACAGCACGATACATCAACTTGAGGCGATTTTGCCTTCAGATTGCCATTTCGAAGCTGCTTGTCTCTAAAAAATAAGCATATATCTAAATACATGCAAATTATAAAATTTGCTGAACAAATTATATCTTTTCGGTACGTTAAAAATGTGTGTGTGTTATGTTTCTTTAACGTCGGCCTATTTCCGCGACTATGGCCAATCACCGACGCCAGGGAGCAGTTTCACCTCACTATCCTGGAAATTTTTCCGAACCCCTGCTTTTCTGTAAGGAGGGTATGGATCTTTAACGTGCCCAACATCGCATGGACACGGTACCGACGGCTTTACGCCCCCTCCGAAGGGCGGAACGTGCAGGCATTCAACTTGCCCAAATACAATGCCAGAACCTCGGTTGATGTTAATTTTACAGTTTGTACTGAAAAAGTGAAAGGAGTACCCCGGGATCGAACCCAGTAACCTTCGGTTCAGAGGCACACGTTCTTACCCCTGAACCACCGAGGTTCCGTTAAAAATGTAATAAAATCCAGTGTCAGATTTGCCACCAATTTTATTTACTGCAAATTGACTGACTATCTTACTGTACTTGGCTTGTATATTCCCGCTGATACTATGGCGAAAAGCGTTTTATTGAATACGTGACGAAAAATTATGTCCTCCTCACAGCCAGAATCAAAATCCTTCCACCGTTCACATGTAAACACTATCGCAAGATATAGACAAACTCCCGCGGGAGAAAGACGAGGACATAATTATCATTATCATTACCACAATAATAAGAATGAGACTATCTAATGTAGGTAACAACAGAAAATGAAATAGTCGTATTTTCAGGCAATTGTTTTAATGTCAGCTTAATTTGGCTGTAAATAAAGCCGCCGCGAATTTTGAAAAGAAGAAACTTACATATAAAAATTCTCCACCATAACGCAATTGTTGCGTTAAAGCCTTATGGTGTTAAATTTAATTTTTATAGTGCAAGGGGATTTCATGTTTTAGTTAATTTTCTTTTTTAATTCGATTAAGTAACGATTTTCGATTTTTCGGAAAATTTGTTCAGGTGACCGCAAACTAGCGCTTTTGGAATCCATAGCCGAAGTCAGTTTCAGACTGTATATTAGGGTGGATCGAAAAAATCAACTTTTGAATTTCACTTGCGGCTAGTTACCAAAAGTTGTCTATTATTAAGTGTGTTAATTTCCCAAAATTTCGAATTTTTTGTAAACCATCTTCAGGTGCTACAATAGAATTGAAATGGAGGAAATTTACAAACTTTGTTTTGAATTAAAATTTCATTTACATTACTAGCAATTGAAAACTCCAATTCGAACATTGGCAACTTTCTGCGACTTTCTGCTAGTCAGTTTACATTAGAGTTGAGGCGGAAGGGGGATTCATAAGATAGCCGCGTCGCGTTGGGTCACACGCCAGTATTCCTTGTTTTCTTAAGCAGTGAGTGTGTGGCCAAAATTGCAAGTAATGCCGAAAACTCGGAAAAGCGTGTCTTGTCCTGTTTTTGGAGCTCCAAAACAAGTGTGTTCAATGGTTTTACCTGCATATGAGGATGTGATGAAACATTATTTGTTCATACGGCTTGAAATGTTACAAAAAAGCAATAAAGAACGCGATTTCGCTGAAATTGCTAATATAGTGATAAGTGATGTTAAAACCATGTGGACTAAAGCTTGTTTGCCGGTTCTAAGCGATCGTAGAATTTTTCAGATGCTTTAAGATTATCATGCTAAATTCAGAAAAATTAAAAAGTATCCCACATCAAGAGGAAACTCAAAATCAATTTTATTTGCATCTAAAGCAAATATGTCACTCTTTGATATTTGTTACTGTAAATGTGCTGATTTTAGTTATTGTAAGTGTGCAGAAAAGGTTTCGCCAAAAGAACGTGATTTTTTAAAAGACCAAAGAAAAGATAGAAAAATGGTGATTGCTGGAGTGGACCTAGTGACAACAAAAGAATTACAAAGGAAAATTGAGAGAATAATAAACACTGAAAAACAAAGTAGTGCAGCTGGTTTGTCTTTGGAGTTTCAAACAATATCTTTTACAACGGCGTTGAAAGACTCGAATGAAAGTTCCAGCAGCGATTCTCAATCAGGTGATCCGGAATTCGTCCCACAATCTAATATTCCCCCGGCACATTTAGAACTCAACCAACCCAGCATATCACAAATGATAGTTAATTTAAGTAAGTTGGCTTAAGTGTGCGATCGGGCTGGCGTTTCAGACAGATTGGCTGCAATAATAGTAAGTGCAGTTCTTTAGGATGTGGGAATGGTGAATGAAAAAGACAAATATAAAAAAAAATTGATCGAAACAAAATCAGAAGAGCCAGAATAAAGAATAGATCCACAATATTAAAAAAATTACATCTGAAGAAAGTGACGTGCAAGTGCAATGTGTTTACTTCGATGGACGTAAGGACAAAACCGTCCGATATATCTCCCTCGGTAATTAATTGCATAGAAGAGTAGTCCTAGAAGAACAACGAAATAGTTAAAGAACCGGAATCTGAATATCTCGGCCACCTTGTTCCAGTGACATGATCTGCAAAAGACATAAAATCATGTTTGTTTCAATTTTTAGAAAAAAAATTGATACTTCTACTATAGTTGCTATAGGGTACGATGGTACTGTGGTAAATACGGGCTATAAGAACGGAGTAATTGCTCATCGAGAAAGATCACTAGGAAGACCTCTGCACTGGTTTGTCTGTATGTTCCATGCGAATGAGTTACCTTTAAGGCATTTGCTTCAGTTTTTAGATGGTTCTACTACAGGTGCTCGAGGTTTTTCGGGGGAAATTGGAAAATAATTAGAAGGTTGTGAGCGCCTTCCTATTGTACGTTTTCAATATATTGAAGCCGAATTACTCAATATCGATTACAAGGTTTTAAGCAGTGATTAGAAATATTTACACGAGATTTGTTTGGCAATTTCTTCTGGAAATTTTACAGCTGATTTATCACATAGATATCCAGGACCGCTGGCTCATGCAAGATGGATTACTTGTGCTAACAGATTATTTCGTTTATATGCTGCCACAGAAATACCTTTAAAAAATCTAGACACATTAGCTACCTTCGTGATAATAGTATACGCGCCTACTTGGTTTGATATAAAAATAAAGTCTTCTTGCTTGGATAGTCCAAAGCAGTTATTAAACTTGGCTAAACGGTCAATATATCTGCCTGAAAATATTTTAAAGATAATAGATCCAGCGATTCAGATAAATTCTTATTTTGCTTATCCGGAAAACCTGTTACTTTGCATGTTAAATGATGAAAGACTATCTATTCGAGAATTAGGTCTAAGACGGATATTAAAGTCGAGAGTAGACAGTACTCCTGGAATTATAAGACAATTTACAATACCGGAACTGAATTTGAGTGTAACCAATTATGAGGACCTGGTCGACAGGCAAACCTGTAAGTTAACAGAACCGCCCATGTTAGCAACAACTCCAAATTCAGAATTGAGGAAACTGATAAGAACACTACCTGACATGAATTTAGTAAGGTTTCCATGCCACATTCAGGCTGTCGATAGAATTGTAAAACTAGTCACAGAGGCATCGTTAAGTGCTACAGGGACATAAGCAAGAGACGGTTTTGTAATGGCAAAGCTAAAATCAAGGTCCGAAAAGATTTTATAGGAAGAGGGCGGGTGGCTGGAACTCCAGGCACGGGTACCTCCTCCTGGTGAGTTCTGGGTATTTTACTATGTAACCGTTTGAAGTTATATAATGAATTAGCGAAAGTACGTGAAAAACATTTAGAAATGATTTTTTTTTTCAATCTATTATATATGTATGTGTATTGTGGCACCAGAAGATGAACCTCTAGAGAGTCGAAGTTTTGTGCAGTAAACGATGTTTATAAGTGGAAACTTTTTGTTGCTCGCCCGTTCTAAATTTCAAAAAAAAAGTAAAATATCTATTTTTCAATCCACCCTACTGTATATATTTATATAATACACTGAATTTTTTTTCAGGCGATAAGTTTATTAGCAAGTTCTGGGAATCAAGTTTTTTCATAAAAAGTTGCAAGTTTTCTTCTCTAGGAATGTTTTTGAAATTCGCTAATCAATTTTTACGGAATCTAACTCGTATATTTCCATCAAACTACAGAAAAATTGTTACAAAATTGAATTTAGTTGAATAATTGTCATCTAAGTTTTTCCGGCATTACATTAAACTGAATTTAAAAAATACCGAAAAATATATTTCGTGTTCTTGGAAACAAAACGTTATCGTGTATTATAAAGTTCAATAGAATAAACCAAGATGAATATATTAAATATTTTTTTAGTCGTCAACAGTTTTTATAATCAGCAAAATGTCACGTCATTTGGGTGGCATATTATGTTGACGGAAAGAATTAACCTGCTTGGATTAACTTGCTTATAAGAGTCACCCACTTAAATTTAATATGTGTATTCGTGCCGGAAACGGGAGCTCATTGGAAGGTTATCACTTACTACAGACTAAGGCTTTCTTTCTCACAAGAGATACACCAGCCCTAGACCCATCACAATGAACAACCAAGTTATTCAAAGCAATGAGTCCTTTTCTCTTGTTGGCATTTCTGTGGATCGAAATCTTAATTGGCACCAACATGTCACATCAATTGCAGAAGCGGCTGCTAAGAAATTAGGTTTCCTCTTCCGGGCTCGCAAATACTTTTCACCAGCTAATCTCTATACCTTATATACTTCACAAATAAGGCCAAACCTCGAATACTGCTCCCACATCTGGGGTGCCGCTGCCGCTTCTACACTCGCTATCCTGGACTCCATTCAAAAGCTATACGTCTCATCGGTGACCCTACCCTCACCCAAAGGCTGCCATCCCTTGCTCATCGACGTGCCGTTGGTGACCTCTCTTTCTTTTATAGATATCTGCACGGGCACTGCTCAGAGGAGCTTTCCTCCATAGTTCCGCCACCTGCTGCCGCCAACAGATCTACCAAGGGAACAGAGCGAATGCACCCTTTTACTGTCCAGGTCACCAGACAAAGAACATCTTGTTATGCCCGCTCTTTTGTCCCGAGGACTTCCAAGTTGTGGAATTCCTTGCCAGCACATGTTTTTCCTTCTCGTCCAAACCTCCAAACCTTCAAGTCCAGAATTAACAAGCTGCCTCTTTCCTCCTTGTCAACACCCACGGTACGATAGTATTTAGGCTGTAAGCCCTCGTGGTGTGTTGTTGAAATTAAAAAAAAAGTTTAACAAAGATTAGTTAAAACAAATCCAATAGAAAGCAGCTAAAGTATGTTACGCTTGTTTTACAAAACTAATGAAAATATGCTACTATAGCATACTTGCTGCATCCAAAGTGTTTTGTTCTAAAAATTCAGCCCCAACGCTGAGGAAAGTAAACAGATATTTTAATTCCCCTTTAAAATGACAACTTGACAAAGGATATGCCGTGCTAGGATACAAATTTTAGACAACATTTTAAAATTACAGCGTATACAATAGAAAAGACACACAAAGAGCACTGGTCGTATGTCTATGCTCAAATACCCATGACCGCAGGCTCTTTAATATAAATTTTTCTATATAACTAACAATGAAAATGATTGATGATGTGAATAAAAGCTGAACTTTCCACAACTATTAGTTTTTGAGTAACATCGGCTATGACGGCCCATATACAATCGACAGTTCTTTTTGACGGCCCTTTTCATTTTAACCATCTATCTACAGCTTAATAGTAGTGGTCAGAAGAGCAGAACAGTGAGGAAAGCAAATTTTTAAATAAATGAATAACCCACCTTCAATATAATGTAATGTAGAATTCAGCCTTTCGAATCTATCAAATGAATGAACTTTGACACTGTTTCACATTGAAAGATTATCTAATCATTAATGATTCGTAGCTGCACCAGGTTAGAAAGGTAGTGCATATTATTGGCAAACATTTATGACTAAAAGAAACGTAAGGACTGAGAGAATACATATTGCCACACCTTGTTGCTAAATGTGTGTGTTCCGCCACAGCTAGTTACGTATCTTATTTCAAGGGATCCGTTCAATAATGGAAAAACGTGTAAATATGGAAGTAGGTAAGCTTTTTCATTATATGTGAATGTTAAAAATGAGTACACTTTTATTATCGAAATTAAATGTCAATCATTAGCTTACACAAAAACATTTGGCAGGGTATTTTTAAATTCTAAAACAACAATAGCTAGTAACACTAGTGTCTGGAGAATAATTTGAAGTACTAAAATAAAGCTGTTTTAAGCTCAATTGCGACAGAATTGGAAGATCGTATAGCAAAGTATGTTTGGGCTCAAGATAATAGAATATTAATTTGTTCTTCAGCAAATATATCTAATCTTACGAGTACACAAAATTCTAGGTTATTATTGTGTTTCTCTCATAAATTGATCTAAAACTTTGACAATTAATTGGTGAAGTGATTCTAAACCCTTTAAAAATATTTATCTTGGTTCCTAAACAACTCCCCAAATGGAGAATTGTCAAAATGATGTCCTTTAGCGTATTTTTTTCAATTTTGGGATACATAATAGTCTGACGGAGCTAAATCCTCAGAATAGGGCGGGTGTCCAGCTAATCCAAAACCAGTATTATTAATTCTTTGCAGTGGAATCAACGACTTGTAAAAAAGCGCGTAGTCTTGCAAAAAGGCCACATATTTGGACAATTGTCCGCGACTTCTTCCACAAATTTTCCACTTAATTTAGTAAGCAACTTAGATTAAAAAATTTATTAAAATTATCCCACCTTTGTCTCAGAAAACAATGTCAACTGACAAGGTCCTTACCGCCCAAAGGTCATTGTAAACATGAGATTTTTTGGGTCGTAGATAACCGTATTACTGTCACTCTTTGGATTTCTATTTAGTCTCTGTATCGTAGTGTATTTTTCGTCCACAGTGATAGGGAGGTTTAAAAAATTTATGAATTGTCTTTCAAATGGTGTCACATTTTCTTCAGCATTGTCAAAGGAACGTGCTTCTGATCAGCGTTCTATCATTTTGGAATTCATTGTACCTAAAGCTTTTAGTGAATTTTCTTAAAAAAAATTCACTAATGAGGAGATCCCGACTTTTGAATTTTAAAAAAATTTCTTCAAATGAGCGCTAACTAGGCCCCCCAGAACACATATTCGGGGTCGGTTTAAATTTTTATATGTTTATATATATATATATATATATATATATATATATATATATATATATATATATATATATATATATATATATATATATATATATATATATATATATATATTATATATATATATATATATATATATATATATATATTTATTTATATATATATATATATATATATATATATATGTATCACACCGATAACTCAAAAAATAATGGGCCGATTTTGATTAAATTTGGTGAATAAATTCCTTTTGCGAATGGCTTGGATAAGTTCGTTAGCCAGGAAAATCGGTCCAGGTTTTCCCGGAAAATTTTGTGTTTTCTTTCGAAAAAAATTTATATCTCCGGAATTAACAAAGTAAGGGCAACCAAATTTCATATGCGGATTTATTTCATTATAGGCAAGTTACCTACCAAAATATAGCTCCGTAGGTTAAAGGATAAAAAAGTTACAGGCATTCAAAGAAAAATAAATTTGGATTTTCCTCAAAACGTCAAAATTGCGATTTTAAACGTCAAAATTGGTGAGTACATTCCTTTCGCAAGTCGCTTGGATAATTTTGTTAGCCAGGAAAATCCGCCGAGGTTTTCCCGGAAAAATTTGTGTTTTCTTTCGAAAAATATTTATATCTCCAAAATTAACAAAGTAAGGGCAACCAAATTTGGTAAGCTGGTTTATATCATTATAGGTGTGCCACCTACCAAAATTTAGCTCTGTAGGTCAAAAGACAAAAAAGTTATGGGCATTTAAAGAAAAATAAATTGGGGGTTTCCTCAAAACGTCAAAGTGACAATTGAAAACGTCAAAATTCGCAACATTTAGGCAAATAACTTGAATCTAATACGATCTATGGAAAGAAAATGTCTAAAGAAGAATGTTTTACATACACCGAACTCTTAGTTTCAACCGTCATTGTCCTTCATTTTACTAAAATATTTCCAGAAAATTCATTTCTAATAGACGCTTTCTCTGATGCTTGGCAGTAGCCTTAGCTATAGAGTTTATTGTTTAATGGTATATAATTTTTTTCGAATTTTCGTAAAAAATCAATAAAGCTCAATATATTCGTTATTATACAAGATATGAAAAAATATTGTATACATTAATTATACGGTGTTTTGAGCTACATCTTAAAAAATTATTGCGACAATCACAGGGTGGCCCATAAGTCGTTGGTGATACAAATAATTTTTTTTTGTTGTCGAAAACGCCTTATTTTTTTGCATTTTCCATCGAAATATAATGCATGTTTGTAAGTTAAGAAATTCTGGAGGCAGCAAGTGCGTTGTGGTTGCGAATTTTGATTAAATGCTTCATATTTGAAAAGCTCAATTTGCTATTAACCTATAAGGTTGACCAGGAAACGGATAAAAATGGGTTAAACCACCTTTAAATTATCAAATATATATATATATATATATATATATATATATATATATATATATATATATATATATATATATATATATATATATATGCGTATTACTTTTACATGATTATATTTGAGTGATCGTGTTTCTGCCATTTCTAAAAAATATAGTTTGTTCGCGTAGATGTCAATATCGTTTGTGGTACATAACTAAGGTCCTTCTTATAGAAACGTTTAATAACATCTTAGAACATCTATAAGTCCCAAGGGACACATGCTCTAGTTAGCTTATGGGCTGAATACATCCTTCATTTCATACCAACAGTGAAGCCAGAGAAGTAGTCTCCATGTCTGTATGTAGTATGAGCCAGTTTCACCAAGTCAGGGCAACAACAATCAATGAATATATATGTTTAGTTTTATCATTCTGTAAGTTCTGGTTTATTAGTTGTGAAACGCGCATGCTGTACCATCTATTTGGTTTGAGACATCTGTATATAAGCAATACGCGTTTTTGCACTTCTCTAGCTCGAGTTGTACCATAATATTTCTAATGTGTATTGGAAATAGCAGCAGGTATTTTTATATCTTGAAGGTCACTGTATACCTCTACCAGCAATACTGATGTTTCCATGGCCCAATATCTTTTTGTAAGATCATCTATGAGCAAGTGGTGTATTTTGCGTATACGTTAACTGTCCTTAGAATACCATTATCATTGGGCTATCCAAAATTGTTCTTCTATTCTGCTAGCAAGTTATTTATTCGTGTGCCATTTAGAACTCTGAAGATATTTTAAGACATTTGTTTTTGATAGTTCCTATTTTGTCTAAGTGTGTTTTTGCAACTTGGTCGTATATTATCAATACATAGTTGATAACGGATCTTATGAATGCTTTATACATCACCAGTGATATGTTTGGAACGGCTGCCCGAACTACGTGACTCACTATGTGTAGCAGAGTGATAGCTTTTTCAGATTTTCCGAGGTCTACAGAAGCAACAAACATATATCTATTTTTCTTAGACCGCATTACCTCTATTGTCTACCAATGATTTTATTGTTCTCCTGTTGGGTTTAAATTCAAACAGATATTCATCCAAACAACTGTCAATTTTGATTAATATTATTCATCTCTTTCAATACGAATAGAAGAATTCTTGCCACATGACTCCGCACGCTAACTGCATTTTCGACATTTGCCCTTTTAGACATAGTCATACTTTTACTACTCATATATTGAGAATAAGTCGCCTATACCATCAGTAAAATCCAGCTCTCTTCACAATGTGAAACATTGTTTTACAGACAACTTGATCTAATGCTTTTTTCAGGTCTGCAAAACCAGATATATCTTTCCGTAATAATGCCGGGCGGTGATGAAAGTTCGTCGTCAGCCGATGGTGCAAGCCACAGAATTAGGGAAATAGGAAGTGAGGGCGAAGATATATTTAGAAGGTCGAACAAAGTAATAAGGTCGCCGATTAAAACTGGCCGAATATATGTATCTAACAGAACTAACGAGAACCATAATGAATACAAAGATTAGAGAACAAGGGTAAAAAATTTAGTGAAGGAACTGAAGCAGCATGCGTGGGAGGAACTGGGAAGTAAACTTGAAAAGGATAGTCAGGGAAAGCAGGAACTGTTCTGTTACGCATTAAGGTCTCTGAGAAAAAGAAAATATTGTGGACTCAGCCACATAAAAAGCAAGGAAGGCAAAACGTTGTTGATGATGAAGACGTAATGAACAGATGGAAAGAACATTTTTAAGAAATACTTAATAGAGGACAGACCAACCACAATCGCTCTAAAGAGAGATCCGAAGACCGAACTGACCACCGAAATGAAAAAGGTTCTGGAGACGAAATACAAGTGGTGGAGGTAGTGGAGGTGATAAAAAGTCCGAAGGGACGAAAATCAGCGTGGTACAATCGGCTAACCCCTGAAATATTGAAAATCTTAGGGGATACAGGCATATAAATGCTTAGGAAGCTATTCAACAGACCGTGGAAGGAACAAAGAACAAAGGATACCGGAAGACTGGGAACTTAAAACTAATATAGATATGAATATATATATATATATATATATATATATATATATATATATATATATATATATATATATATATATATATATATATATATATATATATATATATATATATATATATATATATATATATATATATATATATATATATATATATATATATATATATATATATATATATATATATATATATATATATATATATATATATATATATATATATATACTAATGCCCATACATAAAAAAAGGCATGCTCCAATTACAGAGGAATCACTATGCTGAGCGTAGTATTCAAGGTATACGAAATAATCATAAATCGAAGATTGAAAATGGCATTAGAAGATACTTTCGAAGAACCAGTGTGTTTGTAAAGGAAATAGGGGTGCAAGACCATATATTTACATTAAAAAAGCTAATAGGGAAGAACAACATCATATAGGTTGCTTTCCTAGATCTGAAGAGAGCTCTCGACAGTGTTTCTAGAGGCACGATTTGGAGAAGCCTGGAAAAAAGAAACAGAAATACGAAACTACGTAGGAACATAGCCAGTTTGTACAGCAATACCAAAAGCATAATCAGAATAAGAAATAGGCAGTCAAACGAATTCGCGACCATAGAAGAACTAAGACAGTGGTGTGTTAAGTCCTACCCTGTTTAACGTTGTGGAGGAAAACATAATAAAGAAGACATAGAGCGAATCAAAGAAATTGAAAGTGGAACACAGAAATATGAACTTGATCACGATGCCGGTTTGTGCGTTTGCTGATTACTAAAATTTTCGCAGAAAGCTAACGAGACCTCCAGCACAACCAAGAGCAGAAGAAGGCACTAAAAAGGTTTAAAAATAAATATAGACACAACAAAAGTCATAACATTGGGCAAAGATAATGAAAAGAATATAGAAATAAAGCTGGATGGGAAAAGCGTTTAACAAACAGAAGTATTCAAATATTTAGGAGTGCAGATACATGGTGATGGAACGTGGGATGCAGAATTGAACGAAAGAATAAAAAACACAACAAAGCGTTACCATGAGTAACACATTTACAAGAAGAAAAGAAATATCAACAAAAACGAAAATGACAGTATACAAAACAATGCTCAAGCCAATTCCGACATACGGGTGCCAAAGTTGGGTTCTTTCCAAACGAGCGAAAACCAGACTACAGGCAGTGGAGATGAAGTATCAGAGCAGTAAAATGCATTACAAGACGAGATAGGATGGGAAATAATAACGTTGGACAAGAACTGGAAATCGACCCAGTGATATCAAGTATAGAAACGAAACAACTAAAGTTGATGGGACACCATGTGAGAATGAAAGTGGAAAGACAATTTAAAAAGGTTTGGCAGGCAAGGTCACCACAGAAGAGGGCAAAAGACAGTCAAAGGATTTCCACTGTAAAGCCACCATACTACAATATAAAAACAGAAAAGAGACTGTACACAACTATGGGACCACCCACAAATAATCTAAGTGGAAAATAGGAGTTGCGCAGCCAGGATCGGCCACCTGTGAGACAAAGTGATATGTAACACCCTGCTATATGGTTATGCGCTAGTAATCTAATACTTTCATTTGTTGCTGAAGATGTTAATGCATTGGTTCAAGAAACATGTATGCTTTATATTAGTTGAAGACCTAATAACTACGCTTTCCAAAATTGCCATGTGGCAACATATATATTTGCGACTACCATTTATATGAACGCGTCTCTTTATTTGGTGAAAATACATTTCATCGACCCTACATAAAATAATAAATTACAAGAGAATACATATAGCATCCATGTGTGAATATATGGATCAGAATATCAGTGAATTCCCGCACGCGATCCCCACATTAACCCCAAATTTATCACTTGATTAATCACCGTTACGGAAGCTAATATCTGTAATTTAATTCAGCAGATGATGTTAGTTGCTATACTAAGGCTACTAAATGGGCAAGCATTTACGTCAAATACTGGCCACAAACTAAAAATTAGCACGGATTTTATCATCCCATCGTAACTGCTAGATGATCATTAGAAACGGATTACCAGTAATTACTTTAATGCATTGAAACGTGATTTCCTAATTAAGAAAGTAAATGCAAATGTAAATGTTTTGTCTCTCTTTAAAATATGTTCCCTGGTTTAACTGTCAACTTTGTAAGTTGGAAATAAACTACTGAGACTTTTTATAAAATTTAAAAAAATTAATAAATATTAACGCTTACAGCTTGAAATATAACTAAAAAAAATTCTTTTTGGTTAGTTAGGGAACTGATTAGTATGCTTTGGAAAATACTAAAGCTTGCATGACGTATAAACGGTTTAAAGATAGAAATTACTGTGAGAATTACACTGCTATAAGCAAACTAGTAACATTACTTTTTTAAAGGGGATTATACAAATTATAATAATTATTACTTATTATAGTAAAGAAAATACAGCAGGCAACAAAAATGAAGTTTAAGTTTTGTACTAGAATGTAATAAAATTGCTGACCCCAAATTTTTCGAAAAATGATAAATGAGAATGAAAAAACGAAAAAATGTTAGGAGTAAAAAGTGCATTCACAAAAAAGTAAAAACTGAAATGGAAAACACGAAAAAGAAAGGAGAAACAATAAATAAAAAATGAAGAATGGGAAATATATATATATATATATATATATATATATATATATATATATATATATATATATATGTGTGTGTGTGTGTATGTGTATGTTTATGTGTGTGTGTGTGTGTGTTCAGTAAGATTTCCGCGGTCTTTAATGTGAGACGGTTCTCGGGTTGAACTGCGTCCAGAATTTATGGAAACTCCACGTTTCGGCTCCTGTTTTGGAGCCATTTTCAAGAGGTAAAGGAAATATGTAAGGACACTCTAAGGCTCCAATCTGCCTAATCCTTAGAGTGATGGACAAATGTGGGTAAAGGAAATATGTAAGGACACTCTAAGGCCTCAATCTGCCTACTCCTTAGGGTGGTGGAAAAAGGTGGGTAAAGGAAATATGTAAGGATACTCTAAGGTCTCAATCTGCCCATTTCTTAGAGTGGTGGACAAAGGTGGGTAAAGAAAATATGTAAGGACACTCTAAGGCCTCAATCGTCCTACTGGTAAGAGTGGTGGACAAAGCTAGGTAAAGGAAATATGTAAGGACATTCTATAGCCTCAATCTGCTTACTCCTTAGAGCGGTGGACAAAGGTGGGTTGGATTCTTGTAGCTCGATTACGGGGCCTCAATCTGCCTACTCCCCAATTCTCGCCGTAGATCCTCTGTGAGGTCTCAGTGTGTTCAACCCAGATCTCTCTGAGACCTAGGGTTGAACACACTGAGACCTCACCGGCGAGATTTGGGGAGTAGACAGATTGAGGCCCCATAATCGAGCTAGAACAATCCAACCCACCTTTGTCCACGGCTCAAAGGAGTAGGCAGATTGAGGCCTTAGGGTGTCCTTACATATTTCCTTTACCCACCGTTGTCCACTACTCTAAAGAGTAGACAGACTGAGGCCTTAGAGTGTCCTTACATATCTACTTTACCCACCTTTTTCCACCACTCTAAGGAGTAGGCAGATTGACGCCCTAGAGTGTCCTTACATATTTCCTTTACCTCTTGAAAATGGCTCCAAAACAGGAGCCGAAACGTTGATTTTTCATAAATTCTGGACGCGGTTCAACCCGAGAACCAAGTATGTCTCATATATATATATATATATATATATATATATATATATATATATATATATATATATATATATATATATATATATATATATATATATATATATATATATATATATACGGTTATTTTTCAAAAGTGGCTGACTCAAATAAGTTTTTAATTTTTTGAGATAAGTAAATGAAATTTGGTACGTTAGTATACGACATAAATCCAGATTGATTGACGTTTTCACTTGTTTTCGGTTTCACCGGAAACATCTGACCTTCGGTATTTTTTTTTATTTATTTGGGAGAAAATGGCATTCTGAATAAAATGACGCCTCATATGTCAACTTTTGATTTTTTTGCTTTAAAAATAATAATATTTTAAATTTCAATTTAGGGTGAGCAAGATATTTCAAAATTACGATGTATCTTCACGCAATATAGTCGTGAAAAGGGTAAAATATTTATGAATTTCATTAAATCCCTTAGACTTTTTGTGCACGATATCCGATATTTATTAAGCATAAGAGTTTAGTTCATATAGTATTAAATATAATTTAGCAAAAAGCACTTAAATCCCAAATTACAAGCCAACACAATGTGACATAAGGCTCTTCGACATTTTGTTTCCTTCGACTTCCTCCTATGGTCTTTTTTATATTTTCAGTTTCCGTAAAAACAAAGCGTACAATACAGTCGCACAAAGCTCACTATTTAGAAACAGCAACGCCAGCTCTCGACATCACAGACTTTATGGCAAAGCATAAACCGAGATGCGATCCAGGGGAGGCAGCAAGTAGATAACTTGATACTGCCTGATGAGAATTTGTAAATTCATGCAAGGACTGTTGATATGAATACAAACATAAGAGCTCTCTTTGACTCCTTACATTCCGCGCCTCTCATTCTTGATATCCACCTTTTGTTTCCGTCCTCCTTTCGAATACAGCGATCTACAATATCGCAGTTTTGTGAAGGATTCAGCCCATAAAAATTCGGAAAGCGCCGGCTTCTACTAGTGAATATCAAGTGCATTGTCCTAGCTTTACGTAATCTTTTAGGAAATATATTTTCGAAACCACTTTATACGGCCATAACATGACTTTGCAAATAATTTTATATATTCCGGCTTAAGATGAACTGCCTACTTTTGCATCAATAGCTTCAAATTTAGTTAAGGTATAGGAAGCATGTATGTACGTATCACCATCGACTGTGAGAAGTTTAGGGACACATATGGTAATAGGAGCGGTTTTTTAACATTCCTATATATTGAATGTTTGATTACGGAACCAACTCTGCATTCGTATTATTCAATAACATAAGTAATTTCCGAGTTACTTAGTAGGGAGGCTCACTCAAGACACAAGCGTTAGCAAATCTTAAAAACGTTAGTAGATACGTATGATTAAATTATATAAGTAGATATATATATATATATATATATATATATATATATATATATATATATATATATATATATATATATATATATATATATATAATATATATATATATATATATATATATATATATATATATATATATATATATATATATATATATATAGTGTTAGTGTGTCCCGGGATTGGCGCATGAATAGGTGAAAAAGACTGTAAGTTTTTGAGTTGAAACTTCATTCAATTTCCACAAATCAAGTATGGCTTGGAAATTAAAAAAAAACTACTTTTAACACTAGTGAAGTGCGTTTTCTCTAGGAGATACAACAACTTTTTAATAAGAAAAGACGATTGGAAAGAAAAACTGAGTAAGAATACAAAATTTTAAAATCCTAAGCCTACTTTGATATTTCACATAATTTTCATTCCACGCACCCTCCCTATTGAAGATGTTAAAATATTTCGTAAACAAAAGTTGTTCAAAATAACAAATAACACGATTGCTTTCTTTTTATTCCTCATTTAGGCATTTAGATAAAATTAAAGAAATGAGAACATTAAAATAAAAAATACAAACATCAAAAATAAATTTATTTCAATACTAATATAACAATACCAACATCAACTAAAATATTCATTTGCTCAATAAATCCGCAGCCCTTATTCGCGCATTCTTCAAATTTTTCAAGGAATGCAGTGAAAGCTGCTCTAATCTCCTCAGAGGAAATGGAATTTATCGCATCCCTAATGCGAATTTTCAATACTTATACGTCATTTTGAAGCGTATTTGAATATATTATTTATTTTATCCGGCCCCAAAAATAAAAAGCCGTGATTGTTAGATCAGGAGATCTGGACAATACAAAATGGGACTAGCATTGGCTATCAATTTTTCTTGAAAATTCTCATTTAGCCATTCACATACCCGAAATGTCGAGTGGACAAGGCAACCGTCGTGTTGAAAATATGAAAAACATCTGAGTTCGTATGGTGGTTCGTCCACAAGCTGATTCAAAATATCTAAATAAGAATGTTAATTAAGTTCTCCCTCAATAAAATACGTCCAAATTACACCAAAATGAAAAGAAATGGCACACCAAGTATTAACGTTTTAAAATACTGCCGCCAAAAATTTATTACATAATTAGTTATTTTCATACCAATATCGATAATTATATGATGATGAGTGAAGGATCACCGTTAGCTGTAAAAGTAGATTCATCTGAAAAAATAATAGTTTAACATAAATTTCGAACCTCTAGGAATTTTCTCACCTAAAGTTAGGCAAAATTATATCCTTCTGGATTCCTCGATTTCTTCTAACGTATGACGAAATCCAACTTTATATGGCTTTACTTTCTTTTCTTCATAAATCTGCTGTAAATGAGATTTGCTAATGCGAGTCTCTTCGTACCACTTACTTAATGACAGCTTTGGTTTCTCGCGTAATGAATCCATTACTACCACAGTACCTACATCATCTCCATCAAAGTTCTTCTTCTTTTTTTTGTATATTATGTACAGTATTGTACAGTCTGGATACTACAGAATGGACCACAACTGCGTGTGAAATTCTATATACATAGTCTGAAAACGTCTGGAATAGATAATTCACGAATTCCATAACGCTAAATTAGGTAGATCCCTTCTGGCATAGTAAGCATAACTTTTTTTATTCCACAGTTAAGTTCTGATCAGTTTTAGAGCACAGCTAGGACAATAATTACAATAAAATATTTTTGACAGCTGTCAAAACATTATTTTATTCCACAGCATACTATTTGTTCTCAGAATTTCAAAATATTAAAGTAGGGTTAGCATCTTAACATTTTGTATTCCTACTCAGTTTTTCTTGTATCTACTAGAGAAAAGGCACTTTACTAGAGTAAAAAATTATTTTTTCTAAATTTCCAAGGCACACTTGATTCGTGGAAATTAATTATGACACAAATTATTTTCTATACAAGCAGGGCTTAATCACAGAAAATAACGTTTCAACTCAAAAAATTACAGTCTTGTCACCTATTCGTGCGCCGATCAGGGGACACACTGTATATATATATATATATATATATATATATATATATATATATATATATATATATATATATATATATATATATATATATATAGTGTGTCCCGGGATTGGCGCATGAATAGGTAAAAAAGACTGTTTTTGAGTTGAAACTTCATTCAATTTCCACAAATCAAGTCCCAAGCAACAAATTAAGGCATGTTAACCAGCACTCGAGTCCAAATAACCTAACCAAGTTGTAATTTAGTAATAATTATATATATATATATATATATATATATATATATATATATATATATATATATATATATATATATATATATATATATATATATATATATATAATAAGATGGTATAAATTTGCCGTAGCTATTTACAAATAAAAGAGAACTGTTACCTTCGAAAAGTTTTTCTCCTATCAAAACGTTAACATTATATTATTGCTTCGTTAATCAAAATATATTTTGATATTTTAGAATCTACCATATTTTACCCTACTTCTTTGACTAATAAAGCGATAAATATGTTATAAGCGTCCTGATAAGAAAAAGCCTGGCCAGCGAATTTTCATAAAAATGATCTACAATCTATCTAAACTTATCTAAGCCATTAGCTCAGGAAAGCCACTCTACAAAATTGTTTAAAAGGGGCCTAATATTTTTTCAAATATCCGTGTGATATATATATATATATATATATATATATATATATATATATATATATATATATATATATATATATATATATATGTATATATATATATATATTTGTTATAGTTATCTGTGTGTGTGTTCTCTTTAACATTATATTTAACATTATATTATTGCTTCGTTAATCAAAATATATTTTGATATTTTAGAATCTACCATATTTTACCCTACTTCTTTGACTAATAAAGCGATAAATATGTTATAAGCGTCCTGATAAGAAAAAGCCTGGCCAGAGAATTTTCATAAAAATGATCTACAATCTATCTAAACTTATCTAAGCCATTAGCTCAGGAAAGCCACTCTACAAAATTGTTTAAAAGGGGCCTAATATTTTTTCAAATATCCGTGTGATATATATATATATATATATATATATATATATATATATATATATATATATATATATATATATATATTTGTTATAGTTATCTGTGTGTGTGTTCTCTTTAAAAGGTTTTCGCAGCCATTGCGGTGAGAATCAAATGGTTCTGGGGTTGAATCGTGTCTAGAATTTATTAAAAATAGATGTTTCGGCTTCCGTTTTTGAGAAATTTTCAAGCGAAGCAATTCGAAAGGAAATTTATTCTAATTCCTCAGTACCATGAAGTTTACAAACTTTCCTGTTCCCAGTGTTCCCCAAATAATAAAGGATAAACAAGTAGACGTCTCGACAATACAATATACGAATATACCCTACATAATCTACATTATTTGAAGAATGACAAACTAACTTCAAAACGCTGTGAAGATATTAAATTTACATTTTTTGGGCAACTAAATTATAAATGGGTCAGAGTTTTATATAAAATGGATGCTAAATAGTATGGATCAAGCAGAAGTATTGGTAGAAAAGATTACAGCGTTTTTCTAGTCAATTTAGTTGAGAAAATTTTAAGGTGACAAGGTGAAATATTTTTTTATGTTTTTATTGGGTCTTTATATTATAAATTGTATCACTTACATGCACAAGCAATTATTTCATGTGCAATATATCGTATGATTTCATTTCCAAAATAAATGTTACTATTACTGTTACTATTTCTAGTAAGAAAATCTGACTACTCAGTGAGTAAGGGTAGGTTGGATTCCTGTAGTCGGATTACGGTGCCTTAGTTTGATTACTCCCCAAATCTTACTGGAGATCGTCTCTAATAGTATGCTCATGCCTAAATCTGAGAGAGCTCTGAGTGTTTGTCGTAAGCCTGTTCTTATTTATAGCGTTGCTCTATTATATATATATATATATATATATATATATATATATATATATATATATATATATATATATCGTGGCTCCTTGAAAACAAGTTGTTAGTTACAATTGCCAGGAGAATACCTGAAACGCGTCAGGTTTGCTTGTGAGGAAGACAACTTTTTCTGCAAAAAGTATAGCCACACCTTACCCTCCTAATGCTTGATTTGGGCATCTCCAGTGCCCATTACAAGATAAAAATGTTGCTAAAGTTTTGCGTAGGTAATAAAAAGTCATAGATTAAGGTGCTTCAAAAAAAACTCAGCAACACTTGTTCTTCAGCCAAAAGTTTTTTTTTCTGAATGGCACTGTAAATAGTCATAATTTTCGGTTCTGGCCAGATGAAAACCCTGTTGCTTTCCATGAGACCACAGTCAAACTCCACAAAAATCAATGTTTGAGTTATTTTTGGTAATAACATTGTTGGACCAATCTTCTATCCGAAACTTTGACAGGACAACGTTATTTGCAAATACTGCAAAACTTGGTTTACACTACGCTACTTGACATTGTTGAGAACGATGAGAGATACTCGGAACATCATTTTTTCAGCAAGATGGTGCTCCACTGCATTATGCCGTTACTGTTAGGGAGTTCTTGGATAGACACTTTTATGGTCAATGGAGGTGCTGCATACTGGCCAGCCCAATCTCCAGACCTGTCCTCTTTAGACTTTTTTTGTGGAGGGATTTAAAATCAAAAGTTTATGCTACGGAGTGCGATTTATTGGAATAGTGACGTCAGAGCATTACTGATGAATCCAGAAGAATTGCTTCTGAAATGATTGAAAATGTTAGGCAAAAATTTGAAAAAAATTATACAATGGTATAGAAGTTGGTGGGGTTCCATTTGAACATTTAGTGGATTAAGGTTTAGTTCGTTGGTATGTGGGTTTAATAATGATTGGTCCTAATTATTTTCAACATCTACTTCAGTAGTATGCTATGTTTTTAAGTGAAACGATTTAGTTTTTTCAATTTCTCGGAAAATTCACGGGTGATATTTCAAAACTCCACGAATAGACCGCATTTCAAAAATCAAAAAGCATTGTATAGGAATAAAAAGTTCTTTTCAGAGAGCTATCACACGAACCCTATTCTCATTTAAAAAAAATTGAGAGACGACACCCCCGCTTAGAGGAGCAAAGTTTGGGCTATACTTTTTGCGTCAAAAGCCTCCCCCTCACAAGCAAACTTAATGCGCTTTAGTTTTTTTCGACTAAATCTTTTGCTGACCGTTATAGCTGCCAGCTTGTTTGGGCCAGCCTGCATATATATATATATATATATATATATATATATATATATATATATATATATATATATATATATATATATATATATATATATATATATATATAGGGGATCTTGAAGGTTTCCAACGAATATTTATAAAGTTCCTTGCATCCAGAGCGGATCGGGTGTGTCCTACTACTGGTACACCACAGACCGATTTACTGTCGAGGTTCTCATTGGAATCTCTGCAGGCTAAGCGTATTTATTCTGCTCTCTTCCTAATATATAATTTACTGCACAGTAGGATCGTCTGTCCTAAACTGTTGCGCACTCTGCTTTTTCACACCCCTAGAGTCAACTGTTTTATCTACCGCCACCTAGGACCAACGTTAGGCTTAACTCTGATTTACAGATCGTGCTCCATTTATAAGAGCGTGCATCAGTCAACAAACATATTGTGTTGTGGTGAGTCTGAGCTGAGACACATTGCATTGCTGCTTGGTAACTAAAACTACTTTTACAATGTTAATTTTTCTAGTGTATGCTATGTCGTAACTTGTTTTTATTGTTAATATGTCGTAACTTGTTTTTATTGTTAATATGTCATCATTTTAAAAAGTTTTGTTTCTATTTAGTGTGATCTCACGTGAGTGAGGTATTTAGGTTGGCACAGATCGAGTCTGTGTTCGTCCATAATCCTCGAGCAGGTTCTCCTGCTCGTATAATTGTATTAAGTCTATGGTAATCGTGCAGTGGCGCCGGGGGTCAAAATGCTGTTTCTCTTTATTTCTGTGCAACAGGTTCTATGTTATATGGTTACTAGCAGAGAGGCGATCCGACGTCTATGGGTTGGTATGACTGAATTTGCATATGTCCGTGGAGCGGAGGAGCTGTCAGGTCTCCGTCTGGGTAGAGCTCTCTTCTCCTCCTGACGTTGAAGCCGGCAGGTGCTAAAGTAGCAGCGGCCATTTTGTGGGTCACTGCCATCACGTCTTGTTTATAAAGTCGTCTTTCAGGGCAGACTGGCACCTACAGCCAGTATAATAATAATTCATTTTAGGGTCACTGCCATTCCAGTGTAATTGAGAGTAACGTAGATGGGCCGTTACAGTGGATAAGACGCTGATGCTTAGGTGCACTGTAGCAAGCGTGCCGTGATGCTTATAGTCTGGTGCCGACGCCGGTCTAGCGTACGCTGTTGAATCTGCCTTCCGTCGATGTCGCTCAGATGAGTATTTACAACAACCACTTCATTTGATGCATTTCAGCTAGTTGTGTGATATAGTTTATGCCATTGCCTACGATAAATATATCCCTTGGTCATAAGGACATAAAACCCACTAGGTGACTTCACCTTCAAGTATTTAAATAAATAAACCTCAACTAGCCAGTGAAGTTTATTAGTGTTTACCTTGTGAGGGCCGCTTCACGTGTTTTGCAACTTAATTCTGGAAGTTTGGTTTGCTTGTTACGTAGGTAAAAATAACTGCGAACATTAATCTCATTGTTCAGGCCCCCCAGGCAGACCATTTTGAACCCGATTAAGTTGTTATGCCGTATGTACACGGTTAGTGAGCTCACGGAACAGTTTGTGTTAATTAATAGCTGTTGTTATAAGCCACCATTGATTACTCACATATTAGATGGACCTAACTGTGTTTATAACGGTTCCGACTAGTAAAGAGCACATTGATTTTATCGCAGTATAATACTTATGCCGCCGTTCTTAATGGATTTGTAAATATATGGGTCAATGTTATACCTGGCATTTTTATTTGCTGACCACACCATTGATTCTTAGGCTATAAAACTACTATGCAGGTAAATTATTGCTTGAGTTCGCGTTTTTTTTTTTGATTATAGAAGCAGTATAGTGCTGATAACCCCTCTGGTTAGGCAGTACCGTGTTTTATTTGGTTTGATTTGGTAGCTTGTGTGTTGTGATAGTAATCCTAAGTCACCGAGCCCTCATAGTTTACCTCTTAAGTACTAATAAGATTCTGAAGCTTGCCACGGGTTGCGGAATAGCGGCTGGCGCCTATTAAATTAAGTCTCTAAGACTTGTAGAATACTCATAATCTTAATCCAACACACTCTGAGATGTCGCTATGCTCAAGCGCTGTTTAGGCCTTCGCTACTTATTGAGGGAGTTTTTGTATATTCCACCCCTCTGGTACTTGGTAGCGAGTAGTCGTACCAATATATATATATATATATATATATATATATATATATATATATATATATATATATATATATATATATATATATATATATATATATATATATATATATATATATATATATATATATATATATATATATATATATATATATATATATATATATATATATATATATATATATATATATATATGTATGTATAGGTATATATAAAATCAAAACGAAAATGCAAATTATTCTTTATATTTCACAACTTTTGGTGCTTCCTCAAGAGCCTAGAGATAGTTACAGCTATGATATGCAACCCAAAAATAAGTTTGAACTAGATACTGAAAGCTGTACAAAGTGTGGGAAGCAGCCGGTGAGACATCTCGCTGGTTTTTTGTACTTTACACACAACAAACCCACGGGACACAACAGGACAAAAGTATACAATCTTAGTTACATGGTCCTATTATTAAAACGCTGTTAAATTTTAAAACGTTCAGAAAAGATCTAATGGAATATGTGTGGTCTTGAAAACCCGTTGATTGACAGCTGACTTTTCTGTCATGACATATAAGACAAGAGTGCCAAACTCCGAGATGACAGACTGACACTTTCTGTCAAAAGGGCATGTAAGGAAACCAAAGAAGGCAGATGGCCTTAAAACCATTAACTTATTAATTTTTTTGGCACCATTGACTGGAATACCAACTGCCCCGAAAACTTATGCTTGCGAAAACTATATTTTGGCAGATTTATTGTTATATCTGGCTACCTGCCAGTAGACAGATGTATTTAAAAACAACGTGAGAACACTATTTTCTGCTAAACATCCATTCCTAATATGGCATCTAGACAATATTATTCAGACTTATTCACTAAACTTTTTAAGTGGAAGGTTATATCTCAAAAATAGAGGATGCTTCCTTTTCTCCGTACATCGCGTTCGTAGTGAAAAACCTGGGAGAAACAGTGTCTGTTGAAAAAATATGAGTATATATAGGCCACCCCAAAAAGATATATGATAAAATAACTGCAAATACTGAAAAGAGAGAATCAAATTTTAAGTTTCATTTTTTAAGAAGTTTTTGTACACTGCCGCTTGCTGACGGTTACGAGAATAAAAATACGTGAGAAATAATAATATAGTAATGTGGACAATCAGCGGGGGTATAAAAAGCGGTAAGCGATATAAAATATATGGATTATTTTAAAAGCATGATAATGATCAGCTTGCATTATGTTATAATGTTAGGAAAAGGTGCAGCCTACATTTATGTCAAACTAGCGTTAAAGTGGTTAGGTCACATGCACACACATAACGTAGTGCACATAAGTACATAATAGAGTACCTAACTGTTTAAAATGCTAAATTCTCTTACCAAGATAAGCTTTGAGTATTCTTAAGCTTGACCCGCTAACTTGCTGCGGCATACGGTTTCCTCGAAATAAGATTTCCGCTCTTGCATGCTGAACCTTTGCTTGTATTTCTTCCACTATGTTGGCGGGAGAAGCATGCAATATGCACTGGTTGTTACATAATACTAACGGTTCCTTGTGTATTAGCAAGCCAGATATATTTTAAGGTAAGAAGATTTTATTAATTTTAAATACCTTTAATTTGCGTCGATTTAAATGTCTTATTTCATTATGCAGTACCGCAACATAGTTTAAGGGTAAAACTTTGAGATTCTTTCTAAAGGAAACGGCCTTACTGATTTATTTATATCTTTAAGAAAAGCTTAATTTCACCATAAGCAATGCAGGAAATTTTGTTTTAACCACTTCTTGGACAACCTATATAAACTGCTGGACATATCAAGTGGATCAGTTAGCTTTTTACAAAACTTATTGCGTCAATAACGTTCAAACGAAAAGACACATGAGTTGCAGTTCGAACGAAAATTTAGAAAATTTTATCTGCAATAAAATCATTTATCGGTGACCTTCAATTTTGATCTAAATCGTATTATACAGGGTATAAACTAAGACTGTAAAATTTCGAAATTTCACTCGATCGGAGGCTTTTTCTGGGTAAACTGAATATTTTGTTATATGCATCAGTTCTTCCGATAAAATTTTGCGTTTTTTTTCGGAAAATTGTTGTATCTCCGAAAGTAACAAAGCCATGATAACCAAATTTGACATATGCGTTTTCACTATCAAGCTTGCCCTACACGACGAAACTCAGATCTCTCAGTGAAAACAAACAAAAATTATAGGCAATTAAAGAAAAATAAATGGATGCCACTGGTGATTAGAGGAAAGCATAAAAACAAAATATTTTCTGTGACTAACAAAACCAATTGAATATCACATACAACGGTAAAGTTTTCTTGACGCACAAAGATCAAGAAGTATCAGAAAAAATATTTTTTAAATTGTATAATTTTTAACATTTTGTTGATTTGTTCTTTTTTGTTGTTATTTTGCATTTTATTTTCTATTATATTTGTGGTTCGTTAATTGGTATATTGCTGTACATATTTGTTAGGTGGAATATACATACATATATATATATATATATATATATATATATATATATATATATATATATATATATATATATATATATATATATATATATACCCACTGCCATATGGCACCGTTGTCGGCATACTTATGCAGTGACCACGCCATCACGTGAAAGTACAAAAAGTACACGACATTAAAAATGATGTAATTCTAATAAGTAATGCTTTTAAGTGGGAGATTCAATTCATTTTTAAAATACACGATATTTGTAGCTTGGTAAACGGTCCCAATTAAAGTGTCAGACTGAAAATTAAAAGAAAAACCAAACAACTATAAATTTCGTAAATTTTTTAAACCCTTTGGTGTTTTCTGCGATCGGAAACTAAGGCAACGTCGCCGCGGTACAGCGAACTGAAAATGTATATGTGAAATTTTTTGCACTACCCTAATACAGAGATCACTTTTTAATTGAAATGACGCCAACACCACGTTGAAAAATGCTTGTAATAGAATCTTGCTTGGTGATACATACACACACACACACACACACACACACACATATATATATATATATATATATATATAAATATATATATATATATATATATATATATATATATATATATATATATATATATATATATATATATATATATATATATATACAGAAGTTTAGGTCTGTAAATTTAAAGGCAAAAAAGTTCTAGCCATTAGTGAAAACAAATGTGGGGTTGTTCTCGAAACGTCAAAGTCGCGATCTGAAACGTTAAAATTGGCAACATTTTTAGGCACAGAACCTGAAACGAATACGGGTTATGTAAAAAAAAATGTCTCAAGAAGAGTGTTCCGCAAACCCTTAAGTTTCAGCTTTAACCGTTATTGCTCTTCATTTTACGAAATTTTTTCCACAAAATTCATTTCAAATAGACCCCTCCTCTCATGCTTTGGCAGTAGTTTTAGTTAAGTTTGTGGTTTAACGGTCTATAATTTTTAGGAGATTTTAAAAGATTAAAAAGATTTCTTCAAATGAGTGCAAACTAGGCTCCTAGAATCGATATACGGGTTTGATTTTATATATACAGGGTGACGCTTTTCTACGGTAAAGCTAAATATAATTATTATTATACAAGATACGAGAAAAAATTATATACGTTAATTATAGGGTGTCTTGAGCTGCATCTTATGAATTTATTTTGATAATCACTGTGTGGCCCATATGTCGTTGGTGATAAATACATTTTTTTTTCGAAAATCCCTTATATTATTGCATTTTTGCATTTTTAAACGAAATGTGATGCATGTTTCTAATAAAAAAATCGAGCCGCAGTAAGTGCGTTCTGGTAGAGAATTTTTATTAAATGCTTCAAATTTCAATAACTGAACTTGCTATTAACCTAAGTCTTGTTGGCAAGGTAACCAGTTTTTTCTGAAACATTTAAATTTATTATCGTAACATTTTTGTACATTTTCAAACAGTAAGTCATTTTGATAAAATATGGTACATTGCTTCTACTATATATGTTTAACCGGTAACCAAATTTGATGCCTGCTTGCATTCGAGAGATATATCTGCAATTATTTTTTTAAAATGAAAACTCAATTCCATACGCAATTGGTACGTTCAGAGTTTTGTGTAAATTGTTTGCATTCATTCGTCCGCCAGGAACATTGGACCAGTTGTTTTTGGGAAAATTTTTAGTTTAATTTCTGAAAATTTGTGTACTTTTTCAACAACAGAGCTTTTGGATGAAATTTGGTATATGGTTTCTATTATAAAGGTTACGCGGTCTACCAAATTGGATGTCATTCTTAAAAAAGTATATATATATATATATATATATATATATATATATATATATATATATATATTTAACATTGAAAGATTTTGCATTCACACTTTCCTATATCCACAAATAAAACCACCTTTGTCATAACATTAACTAAGGATTATTAAAGTTCCCGTATAAAAACGTTCAAGTCATTTTACCTCTGTGTTCTTTGATTTATCTAAGTAAGTAACAATAGCCCACAAAAGCTTTCAGATGGTTTTAGGATGCTTTTGTTTAATTTCTTATACCCTTGTTACTTAGTCAGCAATTTAAAGAAAATAAGATGTAAACAACCGCTGTTGAATTCTCACGCTGCACACAGCTCGCAATTAACTTTTTTGCAGCATTGTTCATTATGAACAAACAAAACATAACAGACGAAATTCCGTAATAAAAAATAATGCCGGAAACGGTGCCGATGATAAATGAACTTGAAGAAGAAAGCGAATTCTTGGCAAGACACCGAATAAGGAATTCAATTACTTTGCAGAAAATATAGCGCATACTCGTTGAATTATTAGATGTTTCAGGGATGCTGAATAACTTCGGGAAAAAAGGAGAAGAATCATTTCTGTAAACAAAAAGCTGTCATCTCAGCTGCTACCAAGCAAATCCTTTCGGAATGGGACCCTATCACAATGCATCAAACTGTTTGAAATATTATATCTCCCTCTTCAGTAACATATTGAAAACAAGATGATTCTCTGTTGACAGAGACTAGTGAATTCAACAATAAGAGGTTTATAAATCAAGTGAGGTCTTGTATCGTTAAGCTAGCTTTCATTCACGAACCGAACAGACTTTGAATAAACTTGACTCTATGTTGGGAAAAGGAATCACGAATAATAACTTTTTAAAAGTTTGTTTTTATTAACGGAAAATACCATGAGGTTTAGATTTTACAAATATATCAGCAAACGGTTCTGTAACATGTTAATTGCTTGCTCTATCCCATAAAATGTACCCATCCAAAAACAGTAATTTACTATATCATATACTTTTGGCAGTCTTACGTGTCTGTTCTCAAGTTTTCTAAACTTAGCTGCTATAGAATGCCATCTATGACTTGTTGGAGGATTTTTCTGTAACATTATTTTATTATTAGCGATTTTTTTTTAATTCGCTAATGAGGAGATATGTGTTTATATATATATATATATATATATATATATATATATATATATATATATATATATATATATATATATATATATATATATATATATATATATATATATATATATATATATATATATATATATATATATATATATATATATATATATATATATATATATATATATATATATATATATATATATATATATATATATATATATATATATATATATATATATATATATATATATATATATATCCGACCGATAACTCAAAAAATAATCTTGATCCGATTTGGTAAAGGCCTTCCCTTTGCAAATTGCTTGGATAAATTCGTTAGCCAGGAAAATCGGACAAGGTTTTCCTGGAAATTTTTGTGTTTTCTTTCTAAAAAAATTCATATCTTTGTAAATAACAAAGCAAGGGCAACGTGTTTGTATTATAACAGGTGAACTCTGTACCAAAGGTCTCTACCTTTAAAGACAAAGAAGTTATGGACAGTTAAAAAAACAAATTTTGTTTTCCTCAAAACGTCAAACTCGCAATTTTAAACGTCAAAATTAGCAATGTTTAGGCAAAGAACGTGAAACAAATACCTAGGAAAGATGCTCTCTTCTCTTAATACCAGGAAAGCCTTTGCCCTTGACGAGATCCCAGCAATTGTTCTCAAAAAGATTGTGAAAAGAAAATGTTGCAAAAAGAGTGTTCTGCAAACCCTTAAGTTTCAGATTAACCCGTCATTGTCCTTCATTTTACTAAAATATTTACAGAATATTCATTTAAAATAGACCCTTTCTCTGATGCTTTGGCTGTCGGTTTAGTTAAGTTGATGCTTTCGGTGTAGGTTTGGTAAAGTTTATGGTTGAACGGTCTAGAATTTTTTTAGCTAATTTTCGTAGAACAAATTCGTTAATGCATTTTGGCATTTTTTATCGAAATATGATTGAGTAGGGGTGCTGGGCGGGGTAGGTAGTAAAAAGGAAATATGAGCAGAAAATGCGAATAAAACGGACTTAAAAGCTGTCTTTTTCACATCTTGAAGCCATATACCCCTTAAACCATGCCTACCCCGCATAGCACCCCTGCCTCCCAGGTGTCGTAACTTCCTTGGCCGGTAGGAACAAGACATTTTTCTTGTGAATTATGCAGCGAGGGTGGTTGTATGAACGCGAGGGGGAAGGAAAATCCCCACGAGGGAGCAGCCATCTGCTTCGTCGTAAGCATTTTCCTTCCCCCCTCGTGTGCATACAACCACCCTCGTTGCATAAACCACAAGAAAAACCTCTTGTTCATACCCCCCAAGGAACTTACGTGACCTGGGGCAAATAGGGGTACTGTGCGGGGTAGGCAGGATTTAATGGGGATATGGCTTCAAATAGACAGCTTTCAAGCAGTTTTCTTCCCATTTTCTGGTCATATTTCCTTTTTACTACCTACCCCGCCCAGCACCCCTATTTACTCCCAGTCCCGTAACTTCCTTGGGGGTGTGAACAAGAAAATTTTCTTGTGGTTTGTGCATCCAGGTGGATCCTAGTAAAGTTTCTGAAAACAATTTTTTGAAAAGCGTTTGGGAGCTAATCTGCAAATTTACTGAATTTTCATTAAATCCTTCAAATTTCAATAACTCAATTTTCTATTAACGTAAGCTTTGTTGGTTAGGAAACCAACATTTAAGTTTATTTTTGGAAATTTTTTGTATATTTTTAAACCATAAGTAATTTTGATAAAATATAGTACATTGTTTCTACTACATAGGCTATACCGGCAATCAGATTGATGCCTGCTCACATTTGCTATTAAAAACAATTTTATGGAAATTCACTTCCATAGCACACTTGCTGCATCCAGACTTTTGAAAAATGTTTATAGTGTGTGTGTTTCTGTTTTGTTTCTTTAACGTCGGCCTATTTCCGCGACTATGGCCAATCACCGACGCCAGGGAGCAGTTTCACCTCACTATCCTGGAAATTTTGCCGAACCCCTGCCTTTCTGTAAGAAGGGTAGGGATCTTTAACGTGCCCAACATCGCATGGACACGGGACCGACGGCTTTACGCCCCCTCCGAAGGGCGGAACGTGCAGACATTCAACTTGCTCAAATACAATGCCAGAACCTCGGTTGATGTTAATTTTACAGTTTGTACTGAAAAAGTGAAAGGAGTACCCTGCGATCGAACCCAGTACCCTTTGGTTCAGAGGCATACGTTCTTACTCCTGAACCACCGGGGTTCTGAAAAAAAAGTTTATATATTTTTAAACAATATATTTCGATGAAATATGGTACATTGTTTCTACTATATAGGCAACCAAATTTGATGCCTGCTTTCATCAAAGAAAGACATTTGCTATTAAAAATATTTTAAAGAAAATTCGCTACAATAATGCACTTGCTGCGTCCCGAAATTTTATTGTTATTTTATTTTCATAAGGATAACTCAAGACCCCTATTTCGTAGCTATCTTTTTATGTGGCGAGATTAAATAAAATATAGAGTTAAATGACAAATGCTATTTATGCATGACTTCATTTTAATTAGCTTTCTATACACTATGTCTGTAAAGTGACGCATAAATTCAATAAAATTGAAAGTGACCATTATAAAAGGAAATTAAGAAACAAGATTTTTATTCTCAAACACTAACTTTTGATGTAAAAATCTCACCCCGATCGTCCTATCTTTTCAAATGGTAGCTACCCCTTCCAAATTTTTAAATTGGATGGTGCGTAGTGTGATACCATCTTTTAAAGCCAATCCAATTCTCTATTTAGCAAAACCAACTTTTTTTGTAGTAATAAGTAAAGTGAGTAATAACGTTTTAGTGAATTTTCTTAAAAAAAATTCACTAATGAGGATATCCCGACTGTTGAATTTTGAAAAAATTTCTTCAAATGAGCGCTAATTAGGCCCTCCAGAAAACATATCCGGGGTCAGTTTCAATTTTTATATGTTTATATATATATATATATATATATATATATATATATATATATATATATATATATATATATATATATATATATATATATATATATATATATCACACCGATAACTCCGAAAATAATTGGCCGATTTTGATTAAATTTGGTGAAAAAATTCCTTTTGAAAATGGCTTGGATGAGTTCGTTAGCCAGGAAAATCTGCTTAGGTTTTCCTGGAAAATTTTGTGTTTTTTTTTTAAATAAATTTATATCTCCGGAATTAACAAAGTAAGGGCAACTAAATTTGGCACGTAGGTTTACATCCCTATAGGTAAGTTACTTACCAAAACTTAGCTATGTAGATCGAAAGACAAAAAAGTTATAGACATTTAAAGAAAAATAAATTGGGGTTTTCCTCAAAACGTCAAAGTGGCGATTTAAAATGTCAAAATTGGCAAATTTTAGACAAAGAACTTAAATCTAATACGGGCTATAGAAATAAAATGTCTCAAGAAGGATGTTTTACAAACCCTAAAGTCTTAGTTTCAATCGTCATTGTCCTTCATTTTACTAAAATATTCCCAGAAAATTCATTTCAAATAGACCCTGTCTTTGATGCTTGGCAGTAGCCTTAGCTATAGAGTTTATCGTTTAATGGTATATAATTTTTGTGGAATTTTCGTAAAAAATTAATAAAGCTCAATATATCCGTTATTATATAAGATATGAAAAAATTTTGTATATATTAATTATAGGGTGTCTTGAGCTACATCTTAAAATAATATTTCTACAATCACAGGATGGCCCAAAAGTCGTTGGTGATACAAATTTTCTTTTTTTTTAATCAAACACGCCTTATGTTATTGCATTTTTGCATTTTCCATCGAAATATAATGCATGTTTGTAAGACAAGAAATTCTGGACGCAGCAAGTGCGTTATGATAGCGAATTTTGATCAAATGTTTCATATTTGAACAGCTCAATTTGCTATTAACCTATAAGGTTGACCAAGAAACACTTTAAGTTTACTTTTGGAAATTTTTGTACATTTTCACACAATAAAGTTATTTTGATGAAACAAGGCACATTGTTTCTACTATATAGGTTATACTGGTAACCAAATTTGATGCCTGCTTTCTTAAAAAAAAAACACATATTTGATATTAAAAACATTTTTATGAAAATTCACTACCATAACGCACTTGCTGCGTCCAGAATTTTTTTATTATCAGTGACACCTAACACAAGTGAAGCCTGTAAAAAATTACATAGTCCAGTGTTATGATATTTATATAATACTTATAATATGATACTTCAATATCTTAAAATTTGTAAATAATTTTCAAAATGTTGTGTTTCTTGCACGAAAAGAATTCTACAGATTTTGTTGTCTACTATCTCGTATCTGTAACAATCGACTGATAACAACAATTATCTGCTGTATGGCATGTGTCCTAAAAACTAATCAAGCATAAGTTTGATAGTTTTTTGCGATAATAGTAGTAAATTTACGTTTTGGTTGTCGTGCAGAATAGGTATAATTGTCGAATTTTGCTTTTTCAAATCAGTTAATCAAATCTTGCTTTTTCAAATTAATAAATAAAACTGGTTAATTGCGTTAATCAATAGCTCAAAGAATTTAAGTTCTAATGGTGATTGGTTATGGTGACAGGATTCAGGCAGACGTGTGTATTCTGTATAATACTAAATATCCAGATATCTATGAATCAATCAACAGTGAGTCGAATAGATAAGAAATTTCGAGACACGTCTAGTGTGGAAGATTTTACAAAAAAAAGTTCGCCGGTCTATAAGTGAAGAAATCAAATTAACCTTCTTATTGGCAGTGAAATTGGCCAAGATAATGGAATTCCATATAGGACGGAGTATTAAAAATTGAAAAGCTTCATCCTTATAAAGCACAGATTTTACAGGAGGCATCCGATGACGATCCAGACCGAAGGATGCAGTTGTCTGGAACATTAATTGATGAATGTCTTAATAACAACATTCACAAGTACCGAATATTCTGTCAGTCAAATTAACCTGCTTATTGGCAGCGAAATTGGCCAAGATAATGGAATTCCATTTCGGACGGAACACAAAGTATTAAAAATTGAAAAGCTTCATCCTTATAAAGCACAGCTTTTACAGGAGGCATCCGATGACGATCCAGACCGAAGGATGCAGTTGTCTGCAACATTAATTGATTAATGTCTTGATAACAACATTCACAAGTACAGAATATTCTGTCAGTCAAATTAACCTTCTTATTGGCAGCGAAATTGGCCAAGATAATGGAATTCCATTTCGGACGGAACATAAAGTATTAAAAATTGAAAAGCTTCATACTTATAAAGCACAGCTTTTACAGGAGGCATCCGATGACGATCCAGACCGAAGGATGCAGTTGTCTGCAACATTAATTGATGAATGTCTTGATAACAACATTCACAAGTACCGAATATTCTGTCAGTCAAATTAACCTTCTTATTAGCAGAGAAATTGGCCAAGATAATGGAATTCCATATAGGACGGAACACAAAGTATTAAAAATTGAAAAGCTTCATCCTTATAAAGCTCAGCTTTTACAGGAGGCATCCGATGACGATCCAGACCGAAGGATGCAGTTGTCTACAACATTAATTGATTAATGTCTTGATAACAACATTCACAAATACAGAATATTCTGTCAGTCAAATTAACCTTCTTATTGGCAGCGAAATTGGCCAAGATAATGGAATTCCATTTCGGACGGAACATAAAGTATAAAAAATTGAAAAGCTTCATCCTTATAAAGCACAGCTTTTACAGGAGGCATCCGATGACGATCTAGACCGAAGGATGCAGTTGCCTGCAACATTAATTGATGAATGTCTTGATAACAACATTCACAAGTACCGAATATTCTGTCAGTCAAATTTACCTTCTTATTGGTAGCGAAATTGGCCAAGACAATGGAATTCCATTTCGGACGGAACACAAAGTATTAAAAATAGAAAAGCTTCATCCTTATAAAGCACAGCTTTTGCAGGAGGCATCCGATGACGATCCAGACCGAAGGATGCAGTTGTCTGCAACATTAATTGATAAATGTCTTGATAACAACATACACAAGTACCGAATATTCTGTTTTCGGACGAATATACTTTTACACCACATCAAAAAGTTAACCGTCAAAACTGTAGATATTGGCTAAGAGAAAATCCAAGATAGAGGCGACAGAATTACACACCATATCCACAAAAGGTAAATGTTTGGGCGGGAATTGTTAGAAGCAGGATTACTGGTCCCTACTTTTTCGATTGTACTCGAAATGCACCACGATATCTCTAATTTCTACAGTAATATCTCATTGTGACGTTATTGAACTTATTTCCCGATGGACACAATGCTGTTATGGTAAATCGTAACTTGTGATATCAAGATGGTGTCTCCACGCACTATGTCGTTAATGTTCGACAGTATCTGGATCAACAATTTCTCAACAGATGGATTGGCAGGCGGGGTGCAATTCAGTGGCCAGCAATATCACAAGAACTAACCTCCTTAGATTTTTTGTGTGGGGTCACTTGAAGAATATGGTATTCAAAAGTAAACCATACACTGTCGCGAAATTAAAAACAAGAATTAGAACTCAATTAATACATTCAATTATAATTCTTCAGAGATTATAAATACACTACAACCAGAATTGGTTGATCGTTTGGGATATTGCCAGACACAAGAAGGCGGTCATTTCGAACATTTGATTAGATAAGACCGAACTATCTAATTGTTTATAGGCTTCACTTGTGTTAGGTGTTACTGATATGAAAAACGTTACAACTTACTTTCTTTTATTCCCAAAAAAGAATTGGTCTTGCTGAATCGAGAACTGGATTAGCTTTAAAAATATGTATCTCACTACCCACCATCAAATTTCAAGAACTACCTCTTAAAGATATATAACGAGAGGGATGAGATTTCTATATCAAATAGTTAGTGTTTGAAAATAAAAATTGACCTGTTTTTGAATTTTCCTTCATAATCGTCACTTTCAATTCCATTGAATTTATCCGTAATTAGATATTTATTCGCTCTTATTAATTTTGGTAGTTGCTTTCTCCGTTGATCTTACTGTTCAATAGAGCAAGTGTGTACGTTGTTTATAAATTTTTAAAGTCCGTTAGGTTAGCGAAATTTTGTATGTTTTGTAATGCACAACGCATCATACTTTATTATTCCTAACAAAATTCAATATTTCACACTCAAAAATATTTTATTGTGACCTGCTATGTTTTAGTAAACATTATATGCTCTCTTTTATATATAGTGTTATTTTATATCACCAACTTTGATACTAAACTACAAGTCCTTATTATTTATCCAAGATTATTTTGAGATAATGTTTTTGATACAAAAAAATTTAATTAAAATTTCTGACGACTTCTCAAGCTCATGTAATATATTATGACCATGGTATATTTGAATTGCCTTTTCAGCTTTCATTACGTACTGATATTGCATCTTGCATAAAATAGGTTTTAACTACTTTTTACGTTATACGTTTTGTTAATCTTACAGCAGCAGCGGTTTTTCTATACATAATCAAAGAAACATCTGAAAACGCCCCATTTTCTCTCAAACGGGTAGTCAGAAATATAAAAAAACTTGGGATGCGCCCATTCTAGGCTACGGAGATTCCATATTTGATATGGGCAATGTTGCCAGATTTACCGTTTTTCTGATATTATTAGTCACTATGATTTTTTAAATGCAACATCCTATATATTGTTTTCTTATTAGAATCGACCATTCAATACAAGTTTAACCACATGTAAGAAAGGAAATAAATAAGTAAAACTAGTTTTTTGTGATTTTGACAGTCATTCACCAATTACATTATTAATTTAAAACTAACAGTAATTTGAGGTGATTTTAAGAGTTCTGCAAGGTAAATTATTATTCTTCAAGATGGTACTGAATGAACAAGAGCGAATTACTGTTTTAGTGATGAGAGGCTACGGGGATAGAAAAAGATTTTACAGTGAAGTAGCAAACTTCTTTAATGATACATTCCCAAACTGTTCTTCTGTCCATAAGGCGACGGTGCAAAAAACGTTAAAATGCTTTGAGAAAACTGGAAGTGTAAAAGATGAATACCGAACAGGTCAACAAAACTTTGGATATTCGTTGAAGATTCACATAAATCTTCACGTAGAGCTGCACACGTGCATGATGTAAGTCATTTTCAATCTTACCTGTATTACACACGAATAGATTTAAACCATATAAAATTAAGTTGTTACAAGAATTAGCTAAAGAGGATTTCGACCGTAGATTAGAGTTAAGTGAAGTAATGATGAAACAAATGGCAACTGGTGCGAATTTCGTTAATAAGATATGTTTTTTCGACGAAGCAGTCTTTACACTGTCTGGAAGATAAATGGCCATAATTTAAGGTATTGCAGTAACGTAAGTTCACCTTGGATGCATGAAAACCATACTCAAAGTCCACAAATGTTAAATGTATGGACGGGTATAGTGGGCACTCAGTTAACTTGGCCTTTTCTTATCAAAGGAAATTTAACCACTGACATGTAGAATACGCTACTGGGGAGTATAATGTTACCTGCATTAGGAAACCGGTTTGGAACCAATTTTAATGAGACACGACACACATTTTAGTGCTAATGTTAGGCCTTATGTAGATGAGGTATTTCACAGACGATGAATTGGTAGACGAGGTAGTACTCAACGCCATCCGCATTCACCATCAATCCTAACGACTATTTTTGTTGGCGATATTTAAAAAGTAAATTTTACAAAACTAAACCGAACGGTCTGGTAGAGTTAAGGCAACGAATTACCGACGAATCTTGACTAATTTCAAAAGAATCATGAACAAATGTAATAGACGCATTCTACCATCGATTAGGGTACTATCAAATCACTAGCAGACCACATTGTGAACCCCTGATTAGATAGGGATTATTTACCAATGTAATAGTCTTACAGTTAGTATTTGGTAACTAAGTTAGACATTATTTTGGCAGTGTAATAATCTTTCAATTAGTACGTTGTAATTCCGTTGCACAACAGCTTGGCACGACAGTTCTATTTATTAAGACCTTTCTGACTGGAGCCTCACGTATTACATATAGTTAATATTGAGAGGTAGATACCAATAATGAAACAATACACAGGGTGTTGCATTTAAAATCCATAGTGACTAATAAGATCAGAAAAGCGACAAATCTGGCAAGATTGCACATATCAAATCTGAAATCTGCATATGCCAAAATAGGTCTATCCCAAATTTTGTATGTTTATGACTACCCATTTGGGAGAAAATAAGGTGTTTCCAGACTTTTCTTCCACCCTGTATATTGTGGCTGTGTCTACCATGACTGAATATTATTCAATCTTTAATTTCGCTTTAACTTATGTGGTTTTACATTGGTGTTGTTTATAACTGAACAACTGTCGAATCAAGATTAACTGTTGTTGCCCTTACTTGGTGAAACCATTGCGTACTAAAAACAGACGTAGAGACTATTTCTCTGGGTTCACAGACGTTTGTTTTCTTCATTTAACTGGTTTTGCTGCTTGACAAAGAAGGAAACAAACCTCTGTGAAGCCAGGTAAATAGCCTCTATGTATATATTTAGTACATAAGCGTTTAATCAAGTGGGGGCATCAACAATTAATGAACTAATTAGGTCGTCTATTGAAGAGGTTGCCCATTTGTATATAAAATTAAGGATAGTAAATTTTCAAGTGGTTTGCATGCAGGCTAAGATTAACTGTATGCAGGTCAAAATGAAACTCTTCTGGTAAGTTTCTGTTAGCCTTTTATACTTTGTTTGCTCCAAGATTATTCACAGATTTCTTCAGAATTCGAATTTGGGTCCCTAGAACCCGAAACCAAGGTCCGTTAAAATGTTTATATGTTTATATATATATATATATATATATATATATATATATATATATATATATATATATATATATATATATATATATATATATATATATATATATATATATATATATATATATATATATATATATATATATATATATATATATATATATATGTATGTATGTATGTGTGTGTGTGTGTACGTATCCGAACTGTAACTCAAAAAATAGTAAATCAATCAAACTTGGCAAAAATCTTGTTTGGGCGAAAACACAGGTCGGGTTTGTTAATCAGCCTTTATGCTCAAGTTTTTCCGGTTGAAAATCAGGGAAAACTTTCTTAAAATACTATATTTTTGTAAGTATCAGAGTAACCGAAGTGAGACTTTACTTGCGGCTAGAAATTGTGCAAATAAACCTATGTTGTGAATATTAAGTAATTTGGTAAACAATATTTAGAGTTTTCTCCAAATCAAAAATAAAATTCCAAAGACCTGCGTTGAGACGACTTAGTGGTTAAATTCCAATGGCTGACAGGTTGAGTAGTTAACTGACACGTGTAGGTTGATTCATACAACAGGTACAAACCGTACATCAATGGAAAAAACTAAATATATACCAGATATAAAACATACTACCCGAACCAACAATCGTGAAATATTGGCCCACATTATGCAAAATGACAGACGACATGAAATTAAAAATTTGCCAAGTGATTGTTATTTAACTGGGGGATTCAATCCATTATTAAAAGACACTATATTTGTAGCTTTATGTACCTCCTCAAAAATAGTTTTAGCACAGCATAAATATATTATGCTGTCGTATAATATACTAGAAATCTAACAAATTCAGCCAAGTCTATAACATAATGATTCTAAAATAGTTTCTTTTATCTCTAAACTTAAACACAAGACGTCATACAAGATCGAAACATTCGTGGGATGTGTTTCAATGGCAACTCTACTGATTCTGTAATTAACTACGTATACTTTTAATATAATATCCCGGGCATGAAGCCGGTCTAAAGTATCACGCAAATAAAAGGTTAGTTGAAGTATAGTTAGATGGCGCCGGGGACATCGCCCTTGCCACCTAAGCAGAAGGTTACGCGATAGAATCCGGCTTGATGAATGTATGTTTTTTATGCATTATTTTAACATTTGGAGAAACAATAGTGCACAGATTTCAAACGTTTTGGACAAGATCACATTTTTGTTTAAAACGCCTGAATAAGTCACCTTTGGGTCTAAAATTTTAATTTTGTTATTGTCGATATTGAAAAAACTGGTTTGATTAGATCGACTAAAATGAAATCATACTGGAGATTAATAAGGAAAAATACTTTTTATGTTTATATATTGGCAGGTACTTTACTTTTCTAAAAATAAATTAAGTTTCTTCTGAAAATCTTTTGTATAACTTCAATGAAATTTGTAATACAAGTTTTTTTTAAAGAAACTTACACTATCTACAGATATATCAAAATTTAATTCTTTAGCTTCATAGAAAATTGATTTTTGGGCATTTTTTTCAAAAGGAGTTAGAGCACAAAATTTTTTGATAATAGAAAGATATCGGTGGTAACACTTTTGAAAGAATTATTTAAATGTGCGCGTACTAGGACCTCTAAAATCGATCTTCAAGGTATGTGTAAGTTTAAAATGTTAACTTTACTAATATGCCGTATAATAATAGTGTACAATTCTTATGAAAATTTGCTACTATAACGCACTTGCTGCGTCCCGAAGTTTTTGATGTATCATTAATTTACTTAATTAATAACAATTTTAATTTATATCTAACAACAATCTCCTAAGCAAAGAGTTTAGCAACAGCTACTGATAGAGACAACCTTGTTGTCAAAATACATATATATATATATATATATATATATATATATATATATATATATATATATATATATATATATATATATATATATATAGCGCTCCCTGTTTATGTTTTGTGGTTTTGGGATGATTCTGCATTTTGTTTAAGTTTACAACCACAGTGTTCATCCTGGGTCATTCAAGAACCTCTTATTTTTTATTAACAAAAATTGTTTTTCAATCCCTCTGCCAAATTATTAGATAAGTCAATGTGTATGACCGTGTACATTTCTGCATAAAATTTATGTCTTTTTCTTTAAAGGTTGCTGGATACTTTAACTATAAATTTGCTATGGTAAAAATGTTTTCTTAAGAAAACAGTTTTCTTTGGCGTCAGGGTACCAAAAATACAGATTAAGTTTCTTGTTTTATGTGACTTTTATTTCTGCATGACATGTGAAACCTGTTGTATACAAGTTTTTTTTTACTCACTTTGAAATTGTTTTAATTTATTCTAGAAATTTTCAATTTATCTATAAAAGCAAACATGTTATATTTGCCAAACTTTAATACTAAAACCGTAATACTATTTTTTCCACCTCTGCCTAATATTTTGTGCGCGTCTGAATTATGCCCAATGTATTTATTTTTTCGGTCATTGACAGCTTGATCTAGCTTTGTCTAAATGCCATGCTTTGTTCACTTCCTCAAATTAACCGTAATATTCCATCTTATTCTATAAAAATTTATATCTGTTTTGGTATACGTAATCAATATTTTATATTTTTTTATTTATTATACATAATTTTTTGTGTTTTTTTGTCAAAAATCTAGAAGTAAAAGTGAAAAGAAACATTTTACAGTTGATTAGTAAATATGTATAACAAATTTTGTCATTCGGTTAATTAAACTTCCAAATTTGCAATAAAACAATATGCGCAGGCTCTTGCCAAGTGCGAAGAACGGATGTGTATTAGGGTTTTAATAAATTTTTTTTATTTTTAAAGGTCTAGATTCACTAGTTCAGATAGTTGTTGTCAAACTATCAATTTGCCAACACCTATGACAATCAACATATCCACAACTGGCCTATTTAATCATGCTTTTTTTTGTATAATAACATATCTTCCATCACTAACAATTTTCTGTTGTCAACAAAATTGGATACATTCAGTTTACTACCTAAAGTTCTTTAGCTAGGGTCTTTTATTTCCCTCAAGACCCCTATAGCGTCTTTATAATCCAAAACTTCCATTAGACTGTAAACGTAAAATTTAATAAATCAACAGAAATCTTGGACGTGAGTTTAAGGGTTTCAATTAGTTCTTAAAATGTTAGGCTTGCGGTCTCACATTTGTGAAGTTTTTACAAAACTCAAAGCATTATTTAGCTATATTCTTAGACACCGAATTTGAAATGCACGCGAGTATCCTATTTTACTTAATTCTTATAAAATAAACGTAAAAGATTTCGTCTGTCGGTCTGTATGTGTATCTGCTTGTAGCCACGATAACTTTAGAACGAATTGAGAAATTTGGAACACAGTTAGCATACTACAAACGAACGTCTCTAATTCTTTTGTGATAAAATCGCTTCGGGAGGTAGAGGACGAATAGGGGTTGATTTGGTGAAAATTGTAATTCTTTTCATTAAAGCTGGAATAATATAACGTTTTAGGGTTTGTTTATTAGAAAAGTTTCAAATTCATAAAAACGTCTCATATTCTGTGCTGAAGTTAAACTAAGGGCTTGAATGTGTGGGTTGAAATATCGATAACAGAAAATTCGAATTTTGTTTGCTAAAACGGCGTAAAAAGTCTCAATACATAAAGAAACCTTGATTCTGGAACGAATTTTTTTTACCTGACGATCTGTCGGTCGGTCAGTGTGTCTGTTATGGTAGGCTCAATAACTTTTGAACGACGTGATATATAATTTTCAAATTTGGTGTCCAGCTAGCACTCAACATACGAACGCTTCGAATTATTTTTGGGTAAGAGCACTTCATGGGGTAGCGGATAAATGGGGGGCAATTTGGTGAAAATTGACATTTTTTCGTTAAAACTCGAGTAACATAACGTTTCAGGAGGCTATAGGTGCAACCGTACGAATATTTTCTTTGTGGTCAAGTCATGGACCTTAAATTGATTTCATGTTAATGTCTATTTGTGTAGAGTAGATTATTACAGCTATGTGGAAGATATGACTCAATTTGTAGTATTTTTTTCAAATATCTTGTGTAATAACGTATATATTGATCTTTATTGATTATTTACGAAAATTCTCTAATATTATATACCATTAAACGATAAACTCAATAGCTAAAACTACTGCCAAAGCATCAGAGAAAGGGTCTATTTGAAACGAATTTTCTGGAAATACCTTACTAAAAAATGTAATTTCTGAACGTCACAACGTCTGGGTTTGACAGATTTCCAAGGTAAAAAAGAACAGAACAAGGCTATGCTCCAGACTGAATTTTTATTAAGTAAAAGCCCTACGCGTTTCGGCCCAAATTCAGTCTGGAGCATAGCCTTGTTCTGTTCTTTTTTACCTTGGAAATTACTAAAAAAAATGAAGGACAATGACGGTTGACGCTGAAACTTCAGAGTTTGTAAAACACATCTTCCGACATTATCTATACATAACTCGTATTCGCTTCAGGTTCTTTGTTGCCCATTTTGACGTTTAAAATTGCGACTTTAACGTTTTGTGGTAAACCCCAAATGATTCTTTAAATACCTGTGCAATTTTTATCTTTTAACCTACAGATCTAAATTTTGGCAAATAGTTTACCTTTACGATATAAACAAGCGTAGCAAATTTGGTTGCCAAAAATTTGTTATTTCCGGAGATATAAAAACTGTTATAAACAAGGCACAAAATTTTACGGGAAAAACCGGGACGATCTTCCTGGCTTATCACTTGCAAAGGGAAGGTACTTACCAAATTAGATTTATTTATATATATATATATATATATATATATATATATATATATATATATATATATATATATATATATATATATATATATATATATATAGGTTGTCCCAAAAGTCGAAAATCAAGCGTCATTCGAAAATAGGCTAGCTCAAGCTCTTTCAGAAAAATCCTATATCAATAGGTTTACGGTTTTTATGAAAAAAATTGCCAAGGTATTTTTTAAACGGACTTTTGCTTCCCAATTTTTTTTAAATTTCGAACAAACCTCCGTACTGGAAAAAATGCAATAAAATTTACTGGCTCGTAATTTCAGAAACGTCTTTGTTTTATGTAGATTTAATATGGTATAAAACATTATCAATATATCCGAAAATAATTCTCTGTCGGCGATGGAAAGTAAGTTAGGAAGTGGTTTTTTATAAACATTACCTTTTAAGCATTTCCAATAAAAAACGACACGTATCGAGTCTCTCCATAAATGACATGCATGTCCGTATACTTTTGATGAGTGTAATTCACTCAATTATTTTGATGGGTCTAATTCACTCAATTTTCCATTGTATCAAAAACTCCAGAGCAAAACAAAGTCCAATAGAGAACCAATCCTACTGAGAAGCGAGCGCGTGTGTAGCAAGTACAAATTAGTAATCTTGCTGACGCTGGCAGAAATAATTTTTGTATATATCATAATCTGTTTGTTTTTATTTATTAGCTACCTGATTTCAGTTCCTAATTTACTTTTAGTCGTCGACAGTGAATTATTTTCAGAGATATTGATCATATTTTATACCATTTTAGAATCTCCATAAAACAGGGGAGTTTTTGAAATTATGAGCCAGTAAATTTTATTATATTTTTTTTAGTGCGAGGCTCATTCGAAATTAATTAAAAAATTGGGGAAGAAAAAGTCCGTTTATAGTTTTTTTTTAGATTTTCTGAACAAAACAGAAAATATTTCAGATTGATTCGCTAACGTCATTATTGAGGACTAAGGTGCGCAAAAATCATATTCCGGAAATGTTTGTTCTGCATGTGGGGAAGCAAAACACTTTAAAATTTGATAATTTTTACCTTTAGTGAATTTTCTTTTGAATTTTTTAAAAATTTCTTCAAATGAGCGTTAATATCCGGGGTCGCTTTAAATTTATAATATATATATATATATATATATATATATATATATATATATATATATATATATATATATATATATATATATATATATATATATATATATATAATTTGTTTTTTCTTATATTTCCGGAAATAACAAAGTAAACGCAAACAAATTTGGTACAATAAATTGGTGTTTTCCTCAAAACGTCAAAGTCGCGTTTTAAAACATCAAAATTGGCGACATTTAGGCGAAGAACCTGAAACTAATACAAGCTATGGAAAGAAAATGTCTCAAGAAGAACGTTTTGCAAAGCCTGAAGTCTTAGCTCCAACTGTCATTGTCCTTCATTTTACTAAAGTGTTTCCAGAAAATTCATTTCAAATAGACCCTTCCTCTGATGCGTTGGCAGTAGTCTTAGCTATAAAGTTTATCGTCTAATGGTATATAATTTTTGTCGAATTTTCGTAAAAAATCAACAAAGTCCAATATATCCGTTATTATACATGATACGAAAAAAAATTGTATACATTAGTTATAGGGTGCCTTCAGCTACATCTTAAAAATATTTCTACAATCACAGGCTGGCCCATAAATCGTTGGTGATACAAAATTTCTTTTTTTTTTAATCGAACACGCCTTATGTTATTGCATTTTTGCATTTTCCATCGAAATATAATGCATCTTTGTAAGAATATAAATTGGGGAAACAGCAAATGCGTTATGGTAGCGAATTTTCATTAAATTTTTCAAATTTGAAGAGCTCAATTTGCTATTAACTTATAAGGTTGACCAAGAAACCGTTTTTTCGGGTACATTTTAAGTTTACTTTCGGAGATTTTTATACATTTTGAAAAAACAAACATAATTTGGTGACACAAGGCACATTATTTCTACTATATAGGTTATACTGGTAACAAAATTTGATGCCTTTCTTAAAAAAAATCACACATATTTGCTATTAACATTTTTATGAAAATTCACTACCATAACGCACTTGCGGCGTCCAGACTTTTTTATAAAATTGTGAATATCGTGAAAATAGTAAGTTTTCTAATAAGACCATATAGAGTTTTTTAAAAGGGCTTGAGCCAACCTATCTCCGTGTTTCGTTTGATTTTCGACTTTTGGGATACCTGTATATATTGTCACATTTGTCTATGAGAATTAAGTTTATGGACTTTGTTACTTCTATGGTCAGTTGTAGTATGTTGGCAACAGCGAACACTCTGGAATGGTATTTCTAGAAGGGACCGGAAGTGACAGGTGGTGATAGAAGGTCTAGAATCTTTATGCACAGTATAAATAGGCGAGCGGTATTGGAAAATAGTTGGCTATAATAAATTAGTAGTTTGAAAAGTTGCGTTTTGTTAGTCAATAAATCCAGAACCCCGTATAACGTAACAATATATATATATATATATATATATATATATATATATATATATATATATATATATATATATATATATATATATATATATATATATATATATATATATATATATATATATATATATATATATATATATATATATATATATATATATCTGTCAATCAACAGGTTTTCAAGAACCACATGTTGCATGCGAGATCTTCTCTGAAAATTTTAAATTTTAAATGTGCTTTAATAATGTGATCATGTAATAAGGTTTTAAACTGTGTCCTGTGCTATTATATGTAAAGTATCAGAAAATACTCCCTTGTAGTGTTCTTGTGTTCCCATTCTGGATGCTTCTCATACTTTGATCGGCTTTCGGGTCCTGAGGAAGCACAAAAGAAGGTGCCAAATATAGAGTGCATGTTTTTTCAAAGAACTTTCGTTTTGATACCCATGTAGATTTGAGGTCGATAGCCCTTATTGAGACTTTACATTTTGGAACCTAACAATAACGACCGTTTTTCTCTATCAGTTCTATATGTATATATATTTGAAACTGACCCCGGATATTTGTTCTATGGGGCCGAGTTTGCACTTATTTCAAGATTTTTTTTTACGATTAAAAAGTCCCGATCACCTCATTAGTGATTTTTTAAAGACAATTCATTAAAAACAAAGAGAAACATCATTATAACAAAGGCAAATACGTCAGGATAGTTACTTCACAGGATTCTCAAAGAATTATTTGTTCTAGACCTACCAATTAGTCACACGTAGGCTCCCGTATAAAAACGTTGGAAACAAATAAAATCATTGATTGATTTTATTCCCTGTATACTTAATGCATAGAACCAAAGAAAATTGGCAGAAAGTGCAAGTGAAAAAAAAATCAATCCCCCGACAAAACTAGGCGCCAAACCATTTGGAAGCTAAAATTCAGTCGTTTGAATGACAGCCGGCAGCTACACTGAAAATAAATTTTCAAACCTTCCAAAATTGCACTCTTTTTCTTTTAAGTCCTTGGCAAAGCTTCTCACATTAATGAGACAAAAGCCGTATCCAATTTATGAATGAATGACATAGTATCCCCAGAGTATTATCAGATGGTTTTGCACATGTGCTAGAAGGAAGAGGCTAAAAAACAAAATATACATACCAATCTCATAAATACGCCTGCGCAACTCTGCCAAACATAAATAATAAACGAATCACCTCATTCAGCACAATATAAGCTTAACAGCTTATTTTCTGTTGTTCATTACAACAAAGAATTCGATACAGAACCCACGCTTTTTAATGTCAATACAATACATGGCTGGAACGTTCTCACTTTTATTTCACTGGCTGATCTTAATGATCCTTTTAAAAAACATAAAGCGAGACATCATCACGTCAAAACTAAAAGTTTATCGACTCAAATATTAAAGATACCACGTAAATAAAAGTGTAGAAAGTGAAAATTTAACACATATATATTCGTAGGTCTTGCAACGTACTGCAAGATGACATTCTGATGGCCAACATTGCGCAAACGCACATTTTCCCGGAAGGGAATAGGAGCAAGGCCAAGCTAGCGACCAGCCGAGGCCGGAGTTGAGGCAGTTCTTTAAAAAGGGAGAATCAATTAGATGTGAAACTGGAATCTATTTCGCACAAGTAGCGATTTCCTGATACATTAGGTAGGAAATTACTTTGGATTGGTATTGTTTGTTGAAACAGTGGGATTAATTCAGACGCGATTTGGCGATAGATGCGAGAGAGAGAGGGGATGGTGAAAGCTTGAATGGAACGGTACAGAGCATGACCTATTAATTAAATAGATAATCGAGCGGAGAGCTGTTGAGCTTTCACCTGTTATTAGGAAATTGACACAGTAATATGTTAGGGATAATATAATTAGTAACGATACGAATTTTTGTATATAAGAAATTTTGATAATAACCTGCATGTCAAAAACATGGAGTTGGTAACTAATTTATTAACTTACATTCAGTTTAGCCAAAAAAACATAACACCAAGACATAATTATTATAATCTCTGCGTATAAAAACTGCACATAAGAAACAACCTTTAATAGTCATTTTTTGCAATACTGGGAAACATTAAAAAAATTCTAAAATTCAATTCAAACCGTTTTCAATTCCATTTTTAATGATTGAGTGGAATGTTAAAAAAAAGTGTTTTTAGTGAGTTTTTAGTGAATTTTCTTAAAAAAAATTCACTAATGAGGAGATCCCGACTTTTGAATTTTGAAAAAATTTCTTCAAATGAGCGCTAATTAGGCCCCCCAGAAAACATATCCGGGGTCAGTTTCAATTTTTCTATGTTTATATATATATATATATATATATATATATATATATATATATATATATATATATATATATATATATATATATATATATATATATATATATATATATATATATATATATATATATATATATATATATATATATATATATATATATATATATATATATATATATATATATATATATATATATATATATATATATATATATATATATATATATATATATATATATATATATATATATATATATATATATATATATATGTATCACACCGATAACTCAAAAAATAATGGGCCGATTTTGATTAAATTTGGTGAAAAAATTCCTTTTGCAAATTGCTTGGATGAGTTTGCTAGTCAGGAAAATCTGCTTAGGTTTTCCCGGAAAATTTTGTGTTTTCTTTCAAAAAAAATTTATATCTCCGGAATTAACAAAGTAAGGGCAACCAAATTTGGTACGCAGGTTTACATCCTTATAGGTAAGTCACCTACCAAAATTTAGCTACTTAGGTCAAAAGACAAAAAAGTTATAGGCATTTAAAAATAAATAAATTGGGGTTTTCCTCAAAACGTCAAAGTGGCGATTTAAAATGTCAAAATTGCCAACATTTAGGCAAATAACTTAAATCTAATAAGGGCTATAGAAATAAAATGTCTCAAGAAGGATGTTTTACAAACCCTAAAATCTTAGTTTCAACCGTCATAGTCCTTCATTTTACTAAAATATTTGCAGAAAATGCATTTCAAAGAGACCCTTTCTCTGATGCTTGGCAGTAGCCTTAGCTATAGAGTTTATCATTTAATGGTATATAATTTTTGTCGAATTTTCGTAAAAAATTTATTAAGCTCAATATATCCGTTATTATATAAGATATGAAGAAAATTTGTATATATTAATTATAGGGTGTCTTGAGCTACATCTTAAAATTATATTTCTGCAATCACAGGCTGGCCCATAAGTCGTTGGTGATACAAATTTCCTTTTTTTAATCAAACATGCCTTATGTTATTGCATTTTCCATCGAAATATAATGCATATTTGTAAGAAAATAAATTCTGGACGCAGCAAGTGCGTTATGGTAGCGAATTTTGATCAAATGTTTCATATTTGAACAGCTCAATTTGCTATTAACCTATAAGGTTGACCAAGAAACGTGTTTTTCGGGAACATTTTAAATTTACTTTTGGAAATTTTTGTACATTTTCACACAATAAAGTTATTTTAACGGAACATGGCACATTATTTTTACTATATAGGTTATACTGGTAACCAAATTTGATGCCTGCTTTCTTAAAAAAAACCACATATTTGTTATTAAAAAGATTTGTATGAAAATTCACTACCATAACGCACTTGCTGCGTCCAGAATTTTTTTTAAATAATCTCTCTGAGGAGATCCAGATTTTTGAATTTTGAAAAAATTTCTTCAAATGACTGTGAACTAGGTCCCTTAGAGTCCATATCCAGGGTCAGTTTGAATTTGTATATATATATATATATATATATATATATATATATATATATATATATATATATATATATATATATATATATATATATATATATATATATATATATATATGTGTGTGTGTGTGTGTGTGTGTGTGTGTGTGTGTGTGTGTGTGTGTGTGTGTGTGTGTGTGTGTGTGTATAACACCAATAACTCAAAAAATATTGGGCAGATTTTGATAAAATTTGGTAAGTACCTTTCTTTTGAAAGTGGCTTTGACATGTTCGTTAACCAAGAAAATCGGCGTAGGTTTTCCTAGAAAATGTTGTGTTTCTTTTCGGAAAAAAATTATGTCTAAGGAAATAACAAAGTCAGGGCAACCAAATTCGGTACGCGTGTTTGTATTGTAAAGGGTCAACAACGTACCAAAACTTATGTCTGTGAGTTTAAAGACACAAAAGTTATGGGTAGTTAAAGGAAAAAAAAAAGAGTTTTCCTCAAAACGTCAAAGTCGGTTTGAAACGACAAAATTCTCAACATTTAGGCAAAGAACCTGAAACAAATACCGATTACAAAAAGAAAATACCGCAGGAAGAGTGTTCCGCAAACCCTTAAGTTTTAGCTTCAACCGTCATTGTTTTAGTAAAATATTTTCAGAAATTTCTCTGATGTTTTGGCCGTAGTTTTAGTTAAGTTTATGGTTTAACATTCTAAAATTTTTGGCTACTTTTCGTAGAAAAGGGCCGAAACTTTTTAAATTAAAAAAAAAATTCTTCAAATAAGCGCAAACTAGGCCCCGTTGAATCCATATCAGGGTTTACTTTCAGTTTTTATCTGTTTACATATTATAGGATGTCTTAAGCTTAATCTTATAAAACTTGTTTGGCAATCACAGGTGGCCCATATGTCGTTGGCGATACCTAAGGTTTTTGTTTTCCAACATATATACTTTTACACAAACTTATACTAATGCATTTTTGCATTTTTTATCGAAATATGATGGATGTTTGTAAGAAAAAAAATCGAGACGCAGTAAGTGCGTTTTGGTAGCAAATTTTCATTAAATGCTTAATAACTTAATTTAATAATAACTTAATAACTTAATTTGCTACTAACCTAAGGTTTGTTGATTAGTAACCCAGTTTTCTTGGAAACATTTTAAGACAAATTCATCTTTGGAAAATTTTAGCACATTTTCAAACAATAAGTTATTTAAAAAATATATGATACACTGTTTTTACTATATAGGTTATACCAGTAACCAGATTGATTGCATTAGAGAGACTACTACTATTTACTACTAAAAACATTTTTATGAAAATTAACTTCCATAACGCACTTGCTGCGTCCAGACTTTTATTTTAAGTACTTATTGCTATTTAAAGGCGTAGTTAGGATACGTGCGAATGTAAATTATAGCTAAGCAACGTCAAACACGGCTAGCTCCTGGATTGGTGATTTCTATAAAATGTCGTCTGAGTCTGCTGCACATGTAGCATAAAATTATTGCCCAGTTTTCATAAAACTTAGAGATTATCGTTCGTAATTAGCTTAGAAATGCTTATTAACCAAACCAATTGGAAGAACCGAAAAGCACAATTACCACAAACATGATAACAGAGAGTTATCCGCTAGAGACGTATTTTGACAACGAAGTTGTCTTCATCAGCTGTCGCTAAATGAACTATATGGGCAAAATTATTCTATTTATATACCTTTTTTTATATTTCAATAACACACCACGAGGGCTTACAGCCTAAATACTATCGTACCGTGGGTGTCGACAAGAAGGAAAAAGGCAACTTGTTAATTCTGGACTTGAAGGTTTGGAGGTTCGGAGGAGAAGGAAAAACATGTACCGGCAAGGAATTTCACAACTTGGAAGTCCTCGGGACAAAAGAGCAGGCATAATATTCTATGTCTGGTGACCTGGATAGTAAAAGGGTGCATTCTCTCTGTTCCCCTGGTAGATCTGTTGGGGGCAGCAGGTGGAGGAACTATGAAAAAAAGCTCATCTGAGCAGTGCCCGTGCAGATATCTATAAAAGAGAGAGAGAGATCACCAACAGCACGTCGGTGGGCAAGGGATGGCAGCCTTTCGGTGAGGGTAGGGTCACCGATGAGACGCATAGCTTTCTTCTGTATGAAGTCCAGGATAGCGAGTGTGGAAGCGGTAGCGGACGTGGGAGCAGTATTCAAGGTTTGGCCTTATTTTTGAATTATATAAGGTACAGAGATTAGCTGGTGAAAAGTATTTGCGAGCACGGAAGAGAAAACATAATTCCTTAGCAGCCGGTTCTGCAATTGATGTGACATGTTGGTTCCAATTGAGATTTCGATTCGCAGAACCTAAGCTTTACACTAAAAATGATAATATCGATGATATAATACCGGATGATGCAATACTGGATGATGAAATACCGGATGATGTAACACCGTATGATGCAATGTCAGATGCCTTAGTACCAGATGTGATAGCACCGAGGACGTAATACCGGGTGACGTAATTCAAAAACTATTGTTGTGTCCGGGGATCCGCTCAACCGGTGGTGTCGATGTTGAGAGCAACCATGGATTTGTGCTATTTTAAAAAGTGCTGAATTGACGTGACCCATGTCTGAATGCATTAAATTCTGGGGATTCACATTGCGGATTTCCAAACTTTCCAAAGCATTCAACTTACGATAATCCTACAACAACTTAAGATTACTATCGCCTACCTTATGTCCCGAGTCAATCATATGTTGGGCAACGCTAGATTTTATGCTCTATTGAATCTGAAATGAGCTATGTGCTCTTTTAATCTTATTGCTATTGATCTCAGCGTTTGCCCAAAATCGATTTTCTCGCAATTATTGCAAGATAAATGCCCGGTTTTTGTCTGAATTTAATAGTATCCTTTGACTCACCGAACGGGTTCTTCAAATTATCAACTTTATAAACAGCTCCTAAACTTTTTTTCTAACCATTTTGTAATAAAAGAATAAAAAGTAAACACAGCGAACTTTTTGGGTGCCCCATCGGATTCAGGCTTGGATGTCGTAATGTTAGTAATCGACATTTTTCACATATGCTTAGTAACTAATCTACACACAATGTCTGGAGGGAAACCGTTAGAAATCTATAATTTTGTTCATCTTTGAAATATCGTTTACTGCTATTTCCTATAAATCTCAAATTCTAGCCGACCTATATTTTTGATGACAAGAGTATCGAGGAAACGTAATTGGTCGTTGCTCTCCATTTCGTAAGTAAACTTGATTGAACGGAATCTACTGATCAACTTATTAACAAAATTATTGATCCTATCTTTGCTTAGGTCAAATATGGCAAAAATGTCATCGAGATATCTCAAAGATATCCTCGGAAAATACTGCCCCGCGCCAGCAAAGTCACTTTCAAATCGGTTCACGAAAAGTTCGGCAACGAAGAAAGGCAATGGGTTTCCCATTATGGTTCTAGCCCTCTGCTAACTAAGAACTTCATAGATCAATTATCCAAAAGTTGCCTTTCAGGCCAGATTACAAAATTGACAAATCAACAGTCAGAAAGCCAAATGCGAACTGTAGGAGATTTGAGGAGGAAATATTGTCTCTACTTAAATGCAGATAAGGGCAACAAAATCGTTATTCTTGGTAGGATCGAATACTTTGATAGAGTGAAAAATCTCATCAGAACCGGTCCTTATCGGAAAATAAGAAAATACCCTCTTCCTGGTATGACAATTCAGTCAAAAGTACAGTCAAAAGTTGCATCAATTTGATAGGTGAGAATACCAGGAGGAGGGTCACCTTATCGAATGCAATTGTACCTTGCATGCCTCCCGAAGTTCCATAAGCCAGTGAATGAAATGAGAGCAATAGTCTCCGGTATCGGTTCCCAGACTTATGAACTTTCCAAATGGTTATCGAAAGAGCTGAGTATAATGTAAATTCGACCTCCTGGTTTTGCGGTGAAAAATTACATTTAATTCATTAATAAAATCAAAGACGTGAAGTTAAAACCAAATGATGTACCGATCTCCTTTGATATCAAGTCGTTGTTCCCCAGCATCCCTATCGATATAGCTTCACAGTATCTTCGGGTCATGCAGGTGGGGGAATATATTATTAAGTTAACTTCACTATGCATGTCTGAGAGTTTTTTTCGAGTTGGCGGGACGATTTATCGGCAGACCGAGGAAACCACAGTGGGAAACCCATTGTCTCCCTTCTTTGCCGAACTCTTTATAAGACGATGTAAGAGTGGCTTTGCTGGCGCGGTGGAGTATTTTCCGAGCGTATGGTTGAGATATGTCGATGATATTTTTGCCATATTTGACCTCAGTAAAGATAAAATCAATAATGTTGTTAATTCAACTTATTAACAACATTATTGATTTTATCTTTACTGAGGTCAAATATGGCAAAAATATCATCGACATATCTCAACCATACGCTAGGAAAATACACTAGATTCCGTTCAATCAAGTTTACTTGCGAAATGAAGAACAACGACCAATTACTCTTCCTTGATACTCTTGTCATCAAAAATACAAATAGGTTAGAATTTGATATTTATAGAAAAAACTTCTACAAATCGCCTCATACCATCAGATTTCAATCATGCTTTCGGTCACACAATCTCGAGTTTGAGCTTTCTTGTTCGGAGGTTACTCAGTTTTCCTTTGAGCAGTAAGCAATATACTTGAGAGATGAACAAAATTATAGATATTGCGAGTTGCAGCGGTTTCTCTCCAGACATTGTGTATAGATTAGTTACTAAGCATAGGTGGAAATGCCACCCAAAAAGTTAGCTCCACTTCCCTTCTATCCTTTTCTTATAATATAGTTGTTTATAAAGTTGATAATTTGAAGAACCTTTTGGGTAGCCCAAAGGATACTATTGATTTCCGACAAAAATCGGACGTTCATCAAATACTTGTAACGCGGAGGTCAATAACAACAAGAACCATAGACCGCATATCTCATTTTATATTCAACAAAGCAGAAAAGTCTAGCGTTGCCCAACATATGATTGACTCGGGACACAAGGTAGGCGATAGTAATCTTAACCTTCAGCAAGGCAACCACAGATTATTGCAAGTTGGATGATTTGGAAAGTTTGTAAATCGGCAAGGTGAATCTACAGAATTTGATGAATTCAGACAACAATCCGATCAATTCAGCACTTTTTGAAATAGCACCGAATAATCCAGGGTTGCTTTCAACATCGACATCACCGACTGGACATCCACTGACACAACAAGAGTCCTTGAATTACGTCCCCAGATGATCCGTCATCCGGTGTTACATCAGCTGGTACTGAGGCATCTGATACTGCATCATACAGCGTTAAATTACCAGGTATTTCATCCCCCAGTATTGCATCATCGGCATTACATCATTTTTAGTATATAGTTTAGGTATACCGTAATTTTTCCCACACAGTTCGTTTAGCAACAGCTGATGAAGACAATTTCGTTGTCGAAACACGTCTCTAGCGAATAACTTTCCGTTATCATTTTTGTGCTGATTGTGCTTTCTCTTTCTTCTAATTGGTTTGGTTAACAAGCTTTTCTAAACTAATTACGAATGATAATCTCTAAGTTTTATAAAAATTGGGCAATAATTTTTTTGCTGCATGTGCACCAGACAGTTCGTTTAGCGACAACTACTGATGAAGTTAACTTCGTTGTCGCAATGCGTATCTAGCGCATAACTCTCTCTTATTATTTTTGTGGTTTTGGAGTGATTCTGCTTTTTGTTTCAGTTTCCAGCCACAGTACTCAACCTCAGTTTTCAATCGGAAGTGTTCTTGTTAAATCAAATTTTCAGTTCAAAAATGTTTTACCTCTGAAGCTTCGAAAATTATTTTAATAACCTTTATGCAAAAGCTGCTTTTACAGGAACTACACCACGTAACAAATTTTCAGATTAAGAAAAAATTTATGATCAATGTAATAAATAATATTTTTACAGGTCACAAGATGCCTATAGGGTAACAAAATTTATAAAAGTTAATATATCAAAAGATTGGGACGCATCAAGTGCGTTATGGTAGCGCATTTGCATTAAATGCCTCAAATTTGAATAACTTAATTTTATATAAACCTTGAAAGTTGAGTTCTGGTGCCTACTAAGGTCTTTCTCAAGGCAACATATCCACCAAATTTACTCATATTAACTCTGTAATTTTGGCAGATAAAAATTGCTTAGTAAGAAGACTCAAAATTGCCTAGGAACTAATCCAAGCCATTGATAGAGGAAAGGTACCTGCCGAGTTTTAGCAAAATCGGTTAATTACTTTTTGACTTATCGGTTGGATACCTGTATATATATATATATATATATATATATATAATATATATATATATATATATATATATATATATATATATATATATATATATATATATATATATATATATATATATATATAAATAAACCGATACCACTCTATTAGTCTTTTTTTGTAATACAAAATCACTAAAATGTCTTGACGCAGCAAGTGCGTTATGATAGCGAATTTTTTGAGAAATATTTTTATTGTTAGATATGTTTTTTTATGAAGGCATCAAATTTAGTAGAAAATATCCCCTTTATAGTAGAAACCATACACCGTATCTTACCAAAAAAACTCCATGGTTTAAAAAGTACAGAAATTTCCAGAACATAAACTTAAAAATTACCAAAAAACTGGCCAACCAATGGAAACAAGCAATTTACAGAAGAACTTTACCTGTTAATATATACTCGTAATTATTCTCAAAAGCCTTGTGTCCAAAGTTTTAAAAAAATTATATGAAAATTTGAAACAATATTCTTCACGAAACTTCACCATTTTTTACAAAGATTGGATAATCAATTTTAGACGGAAATTATGTAAAAAATTTTTTAAGAACATCTTAAAATATGTTTTGTTAGCGAACCTTTGTTTAGCAATTTTTTGGCACAAAAATTCGAAAACTACTTCTTGACGTGGATTCGCCAACATTTTTCTTAAAATAGCGTTTTCCATATTATTTAATAATGACTAAGGTTTCAGAAAAATTTAAGAAAAACCGTTTCCACGAAAACATTAACAAAAATTTATGGAAAGACTGATTAAATATTTTTTAGACGAGAATTTGCTGAAAAATACCACAAATTCAAATCGAAGTTGGAAGAAAATAAAATGTAAAAAAGTTGCTTTTTTAGCTTCTTACGCGCATTGGAACAAGAGTGAGTGAAGAAAGATATTATCACAAAAGTACTCATATTTTCACGAGCTGTCAGAAATAAAAAGTTTATTTAAGTCTGTCACTTTAAAGTTTTATTTGACATTTAGAAAAACAGTTATCAACTACTTATACAGGGTGATTCGTAACGCAATGGGCACAGAATATATGCCTTTAGAGGACCTCAAAACATGCCGATTTTTATACAGAATTTTTCTATGCCACCCATGGTTGGTGAGATATTGACCTCAAAAGATTCTTTAATAATTACAAGAAACACCTGTATTGCAGCAATGCCCCAAGATAGAACAACCAAATTTGGTAGATGTTTTTTTTTATCAACATCGTTATTCTAAAAACACCTGAATTGTATCTAAACTCAAAAAGGGATGAATTAGGGGTTGGGTCACCCTTTAAATGTCATAGCTTTTCAAAACCCTAACCTAATAAAAACTTAAAACCTATCGATTTTATAGAAAATTCAATCTTGTACCTTTTTCTCCTAACGTCAATTTTTCGACAAACCACCCGTTTTTGATAAACTTGAGATTTTTAGAGTTAAGATCGAAACAAAATTATGTCCCTTGAAAACTTTATTTAAAATTAACATATGTGAAATTTAACAAACGCTATTAAAAACTTTAAGTGACTTTATAGAAACATAATTTATTTTTGGGCAATTTAATTAGTTTTGGCGTTGATAAAAGAAAACCATCTAACAAATTTGGTTGTTCTATGTTGTGGCATTGCTGCAATATATAGCTGTTTCTTGTTATTATTAAAGAAGTAATTTTCCGAAGTCAATATCTTACCCACCATGGGCGTCAGAGAAGAATGTTATAAAAAAAAACGGTATGATTTTAGCTCCTCTACACGCCTACATTCTGTGTCCACTGTGTTACGATTCACTTGTGTATTCTAAAAATCAAATAGATAAACATATTGAGTTCATTTCTCTTACGAAAGTAGATGTTATGAATATGAATATTTTAATTCTTTTTTTCAACAGTTGCGTAAATAATCACATAATCTGACTGTTTTTCAGAATCAATTTAAAAAAATCGAGAAAGAGATCTCCCAGGGATAGAATTGAATACACTGAGACTTTAGAGTTGCTCTCCAGGGAGAGTTGGGGAGTATGCAGTTTATTCCCTTAACCTCTTGAAAACTGGTCCAAAACAGAAGCCGAATCGTTGGATTTGAAAAATATGTATATTTATGTATATATATATATATATATATATATATATATATATATATATATATATATATATATATATATATATATATATATATATATTATTGGCTAGCTTCATCAAAGGAAAAATAAAGAAAGAGACGGAATTATATTTGGTACCGTTTGTTGACAACACAGTCGCCAACACACTCAGTCAGGGAACATAAAGCTGTCCGCCATATATTTAAATAAAAGTATTATTATTTTACATACAAAAGTGCCCACTGTTCTAGGTCTAAATATCTGTCATTTACCATCACACTGTTTATATGTTTCATTCTATTATTCAATAAATACTTATCGTTTTAAACATGTAGTGTTTAGTGAATTTTCATTCAGAAAATTCACTAAAACATGGTAATACTTTTAGAATTTTTTTTTAATGAGCACAAATCAGGGCCTCTAGAACGCATATCCGGGGTCAGTTTCGGTTTTTATATGTTTATATATATATATATATATATATATATATATATATATATATATATATATATATATATATATATATATATATATATATATATATATATGTATATATATATATATATATATATATATATAAACGAATTTTTAATCCTAAAAAAAACAATGTTGGACACAATCTTTTATTTTAGGATTTGTCAAACTGCAGTTGAGGACGTGTCAAAAATAGGGCTGAGGGTGATTTTTGTGGAAAGATTAGTCTGACATTTTACCTTATATTTGAGCACTTTTGTAGCAGGATTTTGGTGGTTTCAGTATATTTTTTGACTTAAAAGATAAACTAGACCTAAGCTGACAGTTTGTATAGCATCACCAAGTGTTGTTATTTCACGCATTTTCCAAACTCTCCTGGTGCTACGGCATTAGAAGTGATGATAGATATAAGTTCGCGTCCACCATTTGTTAGCACCAAACTAAATTTGTCGGCGTCATTATGAAAATAGTTTTTGGGAGTTTGAGGTAGTCAAAATAAAGAACTTCTCAAGAACAGAAAACAGTAAAGGCTGAATAAATTAAAACTTTACATGTCTAGCTGGATACGTATTCCTAATTTTTGGACTATTGGGTTTAAACCCGTTTATTGCGTTATTGTTGTTGACTTCACAGATTAGAAAATACGGAAATTCGAAGCAATTAGAAAAACTGAACAAAACGTTGGTAGCGTGTCGCTGCTCGCAAGGTATGCTCATGGGTTCAGTAGCAGTCAGTAGTTGACGCAGGAGTCAGGCACTATCAGCCCACATTTAAGATGTAAAGTCAAAAATTTTGCTTCAATATTCACACAAAATCAATTATATCTTACAATCAATTATGCAGGATACTTTATTTTGACTATACTTTATTGTTTTTATCAACAAGTTAAGTTACATGTAACGTTTGTTTAGCATATTGCTGTTAAGTTAAATAAAGTTCAGTTATTACCACAATGTGGGGCATTCATTATTTAACGGTATGCTGAGAACATATCAAGGTCTCACGGTATCAAAGATTTGCCACTCAGTCGGATTTATTTATCAGCTCTAGCCACATTAATCGATCTCCAACCAGATGTATCTTCTTCGACGGTAGAAGTTGCAGTTAGTAACGCCATGATCGAATACAGCGACTAGCAGTTAGAGCAGTAGCATCGTGTCATCCTCACATGATCCTTCAGTCATTGATGTCGCAGCCAGCGTCATCGCGGCCGTTGTTGAACATCGCTACAGCGACGGTCAAATAGGAATGCTCCTTAAACCCTTTCTTTTATTCTCTTAGTATGTCTGTCCATTTATTTTGTTATCTTAGTCAAAATACTAAAAGTGAGTCTATTTGCTTGCCTGTCGGCACCATAACATAATATGACTTGATCGTCAAAGTCAACAAGTAAGCATTTAGTTAGATTGCTTAATTATTACGCCATATGAAGATTTCCAAAGATTACGGTGATCCTAGACAGTTGTAAAAAGTTTTTAAATGGATTTTTTTGCCTCATCTTTTTGCCAAACACAGTTTACCACGGAATTAGAAATAAACTCACTTTACCTCTCGTATACCTTCGGGGAATTTTAGTACACTGCTTATCGAAAATTAACCAACACCAGCATTACTTCAACACCGAATTCCTTCGTCACACATCGCAATTAAACTCCGCGACCCAGAAACAAAAATTTACATTACGAGAAAACAGATACCACAAAAGATACACGATAAACATTATAGATGCATAAAACTATCCACCTTGACACAGCACATGCAACAGGTAGCCTCCTCTTAACAGCAGGAAGCCCTCTACCTCTGCAATAGAAGTTCTACAAGTCAAATGAGGCAAATTTTATAATAGAAATGTCCATGTTTGTAAAAAAATGACATGATACAAACTAAGTGATCACACATCATGCTTTAAATATTGGCAACAATGATGAAGGTGAATGAAGGTAGAAAGGAAAAAATTATGACTAAATTACGACTTGATTAGATTATTTGGACTCAGGTGCTGGTTAACATGTCTTAATTTGTTGCCTGGTTGGATCAAAGACCAGCGTTTATCTTTGACAACAACACAACAACTGTGAATCATCGCAAATTCTAAAGCCTATTTTTCAAGCTATTGTATAGCACTTACAGAAAATAACGTTATGCCGCACACTATATATATATATATATATATATATATATATATATATATATATATATATATATATATATATATATATATATATAGACTGCAGTTAATAAAGGAGAAAGGCAAACAAAAAGCTAATTGGGTTTCTAATATTGAGTTACATTTGTTACTAGTTTGTTACGGAAACGTGGAAATTAATTGGAAATTGGAAGTATTCAGTGCAACGTGAGCCAGATATTTATCAGTTGCTTTCTCTACACGTGTTATAATAGGACGTGGTTACGTGCAGTGTGTTTTTAGAGAATTTTCGTAGAGAAAAGTGACTAATGCGATTTTGAAAAAAAAATTAATTGAACGAGATCTAGGCCCTAGAGAACAAATATCCGGGGTCGCTTTCAATTTGTATATGTTTATATACAAACATGTTGCAAATAAATTTTCTGCATACAATTTATTTAAAAGTATGATAATAACTGTTGAAACAGAAGTTTAAGACATTGCTCAATTCAAATTCAGCAAAATTTACTGCCCATAACCTGCACTCACCAATTTTCACATTCTAATTTGTCAATTCGGCCTTATTATAAGGAAAACTATTAAATTTTCAAAGCATTTTTGTTTAATGCGTCTTGATTTTTTGCATCTTTTGCAGCAAAACACTTCACATTCGTCTGTGGTGTTTAATATAAAGTTCGTTAGTCACATGGCATTTTGGACTTTTTATGATTGGAGACCCGAGTGGTGCCAAATTGCTTGCTTACAAATTTTTCTAGGGTACCAACTTTGGTTAAAATAGTTTTCCTTTTTCTGGAAATACAAACCTTATGTGAAAAAAATTGTAAAATGTTTCTCGATATTCGTCGCTAATGAACTTATGCAAGCCATTTACACGTGCGAAATTTCATAATCGTATTTTTTTAAATTACTGTAGTGGTACATAAACATATTATTATTATTATTATTATTATTATTATTATTTATTATTAATTCAAATTATACATTATGCCATACAAAAAAGCTATGCTTGTGCTTGCACTAGGACACGATTTTGAACAGTCTCTCCCTAAACGTATAAATGTCAAATTATTTTGCTCTTGTCACTTTTTGATTTTCAACTAAAAAATCTAAAACTAACCTTGTGTGTAACCTCTAGTTCACGCTCGTTTAAAGATATTTTTTCAAAATTAAAAAGTCGAAAGTACGCTAAATTTTAATCAAAACTTTGAATGGTTGAAACACCAAAGTTTTCTCTCTAGTGAATTCATTTTTAAAAAACATACGAATAGAAATAAAATTTAAAAAAAATCGGGACGTAGCAAGTGCGTTATGGTAGTGAATTTTTATTAAATGCCTCAAATTTGCATAACCCAATTTTCTGTAAAACTTAGAAAGTTCAATTTTGGTATGTAGTAAGGTCTTTCCTAAAGCAACGTACTCACCAAATTTCATTAAAATAACTTTATAATTTTCGGAGAATTTTTTTTTCAGAAAAAATAAAAATTTAAATAACCCGTTTTTTAATGAACTTAGAAAGTTGAATTTTGGCTCGTAGGAAGGTCTTTTGCAGGGAATTATATCCGTCAAATATTGTTAAAAAAACTTTGTAATTTTCAGAGAGAAAACATTTTTTTAAGGAAAACTCAAAATTTTCCCAGAAAACCTTGTCGAATTTTCCTGGATAACAATCTCATCCAAGCCATTAATAAAATAAAGGTACGTGCCGAGTTTCATTAAAATAGGGTAATTATTTTTTGAGTTATCATTTGGTTACTTATATATATATATATATATATATATATATATATATATATATATATATATATATATATATATATATATATATATATATTTATATAAATTGAAACTGACCCCGGATATGGGTTCTAGAGGTCCTAGTTCGCGCTCATTTGAAAAAAATTTTGTAAAGTCTCACTATCGATACCTCTCTAAAAAGGATTTTTTAAAAATAAAAATTCACTAAAACTAGGTCCATATTTTCTGCAAGTAAGAAAACATTCCTCACCCAAAATTTAGAAGTGGCGGTTTCCTTCTAAGGGGATTTTTAAAGTATGCGAAAACCTTATTAAACCTTTGAAAGGTTAAAGAGCCAGGTTCTCTCTCTAATGAGTTGATTTTTTAATATCTACAAATATAATTTTTTAAAATTGTCTAAATTTTATGTGAGAAAAAATTACATACTCATTCAAAACTCGTAAGTTGCGATCTCCTCATTATGGGAGTTTTTCAACGAAAAGACGCAAAAACCTAATCAAAACTTTGAAAGGTTGAAAACCCAAAGTTTCCTATCCAATGAATGGATTTTTAAATGCCTCCGAATAGAAATAAAATCTTAGGTCCATATTTTCTATAAGTGACAAAACATTACTCACTATTCAGGTGGTGATTTATTTATGTGTTTTTTTTAAATACGCTAAAGGCAAATCAAAACATTTAAGGATTCAAAACCTACAGTTGTCTCTCTAATAAATTGATTTTTAAATATATACGGCTAGAAATAAATAATTGGGTTTAATTATATTGAGAAAATTATATCAGTCAAAACACAGAGGTCTCGATTTCCTTATTACGGGATTTTTTAACTAACATACGCTTAAACCTAATCAAAACTTTAATAGTTTGAAAATACACAGTTTTTTCTCTAATGAATTGGTCTTTTGAATTTTTACGAATATAAATAAAAATGTAGGTCCATATTGAAAGTCAGTACGAAAACATTACATCCTCATTTAAAATTGAAAAGTTGGGGCATTTTTTCAACAAAAATATCCTAATATCTAATTAAAACTTTAAAAAGTTCAGGACTCACAGTTTCCTCTAACGAATCTATTTTAGTGGTGGTAATGATGGTAAGACTTTCCAAATTTTTTTTCAAGTTAGCGTGTATTAGGGCCCCAAGAATTCAAATCCAAGGGTTGTTTGAATTTTTATATGAAAGTATTAAAGTCAATATAATGAGACTTTAGATGTGGCTATAAATGATGTAAATAAACCTATGTTGTGAATTTTAAGTAATTTGGTTTACAAAATTTAGAGTTTTTTCCAAATGAAAAATAAAATGACATGCGTTGAAACGACTTAGTGGTTAAACTTCAATGCCTGGCAGACAGAGAAGTTGACTTCCATGCGTTGATTCATTGATTCATACAACATGTATTTAACCATACATCAACGGTAACCAAACAAAATAAATAACATGCATAAAGCATTCTACCCGAACCAACAATCGTGAGATTTCGGCCACACAAATATTGAAAATGGCAGACAACATAAAATAAGAAGTTTGCCAAGTTATTGTTTTTAACTGGGGAATTAAATCAATTTTAAAATACACTATATCTGTAAGTTGACGAACAGCCCCAAATAGAGAAAGTGTAGAATAATATAGTGGAAATGTAAACAAAATCAACTGAAGTCTCTATAAAAATAATTCTGTAACAGTTTGTTCATTAAAGATAAAATTAAACACAAGACGTCATCCAAGATCGAAACCGTCGTTGAATGTATTTCGAGTGACAATTGTTTTCATTCTGTAATTAATTGTTACGTTTACTTTTAACATAATATAAAATATCCTGGGACATGAAGCCGGCGTCAAGTATCATGCAAATAAAACGTTAGTTAACGTATCTCAAATGGTTCAGTACTAGAGTGCTTGTCTTCTACGCAGAAGGTTCCGAGATCGACTCCTACTCGATGAGTATATCGTTGTTGTTTATTTTTTACTTTGACATTTGTGGAAACAATGGTTTACAGACTTCATACGTTTGTCACCTTTCAATCTAAAATTATAATTTTCTACAGACATTTCGCTACTGTTGATATTTAAAAAACCGATTTGATTAGGTCTACTAAAACGAAATCATACAGGCAATTAATAAGGAAAAATAACTGCTACGTTAATCATTTGGCAGGCACTATATTTTTCTAAATATGAGATATAGAAGTTTCCTTCTGGAAAAAAATTTGGAAAAGTTTGAAAGAGACTTACACTATCAATCGTTATAGCAGAATTTAATTTTCTAGCTTCATAGAAAATTGGGTTCTGGGCATTTTTCGCAAAAGGATTTTTTTAGAGAGGTATCAATGGTAAATTTTTCACCATAATGATTTAATTGTACGCTGACTAGGACCTCTAGAATCGATCTTCAAGGTCTGTGTGAGTTTATAGTATTAATTTCAGTAATAAGCCATATAATAAAAGTGTACAATTCTTATGAAAATTCACTACTATAACGCGCTTGCTGCGTACCGAAATCTTTTGAATTTCTAAGGACATAAATAGAAAATTAGGTCCATATCTTCTGGAAATAGGAGAACATTACGTCCTAGTTCACAATTCAGAAGTCGAGATTTCCCAATTAGGTGATTTTTTCAACAAAAGTACGCTACAGTCTAATCATGACTCAAAGATGCATGGACATCAATCAACCGTTGTATGTCTATTTTCTTGAGTACAACAAAGCATTTGATAGAGTCCGCCACAACCACCTTATTCAATTGCTTAAAAGAAAAAATATAGACATGAAATATATTATAATAATAAATAATTTATACTACAGCCAGACGGCCAATATCAAAGTGGATAATGAACTCTCAGAATAAGTAAATACCTACCAAATTTGGTTATCATAAATTTTTTATTTTTTAAGAAAAAATTTTTTTTCAAATAAAAACTAAAATTTTTTCCGGAAAACCTCATCCGATTTTTCTGATTAACGAACTTATCAAAGCCATTTACAAAAGGAAAGTACATGCCAAATTTTATCAAAATCGGCCTATTATTCTCTGAGATAAAATTTCTTTTAGAAAGAAAACTCAAAATTTTCCCGGAGAACCTCGTCCGATTTTCCTGACTAACAAACTTGTCAAAGCCATTTACAAAGGGAAGGTACATGCCAAATTTTATTAAAATCGGCCCATTATTTATTGAGATAAGAATTTTTTTCGAATGAAAACTGAAAATTTTCCCGGAAAACCTCGTCCGATTTTCCTGACTAACGAACTTATCCAAGCCATTTATAAAAGAAAGGTACATGCCAAATTTTATCAAAATCGGCCCATTATTTTTTGAGTTATCGGTGTGATACATATACATATACATATATATATATATATATATATATATATATATATATATATATATATATATATATATATATATATATATATATATATATATATATATATAAACATATAAAAATTGAAACTGACCCCGGATATGGGTTCTAGGGGTCCTAGTTCGCGCTCATTTTTATAATTTTTTTTATCATATATTTTCAAAATTCAAAAGTCGGGATCTCCCTATTAGTGAATTTTTTCTACGAAAATTCACTAAAATAAAACGTGGTGTAAGACAAGGATGTGTACTATCGCCGCTATTATTTAATCCATACTCGGAAGGAATCATTCAGAGAGCGCTGGAAGAAAAAAACAATAGGAGTAAAGGTCAATGGAACACCCATTAACAATATCTGGTATGCAGACGACACCATACTCATTGCCGAAACAATAGAATATTCACAGAGCTTAGTAGAGCAAGTAGTGACGAGTAGCGAGCAGAGCGGACTTACCTTAAATATCAAAAAGACCGAATTTATGACCATTACAAAATCAGTTCAGCAGCAGGAAAACCTATGGATCAACGGAGAACTAGTAGAGAAAGTCAGTAAGTACAAAAATTTGGCAACAACTGTCAATGAAAATAATGAGTACACTGGAGAAACTAAATCAAGAATTGGACAAGCCAGAACCATATTTAACATAATGAGAAGAGTGTTATGCAGTAGAGATCTTAACTTACAACTTAGAGTCTGAATATTGAGGTGCTACGCTTTCTCGGTGCTGCTATATGGGATAGAATCCCGGACGTTAAAGAAAGATATAAGTGATCGACTGGAAGCATTTGAGATGTGGTCATATAGAAGGATCTTAAGGATAAGTTCGGTAGACATGGTAACAAATGAGGAGGTACTGGGAAGAATTAGAAAAGAAACGAAATATTGAACATAATTAAAATAAGGAAGCTGCAATATCTGGGCCACGTGATGAGAGGAGAGAAATATGTATTCTTGCAGAATATAATACAGGGAAAGATGCAGGGAAAAAGAAGCAGAGGAGGAAGACCCATTTCCTGGTTAAATAACCTGAGAAAATGGTACAACTGTAGTTCCGTTGAGTCGTTTAGAGCTGCAGCATCAAAAGTGAGAATAGCCATAATGATAGCCAACCTTCTAAGAGGAGATGGCACTTGAATAAGAAGAAGAAGCCTAATCAAAATTTTGAAAGTTCAAAAACTCACCGTTTTCTTTGTAATGACATGAATTTTAAATCTTTTACGAATCGCAATAAAATAATAGTTCCACAGTTTCTGTAAGTAAGAAAATTGTATAAGAAAATATACGAAACGACTACCTACATTATTTAAAATAAATTCTAGTTACTAGAAAAAATATAAAGTCTTTTGAATAGATGTTATAATATTCATAATATCTTATTTTAAGTTTAGTATTAGAGCCTTTTTTTATAAAAATAAATTACTTTCAAAGAATCATTGATATTTGCTTGGAGGCTGTATATTTACGAAACGCTTATCATTAAAAATAATCTTGATGATTATCAGCTGAAAAAATGCATTATATAGTGCTTACAATTTTGGAAAAAAGAACGTCCTTTCTCTGTATTTGTTTGCGTATTTCTCAATGCAATTTGTAACTTGTAAGCTGTTCTTTTACGTCACATGTCCCTGGATTTTTCTACGGCACAGAAGCAAGAAAAAGGAGGTTCTACATGATCGACGCCCCGAGATTACAACTTATACATTTTCTCCGTGGAAATAACTATGATTAAAGATTGCCACACGCAAACCTCATACTGGCATGAATACTGTAACACATCATGCAAGAAACTTTATTACCACAGAAAAGAAAACAAAGTATCTGGCTTTAGATGCGATTAAGCAGGTTTTACTGCATCTGTATTGCTTAAATTGCTTTAGTGTGCCTAATAGCGTAGTTTAGGTAAAGCAAAGAATAAATTATAGGTTATCAGCTTTGTTCTTGTTGTTTGTTGCATGTAGCTGACAAGTTACTGCAATATTCCATTTTGCTAAGTCCTGCTATCGGAAATTCACCTTGACTTATATTAAGGTAAAATCTTTTAAGGAACAAATGAATCTGTGTAAGGCTAGGAAGTTAGTTAATTTATCAGGTAAAATTCCGAAAGGCACTTTTAGCGATAAAGTGTTGCGCGTTTATTAAAATTTATATTCAGATTTGGTAGAGGCAGCAAATCCATAGAACGCAAACTAATGAAATAATTACTTTTGATAACCACAGGGTTGCTGGATTAAAAAATTTGAAATAAGGAACAAATCACCTTAAATAAATAATGTCTATTTCATTAAATAAAGTTGTCTGTATATGAGTGAAAAGTAATTTACTTTTCTAAGCCGTTTGCGTTTTAAAAATATTTTGTTACTAAAATCGGAATCACCCCGCAAAAATAATAACAGAGGGTTATGCGCTGGATATGCATTTCGACGAAGCTGTCCTTATCACTAGCTGTTACTAGCTAACCAGCTACTATACTCATTTTATATGTATAATTCTGCGGGATCGGATGACATTACACCAGCCATGATGTATAAGGGACCTGACATTTTGCTCACAAGCATATGAAGAGTACTCAGAGCCAGTTTGGCACTAGACTTGTTGCCAAAAGTGTGTAGGCTGCGAGCGTGTTGTTCTTCTCAAAGACCCATCGAGAGGACTACTCAATCAAAATCGTTTAGACCAATCACTCTTATTTCTCTGATACTTACGACTTGATGAAAGCTGCTCGGCAAATATATAACAACCGAAATACTAACGGAAAACCTGCTAAATAGAGAGTAGTTTGAGTTTGGAGTATTCATGTCACCAAAAACTGCCCTTCACTGTTTTCTAAGCATGGAGGTCACTAAAATATATAGATATCCTTCTAAGTGCATTTTGATAAGACATCTTTTAGATAAATCAACAGGGTTACAACTATCCTTGGTATGAGGAGACTTGTGCAAATGAACAGATTGTATGCTAAAAAGTGGATTGGTATATACGATATTAATTATGAAAACCTTAGCTGGCCGGTTTCCTGATGGCCGCCCACAGGAAGGCGCATCGTCTCCGCTGCTCATGGACGGGCTGCTGATAAGACTTAGTAACTAGAGTTTTAACTCTGGATGTTATGGGAGTGATTTTGTTATTCCAGCTAAAGGAACATTTACAGGGACTACTCAGAAATGCGTGCAATGTGCTCTTATCCTAGTAGAACGACAGATCACCAAGGGAGGCCTTAGATTCATCCAGGAAAGTCTTACAGTAGTACAGTTTACCAGAAAAACAGTGATAAGAAGGAACGTATCCTATATATCTGTGGGGTAAGGAAATTTCTGTACTGGAAGGGGTAAATATTGGGGAAATCTATACTGCGAGACACCTGGAGCCTGTTTATAAAGACAATAAAAAAATTGGTAATAAAACTTATGACGGTCAGACGAAAGTTCGACAAAAACTGGGGAATAAAACCTTGATTCTACACTGGCTTTACATCAGGGTAAAACTAACAATAGCATCTGCCATACTAGTATGGTGATCCCATTAATGTCTGTTTATGAACCTCCAGATGTAAGAGTAGGAAATCCATCTTGGCAAAATATTTTCAACCATTGTATTAGTAATAGCAGTAGTACGATTATAGAAGGAGATTTCAGTGCACACTTTAGCCTTTGGGGTTCACCCTCAGACGTTTCATATAGGATCAGGCTGGTAGAGGCAATAGACGATTGCGATTTCATTGTAGTAAATAATGACTTTCCAACTAGACTTACAAAACCATTGGAAGCACCTTCTATGATTGATTTAACCTTAGTAAGACCTGATATTGTTAACAAAGTCGCATGGAATGTATAACAAGATAGCTTAGGATCTGACCACGTTGCCATTAAAGTGGAATACAATGTAAAGTATATGGGTGCTGAAACAAAAACACCTTACTTAAGGTGAAGAGACACGACAGCAGACTGGGAAGCATTTAGAATGATTCTGGGTAACATACTAGAGCATCAAACAGCTTATATATACAATTACTGACCACAGCCGAGGCAATTAGTGAAGCTGTGGATACTAGTATGCAAAAAACAAGACCTGCAGTTAAAAAAAAAATTAAAAAACTATTCTGGTGGGATCGAGATTGTGAAAACCTTGCAAATTAAAAAAAAACAAGTATTATGCATATACCAGTCTATATCAAACTGGGAGAATTATTTACCACATAAGAAAATAGAGTCACAAGGCAACATTTCGTCAATAAACTAAACAAAAGCGTGCCAATAACAGAAAGTTTGAATTTTATAAGGCGAATGACATACAACAGCAAAGACACAAGCAGCCCACCTTCCAACGACAACATAATATCAGTGGTTCTACAAAAATTGCGCCGCCAAGCGCGAAAAAACATTAGTTTACGCATACAGTGTAATCCAACAGCTTTATGGAAAGCGTTTCACACTACAGCAGCTGTATAGTGCAGTGAAAGCTACTTTGAATACATCACCAGGAGAAGACAGAATGATGATCGGCAACTTATCAAATAGAGCGAAAGACGTATTACTGTCCGTTTACAATAACTGGTGGGAAATATACACATGAATATAGTGATTTGCCTTATAAAGAAATATAATCAGCTGGGCGAGAGCTTGTCGTACCGGCCCATTTCGCTATTAAACTGGACCACCAAGATATTTAAAAAAATTATAAAGCTTCGACTGGAATGGTATTAGTGTAGTAGTTATCCCTAAATCTCAGCACGGTTTTAGAAGGGGAAAAGGTGCAATAGATGCACTCGGTCAACTAGTTATTGATATTAACATTACGTTAAAAAAACAATATTTATTGTGCTTATTATTTGATATTCAAAGTGCATACGATGTCGTTAACTTGAGATTGCTAAAAGACAACTTAGCGAGCATAGGCCTTACCAATAACACTGCAATAAATATAATCCAGTTATATCACACTCGACAAGCATATATAAGAAACAAAAACAACCAGTTCATTGGACCGAGATATGTATACCAAGGTCTACACCAAGGGTCAATCTAAAGCCCGTCTCTTTTTAACCATTTAGATAAGATCCTTACATAATAAGTGAGACGATCAAGTTAAAGTTATACAGTATGCCGATGATATGTGTATCTACATCAGTCAGCCAACGATGTCAGAGTGCGTTGCGACTTTTCAAGCAATAACGGTCGACCTAGACTCATGGATTCATAGCAGAGGCTTTTGACTGAGCATAGGAAAGACCGCTGTAATGTGCTTTACCAGACACAGGTTGCGAATGCCTAATTTTCTACAACAAGGTACAGACATGATCAAAGTAGTCCCAACATATAAGTATCTCTGGGTATGGTACTTGATTCAAAATTACTATGGACGAAACACATAAAGGCATGTGAACAGGGAATTAATATATTACGAACAATTGTTAGTACGGACTGGGGAACTGACGTCGCAACATCCCTTTTCACATGAGTTACGTACGATGTATATTAGACTACGGCTGTGTATTATATTGATCAACCTCAAATACAATTACGCTAATAATTCAAAGAATACAGAGTAAAGCACTTCGCATTTGTGCAGGTGCAATGAAATCAACTCCAAGTGTTAGCAGAACCGCAAGAACCACCATTTTGAAATAAAATGGATGATTTAACAAACAAACTAATGTTCAAAATTAGATCCACGGAACAACTAAACACAGAAACAATGCATGAATTATTTGTCGAAACTCACTTCGGCAAAACTGGAAAAAATAAAAGGTCCCCAACACTGATTGAAACTTATGCAAACAGAAGTTTGAAGATAGAATAATTGTCTGTATATAATGTATAATGTATAATGTATATATTAACAATTAAACAGGCCAATGTCACCTGAATGACACAGGGATGTTCATGTACGTCAAAAAATTAACAATAAGAACGACAATAGCACACACAATAAGCATAACAATTAAGGAAAATTTTTCCTTAAATAATACAAAACAAAGATACCTATAAAACACACTTATAACGTTTATAACGTTCAAAAGATAAGAGCTGCAGAATCCAGATCCAATTCCAATATTGTTTTTTAGAGTCACCAGGTGCACTAGGATTATAGTTTATACTATGGCAACTACACTACAAACAAAGTGTTCATATTATAAGAATTTAAAAACAGAAGATAGTTAATGGTAGTTTATGTGTAAAAATCATCCACCGAGTAGCACGTTTTGTTTATAAGAATCGTTTTCACTTTTTTTTTTAAAAGCTGGTAAAGTGTCAACATTCCGTACATCTTCCGGCAACGCATTATACAACTTGCAGCCATTGTAAAACAGTGATTTTTGGTACAGAGCTGTGCGATGTTTGTCAGTTTGCAGATTATTTCTACCTCTTGTGGTATATCCATGTTCCACTGCATTGCGTATGTATTTGGTTTTGTTTTGAAAAACATGGGTTAGCACTTCCATGATGTATATGCTGGGGAGTGTAAGGATACCCTGTTCTTTAAAAGTGTTTCTGCAAGTGTGTCTATGAGGGATATTGAATATGATCCTCATCACTTGCTTTTGTTGTTTAAAAACTCGGTTTACTTCACTTGCTAATCCCCAGTGCGTAATACCAAACCTTAGTTGTAAGTAGAAACACGCATAATACAGTGACAACACAGTAAAGGTACTGCATCTTTGGGTAAGTGTTCTTATTGCATATGTAACGGATGAGATTCGCGAGCAAAGTTCATCGATGTGAACATTCCATTTTAACTCACTATCGATATGAAGTCCTAGTAGTTTTGTAGATGGCTGCAAGGTTACAGTTTGGCCATCAAGTTCTACGCTTTGTACAGTACCTTTTTTTGATTTTGAAGATTTAAAAAACACGCAAGTTGTTTTATCCTTGTTAAGTGCAAGCTTGTTTTTATCGACCCAATTGGTTAGAATTTTGAGGGTTTTGTCAGAATCAGCCATAATGTGCTCAACACTATGTCCACCTATCAAAAAGTTGGTATCATCGGCATAGGAGGCGACCGTTCTTTTGTTATCTGGATTGATGTTGTTTTCAGATTGGTGCGTGATGTACTGAAGTAGGCTGTTGGCATAGATAATGTACAGCGTAGGTCCAAGAACTGTTCCTTGCGGCACCCCAACCGTTACTTCAAAAGTCCTAGATAAGTAAGTGTTGGTAGAGTTAGATATTACAACTCTTTGTGTTCTGTCTGAAAGATAGCTTCTGAATCAGTCCAGTGCGGTGCCCGTCACTCCATACCTACACATTGAACATATAAGGATCTCATGATTCACACAGTCGAAGGCTTTGGAAAAGACCACAAAAACTCCCAGCGCTACCTCTTTTTTGTCAATGTGTTCGACAATTTGCTCCACAAACTCAACTATTGCAGTTTCAGTGCTTCGTGCTTGCCGAAAGCCATGTTGATATGGCGAAAGAAGTTTATTATCAGCAAGATAGGTTGTCAGCTTGTTATTGACTATTTTTTCGAGGGTTTTTGCGAAAGTTGGTGTTAGGCTGATTTGTCTGTAGCTTGAATAATCCGCGGGATCACCCTTTTTATATGTCGGTTTTGTGTATACTTCTTTCATTTTTGATGGAACGATACCTCTGGATAATGAAATGTTATATATATATATATATATATATATATATATATATATATATATATATATATATATATATGTGACAGTGGTAAAGAAACAACAAACCTGCAGCGCTTAAGCAATGTGCTTGATACCTCGTCCGGCCCTGCAGAGCTAGATGATTTGAGGGTATTTATTGCGTTTAGGACATCCTCTTGAGTAACAGGTGGGAATTTAAATTGGGTGCTCACTTGTGGTGTTATCCCCGCAACAAATGCTATATCTACCGCAGCAGGCAGATGAGCAGTTGCTTTTTTAGCAGCAGATGAGAAGAAGTCTCCAAACTGGTCTGGGAGGTCCGCATGTATGACAGGGTATTCAGTTTTACATCTTACATTCCTCCCTGGTAGTTCGTCTATGGTTTTCCACATAGTTTTGCTCTTGTTGTTGCTGCGGCTGATAGCTTTGTCGAGTTCGGCTTTCCCTACCCCTGTGTTTTAAATCCCTTGCAAATTATTTTATAAAACATTAAAGTTGTCACTCCCACATACTGCAAACAACCAAAGATAAACCACAATATTTTCAAGAAGACTGTTAATAAATACGATTATAAACATGTATGTACTGACGGGTTTAAACAAGAACGCAGATTTGGGTCAGTTTTTTATGTCCCATCACAAAATCAGAGCTACAAATATAGCCCAGACTGCAACGCTACGATTTATACTGCAGATCTATATGCTATCGAAAAAGCCTTGTCGTTTATACGTGACTCCAGTAGGGAAGCTTGCCTTGTAATCTGCGCTTCAAAATCAGCATTGACTGCACTAAAAACCACACACATAAAACAGCGTATCCATCCCATTGTTAACAGAGTAATTCACCTATGATATCAGATAGAAGTATTTATAAAAGGACATAGCAACATCGAAGGCAACAAAATAGCTGATAGACTATCTAAAGAGGCAGCCTTTCTAAGTAACTATATACCTCACAGTGACTTCTACGCAGAAATTAGAAGAGAAATCAAACAGTCTTGGGAAAAACTCTGGATTTTTATTATGGAAAATCAGCAGACCCTTACAGATTAATAAATACATTTTTACCACACACATGTGAGCCAGCCAAATACAATAACTTGAACAGGGTCAACTCAACGACGTTGTTTAGATTATTAGCCAATCACCGGAGGTATCCAGCTCATTTGCATCGCCTAGGAATTCTCAACAATGACAACTGTAACTGCGACCAAAGATCAGTAGGTGATCTTAATCACATTATTTTATCATGTCCACTTCATGAGACACAGCATACATATTTATTGGCTTTAGTAGATAGTTTTTGAAAGTGCACTACCCTTTAATTCTAAAGTATTTGTTATATTTGATAGATAGTTTAATGTATGTACTGTAAGTTTCATTTTTTAAACATTGTGATATCAGATTATAATTATATATTGTAGTGGCTAAATCATTAGGTACATTAATTTTTAGCTATAGTGTGAAGTGGTGTTACCTCCTTCAAACAAATAACTAGAACCGTGGTATATTGTGATCGACCACAGGTATCCATAGATCTGCTCTATAGTGAGGTCACGATTGCCTTTAACACCCTACCCTAAAAATACCTATCTATCAGATTATCATATTTATTTAGATTAGCAATACTTTTGGGAGGTTGACAGATCTGGATGTGGCTTGACCCCCACGTTCTTTTTTATTTGTTTCGCACTGCCTAGAGTCCTATATTTGTGGGCGCCCCAGACTAGTGCCAGGTCATATAGAAATTTAGATATCTAGATAATCGTTAGTTAGAATAAATTGCTTGCGCTGACGCCAAAAGAAAGGATACATTAAGGAGAAATTTCTCTTCAATCAAACAGATGTGTTAACGTAACAGAGTATTACATTTATTCATATAAATTAAATTTGGAAAAGCAAACCAAATTAAATTAACATGGTTGGTAAATCTCAATTCAACATTAATCAAACACAAATAAAAATCAAATAAATAGCAAGAACTTTAATAAAATGAAATTATCATTTCACACACATTTGACAAAAAAATAATAAGATAAAGATGGTTGTATATTACTAAGATATTAATGTTAGCTACTTGAGGTATATATAAAAATCAAATGCTGTATTCTACAGCTCAAAAGCAAACACAGATTATTAGATAAGTCACTTGACGTTTGTGAATCAACTCGGTTAATTCTGCAATGAGTTAACTGGCCAGTTCTTTGAGTGATGCTCCAAAACAATAAAATATTCCTTCGTGAAATTTTTACATTGATTATTGAAAATGAGAGATGTTAAAAAGAATGTACAGGTTAGATATTTTACAGACAAAATTTTCTAATTATTATTTCAAGAATTATGTGTTTAAATTCACAAAATTGACAAAATTCAACAGATTAAACAGGAGATTTACAGTTATCGTTATATCATCTGGCTGACACTGTTTAAGTTCAAATTTGTTTACGTTATTTTGGAAAGTTCAAGTTATAAGGCTTCAGATATTATATTGCTGCATGAAAAATTCTGCCGGTTCAGAGAAAAGAGTTACATAGACTCACCAAATCTTCCTTCCATTAATTACCTGATGACTCTATAGAGATGCCTTCCAAGTGGGATCAACTATGAGTACCTGACAAAGGTTCACACACTCCAATAAGAGAGGAGAAGTTGGAGAAAATGAGTGGTACTTTCCACTAGCGGTTATTGGGCTGATGGATTTATTGCTCCAATACTAGGAAACCATTTGACAACTATGTCACTGTTCTGAATTCGCTTGACGAAAACTTTGCAAATCGCAATTAAAACGTGAATTTGCTTAAGTGAAATTCACTGCTAACTGACTCAAGCTTCGATAACATGCAGGAACTCTTTCTCATTAACGTAAGAAATGTATCGGGTCGGAAACAAAGAACCACAACTTCACTCGCGTTTTTATGCTAAATACAACTTTTATTTAAACTCGAAAACGGCTCAAATGACTTTAAACAATCACTGACAATTATTATAAGGTAGTATAGATAACAGAAAGGATTTTATCTCCCTTTTTTAAGAAAAATTTTAGCCACCGCAACTAAAGGGTGTTTACTCGATAAGCGCTAGGCTGTGACTCCTCTCGAGCTAACGTCTGTTTCCGTTGAGATTCAAATTCTCTTCCCCTCACCACTTACGTCCCACGCCTATAGTTCAGGGTTTCAAGGCTAACTCTATGACAGACATTGCAGATATGGTCTCGACTCCCCTTTAACATTGAAAATGGACTCGCACCCTCAAGGTTCTTTTAATATGATAAACTAATAATTTGTTACAGAACATTCTCAACGGATATTTTGTTTACTTAAACGCCCTTCCAGGAAAATGCGACATATCATTTATTAACAAAGCCATATTGCGTCTTTAGATGTTTGAATTTTTAACGTGCTTTCCTAGCCTGCAGTAAAGGGGTTTACGGTAGTTACAGATTTAGCGACTTTTCATCAAAATAATTATATTGAAATCAAAACATGAATTGCCTTACAGATATTGGATTGTCGGTTATTAATTAAGTATCTTACGGGTTTATTTTGAATATTTAAAGTAGTAACGAAACGCAATCGTTACAGTGGATGAGTGTAGGCTTAAGATTAATCAATGTTTAACATGATTTAACTTCGTTTAGAATGCTGTAATTTCCCTAATGTTTTTCCTACTGTTACCCTTACCTCTCCGTGGTGTTCCTCTTGCGATGTTAATAGATACCACGATACACTCCGTGGTCGTGAGAAGTGTCCCAGTGGACCCCATGTCTCCAATCCTTAATTAGTATTGATAAAGTTAATAAAAAATTATTTGACATGTAGGATCGCAGTAATGGTCAATTTTGTTGATTTGTTAAATGGCACAATTGTATATACACATGGCTACCTCTAAATTAATTAAGTATTTAGTAAGTGTTAATTTTGTTAAAATGGAACGGTTGGATGCACACATGTCTACTCCTTAACCAAATTAATTTTTTTGTGGCTAATGGTATAAACAACCAGAAAGCCATCCTCCCCCTACATTATCACCACCACGACCACGAGGAATATAGTTCTGGTTATTTTCTAAATTATGTTAAATGTAATTCCGACAGAAGTTAAATTACAGTTATTCAATACAACTGATTTTAGCTTATTGCATATGTAGTTTGATCGAAAGATACGAGTTCGATTTCGCAACAATAGATTTACAAATTTTAAAGATATAATATTTTTGAGAAATGTATTTGCAATTTTTTATTGAAAAACTGGACTGTTAAAACACTGCAACGAACTTAGCCTCAAAAAAAAAAATTTTGTGTAAAAAAAGAAACCGGAAGTCGTTTCCATTGTAACATGTGTGATTTTTTTAAAATTTAAATTCGCTAATATAAATTGATTGCTAGGTTAGGTTATTTTGAAATTCACTTGACGCATGTAATTTGTTGCATTTTTGTAAGAATTGTATGATCGAAATACTCTTATACCGAGTTGCGCATTGAAAACCGAACAGACCAATTTGCGTCCAGAGAATATTTTTTTTAAGAAACGCTGAAACACGTCAATTTTAATATTGAGGGGGACATGTTTTGACATAAAACTAAACTTTGTCACATCAACCCCTTAAGGGTGGTGATAACAACCCTTATATTTTAAATAGAGAACATGGGTCAAGTGATACATCATTTTCTTTCTTTTCTAAATTCAGTACACTAATTTTTTTGGAAGTTCTGTCAGCTCGTTAAAAATTATTCACAGTTGGTGTTGCAAGAACGTATTTCATTCATTGCAATAAGAAATGAACTAGTCAATTTTTCTTTAAAAAAACTAGAAAACAAAACCAAACGTTCAAAAATATTTATTCAGTTAGGTAGATGTTAAAATTGACCACCAGCTTCCATACAAAAGTACAAATTTTGCTCAAAACGAGCTCTGACATTCTGGAGCATTTGTGGAGTTATTAGATGGCATTGTTTAACACTGCGTCGTCGTAATTCTTCCAGAGACTCCGGTTCTGTTGCATAAGTTCTAGTCTTTAAATGGCCTCATGGAAAGAAATCTAAAGGAGTTAAATCCGGTGATCTAGGGGGCCACTCAATAGCACCTCTACGCCCAATACATTGTCCTGGAAACTCTTTCTTCAAAAACTCCCTAACACGTTGTGAAAAATGCGGAGGAGCTCCATCTTATTGAAACACTAATTGATTTTCTTGATAGCGATAATCATTTTCAACAATGTGAAATAGTAGAGGGTAAACGATATCTTCTAGTAACTCCAAATACGTTTCGCCACTTAAATTGCCATCAAGGAAATTTGTTCCGATTAAACGGTCTCCAAAAATGCCAGCCCAGACATTCAATTTCTGTGGAGTTTGAGTGTGGACTTCGTGAAAATGGCTTGGATTATTATCTGCCAAATAACGACAAATATGACAATTGACTGTAAAGTTTAATTAAAACGTACACTAATCCGAAAAACATATATTGAACAGAAAGTTCCCGTTATCAGCTATTTGTGCAGTCATAACTTCACAAAACTCCAGCCGCCGATCAAAATCATCTTTATTCAGTTGTTGTACAAGATGAATTTTATAGGGGTGAAATTTATGATGCTTCAATATTTGCTGAATAGTTCTTCTTTTAATGTTTGAAACAGTGGCTAATTTTCTCGTGCTCAAAGTTGGGTCTGCAGCAATTTGTCCTAAAACTTCAATCTCAGTAGTCTTAGTTCTAACCAGAAATTCACGTGCAGGATCCCATTTCTTGTTGGCTACTGAACCACTTTGTCGAAACTTTGCAACTAACCCCAAAATGTATTTTTGGTTAACAAGTCTGTTCGGATGTCGTTCATTAAACAAATTTGCGGTACGGTTGGCACAGTCATCGTTTTTGAAAAAGAAGTAATTATTTCAACTCTTTCTTCTACAGAATACACCATTGTGAAATTAATTTTCGGTAGTACGATCAAGTATCAAACCGACCGTTAAACTGAAATAGTAAACCATTTCTCTCATTCAGATAAGAAATGTTCTGATAGTCAATTTTTTGTTTACAAACCAGAAAAACATTGACTATCAGCACAATTCTCATCGGAATGAGTTAAATGCGTTTTTGCATCTTCAACTGTGAATAATTTTTAAACGAGTTGATAAAACTTACAAAAAATTAGTGTGTTGAATTCAGAAAAGAAGGAGCTTTCAAATGATGTAACACTCAATCCATTTCCCTATTTAAAATATATGGATTGTTATTACCACCCTTAAGGGGTTCATATGACAAAGTTGAGTTTTATGTCAAAACATGTCCCCCTCAATATTAAGATTGACGTGTTTCAGAGTTTTTAAGAAAAAAATTCTCTGGGCGCAAATCGGTCTGTTTCGTTTTCAATGCGCCACCCTATATAGCAGATGATTTTTGTTTATAGTTATCGTGAAGTTTATAAACATGTTTAATTTTCTTATACTTGATGATGCCATCAATGTAATCGGAATGCAGAGAACACGAAAAGCTATTGCAAAGTCACAGAACAGTTTGTACCCTGCATTTAGTGTGGAACGATTTTAACAAGCAGAAGCAACTATAATAGGTGAAAAATAGTACCTACAGCATTTATTTACAAATGTTACCTTACAGAGAGAGCTTCCCCTATAAAAATGGCACATTGTTTGGTATACGTTTGCCTCAGCTACCAAGATTGCTACATCTAGGTCACTGAGTTTGTATGAAAAGGCAAAAAATATCTGCATTTGTCTTAGAAAGACAAAAGGCTGTATATCTTGCAAATTTTACGTTTCGGTAAAAAGAGCAAACGAAGCAAATACTCAAACAGGAAGTTGTAAATTTATCGCTAACGTACAACCAATAAAAAATAACGATTCGGTGTTTTTAGAGCAACACGAAACAATGTCCTGATATTGATATAAAAAATATTGGAATAAAAATAAAACATGTTCAAATATGTAGCTTTCAAAACATAAATCAGATAGGTTAATGCAACTTCCGATAATTTAAAGTTTATTTATCGGAATAGATGTCCATTATTATTTTTAGGAAATTTTCGTAGAAAAAATTCGCTATTAGCGTGATCCCAACTTTTCAATAACCGTTTGATATGGTACATCGAAAATAACCTTTTAAGGACAACTCAATGCGGCTTTAGAGCAAGCCGGAGTACCACAGATAATTTGTTAGCTTTGCAGACCGAAGTTTTACAAGGTTTTATTTGTAAACAAAATACAATAGCTGTCTTTTTTGATTTTGAACATGCCTTTGATAAAGTCTGAAGGCTAGAGATTATAGAAAAGCTGGAAAGTTTGAACATACATGGAAATATTTTAGAATTCATTAACAACTTCCTACAAGATCGTACATGTAATGTTAAATTAGGAGATGTCCGGTCTTCATTATTTAAATTGGAAAACGGAACTCCACAAGGTTCAGTACTAAGTACAACTCTTTTCATAATAGCAATAGATGACATTACTAAGCTTGTTAAATCACCAATTTCAGTATATCTTTATGCAGATGACATAGTAATTTTTGGTAGAGGTAAAAATATTAAGAAAACACAAGCAATGGTTTTTTCTAAAATTTTAAATAATAATTGTACACTCAAACTTTGTGGAGAACATATAGAAGTAGTAGACAAAAAACTATTCTCAGGTTTAATATTTGATACTAAGCTAACCTGGAAATATCATATAGAAAATCTCAAAATTGAATGTATTTCCAGAATTAATCTTTTAAAAGCCATATCACATTTAACTTGGGGAGCTGATGAACAATCATTGTTAACAGTCTATTTAGCAATCATACGATCTAAACTAGACTATGGAAGCATAGTTTATGGTACTGCAAGTAAAAAACTAGTAAATTCTCTTAACAGCATTTAAAATAGTAATACTTGGAGCTTTCAAAACGACGCCAACAATATCACTGTGCGCTGAAGAATACAATCTACCATTATATTTGAGAAGAAATATGTTGCTGCAACAACATGCAGTGAAGATTATGTCGAATGCAAAAAATCCTTTACACCAGGCGTTTACAATGTTACCTCTAATTAACAGATTTAACGCCAAGCCAAGATATTGTGCTCCTTGGTATGTAAGATTTCTTCGCACTTCAGATACCTCTAGAGACGTAGCTCCTCTGCCAAACACCAAGTTAAGTAATCCTCCCCCTTGGTCAGATACACAGGTTGTAGTAGATACCTCTCTCTTAGAATTCAGCAAGTATGTCCATCCGTCACAACTTTTGCAAAACGCTTTCTATGACAAATGGTCTAAACATGCAGATTGTGATATTTTATATACTGATGCATCAAAAAATGATGACGAAGTTGGATGTTCAGTCATAGAAGACAGAAAATATCACAAATTTAGATTACCATAATCTGCTAGTGTTTTTACCGGGGAACTGTTCGCTCTTCTTCAATCTCTCACAATACTTAATGACGATGAGAACCCGGTACCAAAATATATTATTTGCACAGATATTCACTGTCATCCCTCCAGGCACTTACGAAATGAAGAACAGATAACATCCTTGTTCACAAAATAAAAGAAATGTTAACAAACTTGGAAATGATAAGCAACACGTCTGTCTTATTTTTATGGGTATCATCGCATATCGGTATTTAAGGCAATGAGATAGCAGATTCGGAGGCTAAAACAGCTATAAAAAGCGGAACAAAAATTGAATTCAATATGTGTTATGATCTCATCGCTGCTTACAGACGTCTAACTTTTATTAAGTGGCAGGATTTTTGGTCAACAAGCAATACCAAATTACATTTGTTTCAACCAGTAATTACAAAAAGTAAGTTACAATTTAAAGTAAAACGTAAAGACAGCGTCCTTGTCAGAAGACTAAGATTAGGACACACAAAGATGACACACCAACATCTTCTAGAAGGAACACCACCCCCTACATGTAGTCAGTGCTGTGTACAACTACCAGTGTCACATTTCTTATTCAACTGCAAAGACTATGAACAAGCAAGGAAATTTAGCAATATGCCTAGTTTGATAACTACGGAAGTTCTACAGCTTAAAAAATTAAACATAGAGCGTGTCATTGGTTTTTTGAAATCATCTGAATTTTATAATAGACTTTAATTTATTTTTGATATTTGTCACTTTTTTATGGTTACTGTTAATTATAAATAAGGTTTACAAATATTTGTTAAATAATTTATTGCCCTATTAAATATTTTAGGTGCCATTGACAATTAATGTTGAGGCACCAATTTTTCTTTAAATATATATTTTTTTAAGTTCTTCTAATAAACACGAACTGGGCCTCCTAGAACACACATTTGAGGTCAGTTTCATTTAATATATGTGATTAGCAACAGTTATTGCACATAACTGACAAAGATTAGGTTCTTTTGATGCAAAAATGCTAAAAACTGTAAAATGAAATTCCTTTCAATTTTTTTTATTTTTATTCTAAAAACGTTAAACTTGCCGGTTGAAACGGTAAATTTGGCGATTTTTAAGCAAAGAATCTAAAACGAAAGTGGATTTTGGACAATCAACATTACAGGAAGTTTGCTTAGTGGGGTCTTCAATATAGTTATTTTAAGCTTACATTTTTGTAAGACCAATTCGCTGTCAAATAAAAACCGACATTAGAATCTTAAAATTTTTGTTTTACCAACGATGACGAATTAGCCCCCAGGACACATATCTGTATCGGTCTTAATAAAGAAAGAAAACATCAATAATAATTATGTAAACTGTTCACAGTATCATATCTGCTTGTTAATGAACAGCTTATACACAAACAGCGCTAATCTTTATATTAATAATACAACACGCTAGGTTATTTAACATAGCACAATACGGATTATAACATACGTAACATTCAATCAATTTCCAGTAAAGAATCTGAAGCGCATAGAGTTTGTGGAGAACAATATTACAAGAGATATATTTCACGTGTTTTCAGATTTCCATTTTAGTGAATTTTCTTTTAAAAAATTCACTAGTGAGGAAATCCCGACTTTTGAATTTTAAAAAATTCCTTCAAATGAGCACTAATTAGGCCGCCGAGAACACATATCCGGGGTCAGTTTCAATTTTTATATGTTTATATATATATATATATATATATATATATATATATATATATATATATATATATATATATATATATGTATGTATGTATGTATGTATGTATGTATGTATGTATGTATGTATGTATGTATGTATGTATGTATGTATGTATGTATCACACCGATAATTCAAAAAATATGAGGCTGATTTTGATCAAATTTGGTAAATACCTTGCCTTTGTTAGTGGCTTATGTAAGCCAGGAAAATCTGCTTAGTTGAAATAGATTAAACAATGATTTGTTTTAATTAGACACACGGATTCCCTCGGTCAGTAACAGTTCTGAGCTGACTTTAAATGTATGGAATCCACGATATTATAATGCATGTTTGTAAGAAAATAAATTCCGGACTCAGCAAGTGCGTTATGGTAGCGAATTTTTATTGAAGGCCTCAAATTTGAGTAGCTCTATTTGCTATTTACCTATACGGTTCGTTGGCCGGGAAACAATTTTTTTCGGGAACATTTTAAGTTTATTTTCGAAAAATTTTTGTACATTTTCTAACAGTAAAGTTATTTTGTTGAAATATGGTACATCGTTTCTACCATACATGTTATACTGGTAACCAAATTTGACGTCCGCTCTCTTTACAAAAAATACATATTTGCTTTTTAACATATTTTTATGAAAATTCACTATCATAACGCACTTGCTGCGTCCAGAATATTTAGCTATGTACAGGAAATAGGCCATTTTGCTAGTCTTGCAAAATTAAATATTATCGTCGAAGGTAAATACTGTCTGAGTAGGCACTAAATAAAATCGCTTTCTTTAAATATATAGGGCTTATAAAAATGTAATACTTTCTTATTCGGAAAGTAAACACCACCCAGACTTTTGACTTTGTAATTTTGTGTAGCTAACAGCTGACATAGGATACAGTACCTATTGGTGTCACTCACTAATTATTGGCACTTTGTGCGTGTTCAGCGAATATTTGTAGAAAAATTCCATAAAGAGGAGATATGTGTGTGTGTGTGTGTGTGTATACAAGGTGGCGCATTGAAAACGAAACAGACCGATTTGCGTCCAGAGAATTTTTCTTTTTAAGAAATGCTGAATAACGTAAATTTTATTATTGAGGGGGACATGTTTTGACATAAAACTCAACTTTGTCACATCAACCCCTTAAGGGTGGTGAAGCAATCCTTATATTTTAAATAGGGAACATGGTGTTACATCATTTGAAAGCCCTTTCTTTTCTGAATTCAGCACAATAATTTTTTTGGAAGTTTTATAAAGTCGTTTAAAAATTATTCACACTTCGAGTTGCAAGAACATATTTCATTCATTGTGATAAGAAATGCACTAATCAGTAAATTCTTCGTTAAAAAAAAACTAAAAAAACAAAACCAAACGTTCAAAAATGTTTATTCAATTAAGTAAGTCTTCAAATCACCACCAGCTTCCACAAAAGTACAAATTTTGTTCTAAACGAGCTCTGCTATTCTGGAGCATTTGTGGAGTTATTAGACGGCATTATTCAAAAATGCGTCGTCGTAATTCTTCCAGAGACTCCGGTTCTGTTGCTAAAATTCTACTCTTTAAATGACCCCATAGAGAGAAGTCTAAAGTAGTTAAATCCGGTGATCTAGGGGGCCACTTAATAGCACATCTACGCCCAATCCACTGCTCTGGAAACTCTCTCTTCAAAAACTCTCTAACACGTTGTGAAAAATGCGAAGGAGCTCCATCTTGTTGAAACACTAATAGATTTTCTTGATAGCGATCATCATTTTCAACAATGTCAATTGGTAGAGGGTAAACGATATCTTCTAGTAACTCCAAATACATTATGCCATTCAAATTGCCACCAAGAAAAATTGGTCCGATTAAATGGTCTCCAAAAATGTCAGTCCAGACATTCAATTTTTGCTCAACACGAGCTCTGACATTCAGGAGCATTTGTGGAGTTATTAGACGGCATTATTCAACGATGCGTCGTCGTAATTCTTCCAGAGACTCCGGTTCTGTTGCGAAAAATCTACTCTTTAAATGACCCCATAGAAAGAAGTCTAAAGGAGCTAAATCCGGTGATCTAGGGGGCCACTCAATAGCACCTCTACGCCCAATCCATTGCTCTGGAAACTCTCTGTTCAAAAACTCCCTAACAGGTTGTGAAAAATGCGGAAGAGCTCCATCTTGTTGAGAAAACTAATAGATCTTCTTGATATCGATCATCATTTTCAACAATGTCAATTAGTAGAGGGTAAACGATATCTTCTAGTAACTCCAAATACGTTTCGTTACTCAAATTGCCATCAAGAAAAATTGGTCCGATTAAACGGTCTCCAAAGATGTCAGCCCAGACATTCAATTTCTGTGGAGTTTGAGTGTGGACTTAGTGAAAATTTCTTGGATTATTATCTACCCAATAACGACAATCATGACGATTGACTATAGATTTTAATAAAGACGTACACTCGTCTGAAAAACAGATTTTGAACAGAAAGTTCCCGTTATTAGCTATTCGTGCAGTCATAACTTCACAAAACTCCAGCCGCCGATCAAAACCATCTTCATTCAGTTGTTGTACAAGATGAATTTTATACGGGTGAAATTTATGATGCTTCAATATTCACTTAATAGTTCTTATTTTGATGTTTGAAACAGTGTCCAATTTTCTCGTGCTCAAAGTTGGGTCTGCTGTAATTTGTCCTAAAACTTCAATCTCAGTAGTCTCATTTCTAACCGAAAATTCACGTTCAGGTTCCCGTTTTTTTGTTGGCTACTGAACCACTTTATCGAAACTTTGCAACTAACTCCAAAATGTATTTTCTGTTAACATGTCTGTTCGAATGTCGTTCATGAAACAAATTTGCTATACGGTTGGAACAGTAATCGTTTTTGAAAAAAAGAGTAATTATTTCAACTCTATCTTCTACAGAATACACCATTGTGAAATTAATTTTTGGTAGTACTATCAAGTATCAAACGGACCGATAAACTGAAATAATAAACCGCATTTCCCTCATTCTGATAAGAAATGTTCTGATATTCAATTTTATGTTTACAAACCAATAAAACATTGACTATCAGCACACACAACTCCGCAAACTGGGACGAAATGCGGGATTACTTTTCCTCATTTCCATGGGCGTCTGTCTGCTTCTCTCATCCTGACCCCTCTGATATCTCACAAAACGTCACCGAAATTATCCAAGCTGGCATGGAATTATTTATTCCACGTACACAGAAAACCTCTTCAGCCACTCAAAAGCCCTGGTTTTCTAAATCCTGTGACAAGGCCAGACTTGAAAAGGTCAAAGCTCACAAAACGCTTCTACACAATCCCAGTCAAGAAAATCGTCAAGCATTCAACGACGCAAGAAACCGCTATGTCCGCATTCTTTCTGAGGCAAAAAACTCGTTTAATAACCACATCAAAAACAAAGTCCTCTCAAGCTCCAACGGCGGCAAACCCTTCTGGACTCTTGCTAAGTCTATTGGGAATAATTTCTGCAAGAGCACGTTCCCACCTCTTGTCTCAGGTGATGAAATTGTTTCTACCGCCCTGGGCAAGGCTGAACTTTTTGCTTCGTTGTTCGCCGGAAATTCTACTCTCAACCCACCTCCAAATGTTCAACCACCAACAGTCCCCAATGTCGCGCATAAAATGACTGATATCATTTTCCAAACTAAAAAGGTACGAAAGATGCTCTCTTCTCTTAATACCAGGAAAGCCTCTGGCCTTGACGAGATCCCAGCAATTGTTCTCAAAAAATGCGCACCAGAACTTGCTCCTGTCCTGACTCGTCTGTTTCAGATATCTTACAATAAAGGCATATTCCCTAGTAACTGGAAAACTGCTCGAGTACAACCCATCCCCAAGAAAGGATCCAAAGCGCTTCCTAGCAACTACAGGCCTATTTCTCTCCTTTCAGTCATCTCTAAAGTGATGGAAAAGTATATAAATACCGAACTACTAAAATTCCTTGAAAAACACAGTCTAATCCACGACAGGCAGTATGGATTCCGTCAGCGCAGATCGACTGCCGACCTCCTTTCTTTTGTCACCCATTCTTGGAACAAGTCTATGGAACAACACGGTGAATCCCAGATTGTTGCTCTAGACATATCCAAAGCATTCGACCAGGTCTGGCACGCAGCGCTGCTTAATAAACTTCCGGCCTATGGCCTACCACCAAAACTTTGTACCTGGACAGCAAATTTCCTCTCCAACAGGAGCATATCTGTTGTTGTGGATGGCCATTCCTCTAAACTGTATCCAATTAATGCAGGAGTTCCTCAAGGTTCAGCTTTAGCCCCTACTTTGTTTCTTCTCCACATCAATGACCTCCTCTCTAGCACATCCAACCCAGTTCACAGTTACGCGGACGACAGCACCCTCCACTCAAACATACAATATTCTAAGCCTGTCTCTTTAGCCCAATTAGATGAGGATCGCAGACTCATGGAGGGTTCTGTCTCCGTAGACCTCCAAAAAATATTAGACTGGGGAAGTAGAAATCTTGTACAATTCAACCCCACCAAAACTAAGTCTTGCTTTCTTTCTCACAAGAGATACACCAGCCCTAGACCGATCACAATGAACAACCAAGTTATTCAAAGTAATGAGTCCTTTTCTCTTGTTGGCATTACTGTGGATCGAAATCTTAATTGGCACCAACATGTTACATCAATTGCAGAAGCGGCTGCTAAGAAATTGGGTTTCCTCTTCCGGGCTCGCAAATTTTTTTCACCAACTAATCTCTATACCTTATACACTTCACAAATAAGGCCAAACCTCGAATACTGCTCCCACATCTGGGGTGCAGCTGCCGCTTCTACACTCGCTATCCTGGACTCCATTCAAAAGAGAGCTATACGTCTCATCGGTGACCCTACCCTCACCCAAAGGCTTCCATCCCTTGCCCACCGACGTGCCGTTGGTGACCTCTCTCTCTTTTATAGATATCTGCACGGGCACTGCTCAGAGGAGCTTTCCTCCATAATTCCCCCACCTGCTGCCCCCAGCAGATCTACCAGGGGAACAGAGCGAATGCACCCTCTTAACGTCCAGGTTACCAGGCATAGAACATCTTGTTATGCCCGCTCTTTTGTCCCGAGGACTTCCAAGTTGTGGAATTCCTTGCCGGCACATGTTTTTCCTTCTCCTCCGAACCTCCAAACCTTCAAGTCCAGAATTAACAAGCTGCCTCTTTCCTCCTTGTCAACACCCACGGTACGATAGTATTTAGGCTGTAAGCCCTCGTGGTGTGTTGTTGACATTAAAAAAAAAAAAAAAAAAAAAACACTTCTTATCGGAATGAGTGAAATGCGTTTTTGTATTTTCAACTGTGAATACTTTTTAAACGATTTGATTAAACTTGTGTGCTGGATTCAGAAAGAAAGAGCTTTTAAATGATGTAACACTCGATCAATGTTCCCTATTTAAAATATAAGGGTTGTTATCACCGCCCTTAAGGGGTTGATGTGACAAAGTTGAGTTTTATTCCAAAACATGTCTCTTTCAATATTAAAATTGACGTGTTTCAGCGTTTCTTAAAAAAAAATTCTCTGGACGCAAATCGGTCTGTTTCGTTTTCAATGCGTTACCCTCTCTCTCTCTCTATATATATATATATATATATATATATATATATATATATATATATATATATATATATATATATATATATATATATATATATATATATATAGTCTTCAGTTTGTGTGGCGGTAATATTATTATTTTCTTAAAAATTGCGAGATAGCCGTCACTTGTAAAATAAAAAGCCTTTATTATTTGCCAGAGTATAAATTTTAGTAATGTTTCTATTTTACATTCTGAAATTTTATATAATAAAAGAATGTGGTTAGAAAACTTTGAAATTACTTTAGCGACAATTTGATAAGCTTAAAGAAAGATAATAATTTTAGCTATCACTGCCCTTTTTTCCCCTGAACAAAAACAAAAACACAAATTTAATACACGATAGTTATCTGCATATATCAGTGTGACTTTTCGACTTCGGTGAAATTTTCAAAAATATTTTTTTCATGTTTATAATTTAATAATTATTTAAAGTAAAACTCGCGTTATATGTAAGTATTTTAAACCTTTGTATTTTTCCTATGTAAATTGTAATTTTTTCTCTTTCCATGTTGTAGCCTTGATCATGCAATAAATTATTCCGAAAGCTCGGCAATTAGTAAAGAGTTTTTATTTTGCAACTGACGGCTATCCCATAATTTTTAAGACCAATTCTCTCTCTCTCTCTCTATATATATATATATATATATATATATATATATATATATATATATATATATATATATATATATATATATATATATATAAAATATGTTTAGGATCACAGGTTCAAAGCCCTCACGTTGGGTGTGCTATTTATTTAGTTATAATAGCTCGTCTGTTTGTTCGTTTATTTATTATGTATAGCTGGGGTATTAAATACTGTTATTTTTTTAATTTTATTTTAAGTGTTATTTTATAAGACTATATTTATGTATTACATGTTATATGGGCGCCACTTTGTTATGTATGTGGGTTTTAAAAATGTTTTAGACTGTGTTTGTGTTTTAAAAACCCCATAGCAATTATATTTTATATTTTGTATTTATGTAGGTTATCTCTGTGAATGTATTAAATATGCTATTTTGTATATTGTTGTTATAGATTCTACTATGTATTTGGTTTAGTTATAAGTTTACTACACTTGTTATGTGTTATATTTGTATAAATCTCAAATATTATAATCATTAACTATTTTCCATCGCAATGTTTATTCTTAGATGAATGGAAAATTATTCTACATATATATATATATATATATATATACAGGGTGCTACAGATTCGAGGCTCACCATGGGTATCTTCTAAACCGTAAGAGATACAGGGTGGGTTAAATGAAGGCAAATATGCGCAATTATTGGCCTTGTAGTATGCCGTCTTAAAGTTTGCTAATTTCCGAATACTTCCAAAGATATACGAAAAAAACTGAAAAATGTAAATTCCGTTTTTATTTTTTCCTGAAGTTATTTGAAACGATATGAAAAAACGAAAGGCACTTCTTTATTGCCACTTTTTCTACTCTACAAGATGTGGTAAACAGGTTCTCAGTACAACGTTTCGTTTCGAAGAAAACATCATCAACTTTGTTTTTTCATATGGACGTTAAAATAAGTACACCCTGTATTAGAAAGCATATTTGATTGCAAATTCAATGATGGTTAGCACGATAGGATCCTTATGTTGCTTTTTTGCATTATTTAAATTTTCAACAATTTTCAATGCGTAGCAGGCGACAGAGACAAAAAAGTTACGATGATTGTCAAGTCAGACATAAGCAACACCATGATATGGTTCAAAGACACAGCCTTTTAATGGTAGGACGGACGGACGGATCTACTCTTATTAGTAATGGGTTTCCGTTTCTGTAGGAAACCCTAAAAATACGGTTCATTAATCTAATCTGCGCTTTATTTAAATTTGATAATTTACAATGGGTGGGCTTTGGACATGAAACACTAGTACTTCTGTCAAAATTCAAAATGCATAGAAACTCAACAATCAGGCAGACGCCAGTTTTGCATCTCAATCATGTTTAATTGTTATCATTAATTTTAAAATACTTTATTTGACGTTTTGAGAATCTTGATTACAATGCAGTTTTCTAATGAAGAGCAAAGTGACAGTTTTTTATTTGTGCCACAGAAATGCGGTTCGTGCTACAGATATGTATTTTGAACAATATCCCGAGGGAAGTCAACCACATAGAACTTATTTTGCTATACTGAATAAACACTTAAGAGAACATGGTTCATTTAGTAAGCCTCGAAAACAATATGGAAGCAAAGTAACTAATGAGGAAGTGACTGCAGTTATTACACATGTAAGTAAAAGTAAATTTCGCATGTAGTTGCACCGATTTTAATTTTAATGTTTATTGTCAGGTAACTGCAAATCCATCTGCATCAGCGCGACAAGTAGCGGCAGAAGCAAGTATCCCTTCTCTCAACAATATCAAGTGTTGGCGAATTTTGAGGAAGCAAGGTTATAGACCGTATAAAATTAGAATTTCTCAAACATTGTATCCCGGTGATAGTCAGAGGCGATTTTCATTTTGTCGTTGGTTGATGGAGAATGAAGAGGCCAATAATAACTTCCTAGGTCAAATAGTCTGGTCCGATGAGTCTAGATTTTCAAATGTTGGAATTTTCAACAGGAATAACGAGCATGTGTGGAGTTTGGAGAACTCGAGAAGCCACGGACAAGCCAGACCACAAGTTAGGTTTGGTGCACATGTAGGGTTGGGTTGATAGGTGACAGATTTCTGGGCCCACATCTTTTTCAAGGAAATCTAACGTCTGAACGGTACTTGAAGTTTTTGACTAACGAGTTTCAAGATTTCCTAATAGAGATTCCGTTGGCCATGTTACCTAATATGTGGTATCAAGAGGACGGCGCTTCCCCACATAATGGGAGAAATGTCAAACAATATTTAGATAGGGAGTTTACTAACAGGTGGATGAAAATGGAAGCAGTGTAAAGTGGCCATCGAGATCTCCAGACCTATCACCCTTAGCTTTCTTCCTCTGGGGAGCTCTCAAAGAGATAGTTTACAAAACTCCTGTAACCAGTCTAAATGAACTGAAAAATCGGATTATTAGTGCATGTAGATCCATCAACAGAACATCAATTCAGCGATCTATTGAAAAGTTGGGGAGAAGAGCACGCAAATGTATCCAAGTAAACGGCAATTTATTTAAGCATTTGCCTCATTAACACCTAAGCTTAATATATTAGTTATTTAGTTGCAGACACTTCTTCATTACGTACTTTGCTTCCATATTGCATTCGAAGCTTATTGAATGAACTATTTTCTCTTAACTGCTTATCCAGCCTAGCAAAATCAGTTCTATGTGGTTGACTTCGCATTTCTCTGGCACAAATAAACAACTCTTAACATGTAACTTTGCTCTTCATTTCAAGACTGCATTGTAATCAAGATTATCAAAACGTCAAATAAACTATTTTATTAATAATGATATTAATTAAACGTGATTGAGATGCAAAACGATGTAAAACTGGCGTCTGTCTGATTGATGAGTTTCTATGCATTTTGAATTTTGATAGCTGTACTAGTGTTTCATGTCCAAAGCCCACCCATTGTAAATTATCAAATTTAAATAAAGCGCAGGTTAGATTAATGAACCGTATTTTTAGGGTTTCATACAGAAACGAAAACCCATTACTAATAAGAGTAGGTACGCCATTCGTCCGTCCGTCCTACCATTGAAGGGCTGTATCTTTGAACCATGTTCTCTTAACTGTTTATCATGGTCTTGATTATGTCTGACTTCACAATCATCGTAACTTTTTCATCTCCATCGCCTGCTACGCATTGAAAATTGTTGAAAATTTAAATAATGCAAAAGCAACATAAGGATCCTATCGTGCTATACATAATTGAATTTGCAATGAAATATGCTTTCTAATACAGGGTGTATTTATTTTAACGGCCATATGAAAAAACAAAGTTGATGATGTTTTCTTCGAAACGAAACGTTCTACTGAAAATATGTTAACTGCATCTTATAGAGTAAAAAAGTGGCAATGAAGAAGTGCCTTTCGTTTTTTTTATGTCGTTTCAAATAACTTCAGTAAAAAATAAAAACGGAATTTACATTTTTCAGTTTTTTTCGTATATCTTCAGAAGTATTCGGAAATTAGCAAATTTTAAGATGGCATGCTACAAGGCCCATAATTGCGCATATTTGCCTCAATTTAACCCTGTATCTCTTACGGTTTAGAAGATACCCATGTTGAGCCCCAAACTGTAGCACCCTGTATATATATATATATATATATATATATATATATATATATATATATATATATATATATATATATATATATATATATATATATATATATATATATATATATATATATATATATATATATATATATATATATATATAATATGTAAATATCGTTCAATTACCAACTTCCTCTATCATTCAATTTATAATCTAAGTTTCATTTAGTGTCACATAAAGTTCCCCTTTTCCAAGACTACTATTAACTACTATTACTAATCCCATTAAAAAACTATATAGTGATTGACACAAGTTCTTATTGATTAAGATTTTTGTTGGCATTGAATTTTTAACAATTATTCGCAACTTTTATTTTCCAAACACCTATTATTATTACCGATCTGTTCCTAATTAAAATTTCATCTCTTATTTATATTTGTGAAACTACTAAGTTATATTATCCTACGTTTTCAAAACAAACAGATTCCGCTTTTCTTCGTTTTCGATATAGGTTGCTAAGGTAACGATATTATGCTGGTTTCTATGGTGATTAAAACATGGACGATATAAATCTTAAATACCTGGTATCTGCTCCCTCTGTCGACATCGACCACAACTACGATGCTAATGCCGATTTGTTCCTTCTTGATTCTAGTGAGTTTTTATTTTAAAAAATGCACAAATAGAAAGGTATCGATGGTGAGACTTTGAAAAAATTTGTTTCAAATGAACGCGAACTAGAACCACTAGAACACATATCCGGAGTTAGTTTCAATTTTTTTATGTTTATATATATATATATATATATATATATATATATATATATATATATATATATATATATATATGTATCCAACTGATAACTAAAAAAATAATTAACTGATTTAGATGAAACTCGGCAAGTGCCTTTATTTTATATATAAATTATATATAAAATTACAAAGCTATTTTACGTAAATTTTGTGGATATATTGTCTTGGTTAAGGCCTCATTAGGTACCAAACTTTAATTTTCTATGTTTATAGAAAATTGAGTTATTCAAATTTTGATTTTTTTTTTTGAAAAAAAAAATATTTTTCTTTGAAAATTATAAATTTATTTAAATGATACTTGGTGAATATGTTTCCTTGGGAAATGTCTTACTAAATACCAAAATACAAATACAAAAAAATCCTCTAAAAGAGAGATATCGATTTTTTTAAATGAGCGCTATATATATATATATATATATATATATATATATATATATATATATATATATATATATATATATATATATATATATATATATATATATATATATATAGGTTTCCAACCAATAACTAAAAAAATAATTTACTGATTTCAATGAAACTAGGCAAATGCCTTTCTTTTATTAATTGCTTGGATGAGTTTGTTATCGAGGAAAATCGGATAATGTTTTCAGGGAAAAGTTGAAGTTTTCTTATGGAAATAAATTTTCTCCGAAAATTACAAATCTGTTTTAATGAAATTCGATGGATATGTTGCCTTTGGAAAAGCCTTACTACGTAGCAAAATTCAGCTTTCTAAGTTTATAAAAAATTGAGCTATTCAAATTTTAAATTTTCTCTCGAAAAACTTTTTTTTCTCCGAAAATTACAAACTTGTTTTAATTAAATTTAGTGAATATATTGCCCTGCAAAATACCTTACCACATGCCGAAATTCAACTTTCTAAGCTTATAGAAAATTTAGTTATTCAAGTTTGAAACATTTAATAAAAATTCACTACCATAACGCACTTCCTGCGCCCCAAACTTTTTTTAAATTTTATAAATGTCTAACCATCTCTGTTATAAAATTTCTTCGACAAAAATTAACAGGAAGTGCAGTCACCTACAGTTTAGGTTATGAAAAAATAATAAACCATAACAGAACTAAATCTAAAATTAAATTTATAAAGCTAGTAAGTAGTTGTTGACCTGGAGTGACCGTGGCTAAAAGAGCTTTGCTCGAGGCCAAAACAAGTATAAAAAAAAAAAAAGCTAGTAAGTAGAATTTGGAGAACCCATTTCATAGCAATACAGTTTTTAGGCCTGACGATTGTTTCGTAAACAATGTTAGCGTCATCAGAGGGGTAAATAAACTTTTATTTTGTTATATTGTGATGAATTGGGTTCTCCAAATTGTACTTATCAGTTTTCATCACAAGTTCCAATCTTCACTCATTCTAAAGCTACAACAAGTTGCACATATTCGATCCTTATTTAGCATCGTCAAAGTCCGATATTTTAAGGCTTTAAATATGATTCTCATTCCTTTTAAAATATAAGTTAAGACAATTATATTTGTAGCCCTTTATTTAAATTTAAAAAAGCTGTAAAGCTGTTATAATTGTGGTATAATTAAACTAATAATAAAAGTAACAGCTTAACACGTTCGGTAGCATAAACTAACGAACCGTTTTAATTTAAACAAGAATTATTAAGTCCACGAAACACAAACGCATTGTTATTCAGCAGCATGTTTCCTTTGTGTTTAGATCATAAAACCCCCTATCTATGTTTCGTGAGTTTATATAATTACAACAAAAATAATTGGAGGTAGCAATCCGGTTAAATCTAATAATAGAGCAAACTCAAGTTATACAAATTAGGTTGTAGCTGCTATCCGGCTATTAGTTGTGTTGCAAAATTAACACTAGCTCTTCAATAAAAATTAAAAACAAACGAAATCGCTGTAGAGTTAACAACAGATGTCTAACCTTTGTGATTGATTATCACTTACACAAATGCTCCTTTTGAAGTACATTTAATCAAAAGCTCGGTCTTTCTTATAAGAAACAAGAAAGTTATAGAGGGAAGGTTGCTCATGTATCCAGGCAATACCATTCCAGGGACATGTGTTTGTGTGTGTTTTTGTTTCTTTACCGTCGGTCTATTTCCAAGACTATGGGCAATCACCGACGCCAAGTAGCAGTTTCACCTCACTATTCTGGAAATTTTGCCGAGCCCCGCCTCTCTGTAAGGAGTATAGGGATCGTTAACGCGCCCAACATTGCATAGACACAGGACCGACGGCTTTGTATCAAAAATTTCAAAATTAAAACACTACAGAGAACTTATAAAATACGAATAAACCTTTTAAAGAGGGTGACATTGTGTACAAAAAGACTCCTTCCGGATATCATAAAAATCCATTCTCCGAGCTTTACTCGATAGTTTCACATAATAAAGCAATTTTAAAACCACAAAAATGACGAACAGACAATTACACATTTACGAAATCTTCGCCTTTTAAGTTCCCACCGCAAGAATAAACCCCAATAGAAGACTTGACGGACAATCCAGGCATCCTACCTAGAAAAATAGAAACATCTACACGACTTAAAACAATTACATAACGATTATGGAAAAATAAAGCAATATGATGCCTAAACAGTAAAATATATGACCAAGGACTACCGACTAGAATACCAAAACTTTATGTTAACCCTTAATGTTACAATAAGTACCATAGACGATATATTTTTTAGATCTTCCCGAATACAGCTAATAATAATATAGATAGCAACAGTAATAATAACAGAAAACGACGCTGAATTATAAACGGGTTGAGATCGATTTTCAAATCAATCACAGGTAATCTCGACTCAGAAGACGGTGAGCACATCTATCAGGCATTAAAAATATTGACTAAAGATCAAAACAAAAACCATGAATTAATGAACTCACAAACGTCTTTAGTGATAGCAGCAATTTTAGAATTCAATCAAACCATGGAAAAATTTAGTCATAATCAGGAAACAATAATAACACGAATAAATGCATTAGAATATGCTATTGATAACCTCAACATCGAACATTTAACATAATACCATAGAATAAAACAATTGGAATTATTGACACAGATAGGGTACTTGTTAAATAACGTCCAAAAAATAATTCTCACAACCGAAAATGCAATTGCCTTTACAAAATTAGGAATATTTCACACGTCCATATTGAAACCCAAATTTATAATAAAAAACTGGCCAAAAAAGATATTTACATAACAAATTCGAGACTAATAACCACAAATGATCTAAACCTATATGAAAAAAATTTAAAATAAAAACGGTTCAAATGGAATTCAACATTATTTTTCAATTATAAATACCATTAGCAGACGAATCAAGTTATAAATATTATCAATTATTCACCTTACCCATACCGAAAAATCCATATACATTCACAATGATAATTTTACTAAACAAATATCTCATCCTTAGTAGCAAACAATATGCTTATCGAAATGAAGAATGTCAAAATTTCAGGAATCAATTTTATTTTTGCGAAAACGATAATCCAGCCATGCTCAGCGACCAATATCCAGGTGAAATCCAGCCAATCAGCTTTCAGAAACCGATTGATAATTGTAAACAAGAAACAGCCAAAATTAACAAGACCACCGTCTCAAAATATGGAAACAGCCAAAGCATCTTAATAGCACCGGAAGAAACAAATCAGAGTAATATGCGAGGAACAAGAAGAGCCCAAAATAATAAAGGAAACAAAGTTAACAACCCTCAGTCCAAATTGCAATCTACAATCAGGATGCAGGATTTACAAATCCACTCAAATAACATCAGAAACCCAGCAAATATTTAATTTAGCAAAAATGGACTTCACTGAACAAGAAAGAACCAAAAATTCCAGAAGATCTACCAGAATTAAAGTTAGACAACGTTCAGCTACACGATATCAACCATATTCAGAGCCAACTCCAATCAATCAAAAGAGAAATATCAGACCAGATCAATACATCAATCTATCACCTGAGTCTATGGATCATCTTATTATATATAGCCGTAGCAATAGCTACCATACTAAGGATAACAAAACGGAGGATGAAATAATGGGAGAAGACAAAAGAAGAAACATTCAAGAACAATCGAAACCGGATTTCTCACGGAAATTTGGAACGAACCGTAGCTTCCTTCTTCAAAGGATGGAGGAGATAAAGATACCAACAACAATAGGGCATTATGCAACAATGTAGCAACCCAAGAAGGCAGACATAAGAGTCAGCATTAAAGAAGGCACCTTGAAATCTACGCAGTGAAATGAAATAAATAACGAGAGGCTGAATCGGCATGCATGCGGGTCACCTTTAAAAGACAATAGAGCCACCCTCGAGTGGAAAACTTATAAATAGCCAGCCCGCCTTCAACAGGCTGTTCGTTCCTGTTTCTTACATGTTACGCTGTACATCGAGTGCTATATTTTATTATCGCACTTATGTTGATATTTCATTATTGTATGTTTTATATACTAAGTATTGTTTGTGTAATCAATCAATAAATAGCTATTAAAAAAATTCAAACGTCTTAACCGTAAAGTTAAGTTGCGAGTATTCTAATGCCGAACAATGGATACTAGCTAATAAATTTATTTTTTACGTGGGTAACTTGCTCCCCCAGTAAATTTTATTATATATCCTAAAGTAAGTGTAAGTAAACGCTTAATAAAATAATTAATTAAATTGTGACTTGTTAGTTCGGTGGTTGCTAAAATACATTCGACTGTTTCGACCTTAGATGACGTCTTACTCTTAGGTTTAAAGATAAAGAAAAAAATTCGTGAAGCAGCAAGTGCGTTATGGTAGTGAATTTTTATTAAATGCTTCAAACTTGAATAACTCAATTTTGTATAAACTTGGAAAGTTTAATTTTAGTGAGTAGTAAGGTCTTTGCTCAGGCAAGATATCCACCAAATTTCATTAAAATAACTTTGTAAGATTCGGAGAAAAAAAAATTTCGAAAGAAAATTCGAAATTTGAATAACTCAATTTTCTATAAACTTATAAAGTTTATTTTTGGTACGTAGTAGGGTATCTCCCAAGGAAATATATATAGTAAGTTTAATTAAAACAGATTTGTAATTTTAGGAGAAAATTAAAAAAAAAATCCCAGAAAACCCTGTCCGATTTTCCTGACCAATAAACTCATTCAAGCCATTAATAAAAGAAAGGCACCTGCCGAGTTTTATCGAAATCGGTCAATTATTTTTTTAATTATCAGGCGGATATATATATATATATATATATATATATATATATATATATATATATATATATATATATATATATATATATAATTTTTGCAAAGTCTCACCATCGATACCTCTCTATTAGTGATTTTTTTTTTAATAAAAATTTACCAAAACCTACTTTAGGATCATTTTCATAGAGCGTAAGGCGATTTTGTAAATAATATTTATCTGATTCTTTTGGATCTTCTCATGTTCTTATAACATAACACTTACTCGAAAACGAAATATATAATGTTATTGCATTTGCAAAGATTAAATTTATAAAGCGTTATCTTTAAAAACAAACGGCCAATTTACAAATAATTGCAAGAGTCGCTATATAATAATAATAAAGGAATGCCATATGTTAAGTTCCAGTTTGAATTACGTTTCTATTTAAAATCGAAAAGGCCTGAAATTTAGGAAACTTATTCTTGGATATTTATCTATTCTAGGAAAGGAGTGTTTTGAATAAAATCTGTGACCAAAAATTTGCAAATCATGGTTTGGCAAAAAAGTCATTTTTTTTATAAAAGCGACCGTTTTTAACACTTGCCATGCTAAACCTCGGTCTTTCCAATATATACTATATTTTCCATCTAAAACTTTAATTGGGTCCGTTCATCAAGCTACAAATATGGTGAATTTGAAACAAATTATTGAATCCCCACTTGAAGAAAAATGACTTCCCCAATTTTTAATATGTTGCCATGCTAAACCTCTGTCTTTCAAATATATACTATAGTTTCCGTCTAAAACTTTAATTAAGTCCGTTCATCAAGCTACAAATATAGTGAATTTGAAACATATTATTGAATCCCCACTTGAAGAAAAATCACTTCCCCAATTTTTAATATCACGTCATGGCATTCTTACGTCGTAATTATTGACAAATCACTTAATAGGTTTTCGGGATTTTAATATCGGAGTGTTCTCGATCATTAGTTCGTGTAGTATATTTTACGCGCGTTATTAATTTGTATTGTTTGATTATTGTTGAATTATAATGTATGCCTGTAGTATGTATAAATCTACACATGGCATGTAACTACCCTGTCTTTGTTAGGCATTGGACTTTAACCACTTCGAACTTAAGTCGTTTTAGATTATGTCTTCAGCAGATCTTAATTTTAAAGTGTAAAAATATCCAAATTTTGTAAACCAAATTTTTTAAATTAACAATAAAAACATTATTACCGGAGTGGTGATTTTGTGCGCCAAAGAATTGCCCATTGCTGTGTTTATTCTGCTAGGAAATTCAATTAGACCTATTATTTCGGCTATAGATTCCCCGACTTCTAATTTAGCTAAGTGGTTGACAGATGAGTTTAAAGACTTTCCTGTCAAACAGCAAAATTTTTCAGTAAGAAGCTCACTTGAATTTATTAATAAGATTTTTTATATAATGTTTTAATGTCATTTGATGTAACCTCATTGTTTCCTAGCGTTCCCACGGAGCGAACTTTAACGTATTTATAACAGTTGCTAAAAATGATTAACATAGATGAAAATGTATGCAAAGAATATTTAACTCTAACAAACCTTTGCATCAAACAAAATATTTTTCAATTCAATAATGAATTTTTTCAACAAACCCAAGGCACGGCAATGGGCAATCCGCTATCGCCATTTATTGCAGATCTTTTCATGAGCAGATTTGAAGCAGATCTTGAAAGTGCAATTGGTTATTTTCGTAGAGTGTGGTGTCGTTACGTGGATGATATTTTCGCGGTGTTTAACACAAAGCTTTGCAGAATAGAAGGTTTTATTGCCAAATTAAACAATACATTTGATTATATAAAATTTACGCATGAATTAGAAATTAATAATAAATTACCATTTCTAGATGTACTAGTTATCAAGAATAAATACACTTTAGAATTCGATCTCTATAGAAAGGAGACAACTACTCTAAGCTACATCCCGAACGACTCACATCATACGTACGCACAAAAAATGGCCAGTCTGATTTTTTTAGTAAATCGAATAATTAATTTTCCTTTAAAAAAAAGTAGATATACCAAAGAATTAAAATATATTAAGAACGTGGCCGAATATAGCAGATACACTACTTGCCTGTGGGAAAAATTAATCAACAAACAGAAAACAAAGAAAATGTTGACGGAATCAACGACGTTCAGAAGAGGAAAATCGGAAAGAACTTTGTTTGCTTACCATTCACGAGAGGTCTAGAAAGCATTTTAAAAAAGTAAACTTACAGCTAACATTTTCAACAACAAATACCTTAAAAAAACTTGCTAGGTAACCCAAAAGACAAGGATAGCACGGACAAAATGTCGGGAATTTATGAAATAAGTTGTAAAGATTGTAATCTTAAATAAGTTGGACAAACAAAAAGACCGATTGGAATTAGATTCAAAGAACACTTATCCCAATTACGTTACGGTACTGTAGATAAGTATTCCGTCGCCCGACACATTTGGGATAATAATCATCACGTTGATGAAGATAATCTGAAATTAATAACAAATGTTAGAAAACCAGGACAGCTGAACGCGTTCGAAAGCGTATATATTGCGAAATATAGTTACAACAAAAAATGTATGAACGCCTCACCACCGCCAATTACGAGTCACCTGATCGATTGCTTTATTAAATAAAATTCCCACATTTCAGCACGTTCTATAGATAACATAAGAATACAGATATTGCCGCCAAAGGAATCTATGTTAATTTAGCTGTGGCCGAACCTTCTCAAAACTATTACAGATGGACACTTTTTAGATAAAGTAGTAGGGACAATGTAAAGACCTTGTCCGCCGATAAAAAAAACAATACACTGTGGAATTTTCCTGCGACTAGTTTCCCATCTCAGTTCGATCTCTTTACCTAAGATCCGGTATATAAGTTGATGTTAGTTTTTTCAGTATTTAGAATGTTTCATCCTCTGATGACGCTAACTTGGTTAGTGATACAATCGTCAGGTCTTTCAAAATGTGTTGTGGTTATTTGGGTTCTCCAAGTGTACTCATTTATTCTGCTAGATATTATTTTTATATTAAAATAATTAGATAGAATTTTTGTTTTAGATAAGAAACAAAATTACAGAGAATAATTTATGGTCCTAAGAATATGTCTCAATATTACGCAAGTTTTATATTTTTGTAAATATATAAGTACCTATAGATTTTGTAAAAAGTTTTCAAATAATATAATTATAACAAGTGAATATGTTGACGCAAGTATTAAGATTTCTTTGTTTATATATTTCAAACGCTGAAAAAATAGTTCTTAAATATCTGAAGATCAATAATTTGGAGTTAAGAGGTAGTAATTATCGTCATCGATCTATCACTATTTATCAGCAATGAAGATTAAAATTGTTAAAAATAAATAAACTCGTTGCACTTGATTAGTAGCTGAGAGTTCCTATGAACTGGACAGCCAATGAATCGGACGCTTTAGTTTCCTACTATACTCGACAGTAATGTAGCATCGTCTACCAATGTCTCGTACCTGCATCGTCAACCGACATCTCGTGGGAAAAGGTGGAACCAGTGGCCCGCTTCAAATTGACTTGGCATGCATTGAAAAATACGATGTCGGTACAGTAAGTATCAATGTGAATGTGCAAAGTGAATAACTCCGTTTCTAATGGCGATTATTAACCAATGTTTGGACACAACTATTGAGAGATTGTTTGTCATAAGACAGGTATATGATATTATTAATATAACGATATGTAAAAATCGTATATTGAGGTTACGTTTTAAAGCGTCATATTCCTTGAACCAGACACCTCGGCGGCCAAGAATTGGGCGTCCAGTTCATGGGCACCAATGTGTCCGATTCAACGAAAATGTTGTCTGTTATTAAGATATTTGCCATGTAAAATACGGTAATTATTGTCTCTCCATTTAGGTAGGCTACCAATTTATTTATTTATTGCTTACTAAATGTTACAAAAAGTCATTTTTCGTTAATTTATCTTAACGAACTTGAGATCTATAGGGTTACCAGATTAAAGCTTCTTCAGCTAGGACAATATTATGAGAAGATTGTATAATTCCTTCTGACAAAGTAAGAAATGTGATATTTTTCGTAATACTGACTTAATAAGATAATATGGTTTTACTAATTTCATTTCACTAATAAAACAAAAGATGCAAAAAAATACGTAAACACTAAAACTATCTTAAAATCCGGACACTTATGCATAATCCTCCCGGATTTACCTAGACGTAGTGCCATGTTTTTGTTTTGAGAAGCCAATTTCTATTAATTTTCAGTTTCTTTGTAAATTGTTTGTGATGGACAAAAGAGTTAGAAAGTCTGATGAAGAAATTCAAAATGCAGTGGAGGTTGTTATAAATCAGACCCTTTCCATAAGAAGTGTTGCTAAAGACACAGGTATTTCGAAATCTCTAGTGGCAGATTTGGTAAAAAAACAAAATATAAGGAGAATGGGGAATAGAAAAACGTTAACTAAAGACAAGGCGGAGCTATTAGTTTCTTACCTTCGAACAACTTCGAAGATGTGTCATGGTTTGACAACAACGCAGACAAGAGAACTGGCTCACCAATTTGCTGTAGACAATCAAATAGTTACACCACCAGAATGGAATAAAAATAATAAAGCAGGCATCCACTAGCTTCATGGGTTTATGAGTCGCCATAAAAACTATCACTACGTCAACCCGAAAGCACATTCTTAAGCAGAAGTTCCAGTTTTAATAAAACGAATATCACAACTTTCTTTTCAAATTTAGAAGAATTATACAAGAAACACAATTTGGCACCTAACATGATCGGGAATCTCTACGAAACAGGATGCATGACAGTCACGAAACCACCAAAAGTACTAGCTGTTCGAGGTAGGAAACAAGTTGGGCTAATTGATTCTGTAGAAATATGCACACTGGCGACAGCCTTTTTTTATCAGTGTTTCAGGGGGGACAGTTTACAATTAGCAATATCTGCAAGAGCTTTGAAAAAACCGGAATATACCCATTTATTTCTAACATCTTCACCGACGATGATTTTCTTCCTTCAAGTATAACTGACAGACCTGATCCGACATCTGTAATCCAGGATAATAGTAGTTCACCTACCGTCTCACAATCAAAAGTGGATCTAACACAAAACGACCACATCTTAGACCAGCCATCTACTTCTGCCGATCCTAACCGACCTTCTACAAGCGGTATTGTAAACAAAAATATTACGAAAGAAAGACGAGAGGAGTTAGGAATAGTTTCTCCGGAAATGTTAAGACCATATCCTAAAGCACCCCCACAAAAAAATAAAACCTGTGGCCGAAAAAAGTAAAATGCCCGATTTTAACAGACACCTGAAAATTATGAGCTGATGAAAGTGGAGAAAGAAAGAAAAGGAGGTAAGAAGAAAGTCGTCAAGAATAAAAAAAATTCCAAAGCTGCAAAAAAAACAATGTAGTAGTGACTCAGATAGTGACACTCAAATCTCTCACCGCAATGAATCTTCACCTTCACGAGATCTTGCAGAATATTTAACCCAACTAAAGCCATAAGAATATGGTTCTGCAAATGAAAAAGACAAAAATAATAGTAAGGAAGTTGATAGTTCTACTTGCGTAGTTTGTGGAGGTAAATATCGTTTAAGTAAAGAAGAATTTATTCAATGTCGTTTGTGTAATAATTGGGTCCACGAGTCATGTGGAATAACTGGAAATTTAATAATTTTTTTAGCAGGAAGGGCTTTTGAAATGTTAATTTCACAACAAAACCTGTTTTCATGTATTATGTACCAGTGTCCACGTCATGGGCATAGCTGCCCATAACAAGGACAACGACCCATTAAATGGACATTTTACGAAATAAAGTTGAATTATCTTTTCGTTATGCCAGGCTTTTTTTCCCTAGCTTTTTATGAGAAATTAAAACCACAAACCATCTGCTCGTAATTTAACAAAGTGATTATGATATTTTTAATTTAAAAGAATATCTTAAAGCTAAAAAAGTAAAATTGTCCGTTTCAAGGAAACTCTCTTGTTTTTAACGAAAAATATCTTAAACTGAGACTCTTATATAAAACTAGTTCATATTCCATGAATTTTTACAGAATAAACTTTTACACCCCAACATTTTACACACCAATACCATGTACAATAACACACCATTAGACTTTCAAAGAACATCAAAATTCAAAGTTAATAAAAGCCAACAAAATCTGGTGACGAGAATCAGCAGGTCTCATTCGTACCTTATTTCATTGATAGAATTTTCCTGATAAAATGCCACTTCTCAGATCGACTAGACGGATAACATATCGTATTCCGTACAAACAGCATTACTCGAGGCGATTTACTTCTCCCATTATCGCAGGCTCCGCTTTTCTTTATTGCTTTGATACGATTTTTATTTCGAGATAATTCAATACATTAATGGATACAACTGGTCGACCAACACTATATCCAACCTTCCGATACACAACACTGAATAATGTATCAGCAACACTGAATAACGTAACTGGATTTATTGCATCAGGAAAATAGGATTTGTATAGTCCTTTCGCACAAGCTGTTGATATTGGCCAATATAATGCGTAATATTTTATGTTTTTCCGTGTATGTGATACTTTTCATACATCACTATGACTGTGTATTGCCAAACACAGCTTTTTTAATATTTTAACCTCTCTTTGGTGGCGATGATCCTCAATTGTGTTTCCACAATAGTTTCTACTTTAAGCTTAAAAAGTAGATAGTGAGTCCGCATAGAATGAAACAAATTCTATAAAATCTTAAGGGGTAAATAGAAAGAAAATCGCTGAGACCGGTTGTTCATAGAACAGAAAACTATCCAAGAGAGCATTCATAATCTTGAAAATATATTTAATAGTAATTTCATATAATAATATTTCTACGAAAATTCGCTACCATAAATTAAAATAATTCATATATATTAAGTGGGTCACATAAATATCATGATTATTGGCAATGAAATATTAGACTACATGTTCAGATACATAATGAACAAGTTGGAATTGCAGAGTACAGTATAAGGAATGCTGACTGATGAGGTTTGCAATTTTTGAATTATGTAGAACAAGCAAGGTTATAAGCAGTGGTGTTGGTAAAAATTAGAGAGACTTTTGCTTTGAAAATGTAGAGAATAATATCAGAGACTTTTTGATTCTAATTATGTAGAGATAAGTAGATACTTTTAATTAAGATTTCATTATGTAAAGATTTCGGTTTTAAATTCATTCGGTTAAATTAGTTGTAAGAATTGTTGAAGTTTATTTTATTTATTAAATTTTATTACGAATTACATCGTTACTATGTCAAAATTATCCTAGTTCTAAAAGTTATTCCCTACTTATCCTCCGCTCCTGAACACCGGTCAAACATAACATTTGAATGTGCTCATTTGGACATATTTTTTTGTCTCCATCGCTTTCGCAGATGTGACCTCATCGTTAAGTTTTATAAATGGTAACCCCTACTTTTGACTCGCCTTTTGGAAACAGCGCCCTTTTTGAATACAGATCATCAAATTTCGTGATATGTTACATTATTGAGAAAATTGATATTTCTTACTTGAAGACATGCACTTGCATTACGCTCCCGTCGAGGCTTCTTCTAGCTACCGTACAGGTTTCTCACGGAGTTCTAATTATTGCTAATTTGACTTGTACACACTTTGTTACCTCGAAACATGCTGATAGTTTAATAAATCCTTGGACGCAGCAAGTGCGTTATGGTAGCGAATTTTCTTTAAAATATTTTTAATAGCAAATGTCTTTCTTTGATGAAAGCAGGCATCAAACTTGGTTGCCTATATAGTAGAAACAATGTACCATATTTGATTGAAATAAATTCATTGTTTGAAAATATATTAAAAAAATTCAAAAGTCTAGATGCAGCAAATGTGTTATGGAAGTGAATTTCTATAAAAATGTTTTTAATAGCAAATGCGAGCAGGCATCAATCTGATTACCGGTATAGCCTATGTGGTAGAAACAATGTACTATATTTTATCAAAATTACTTATAGTTTGAAAATATACACAAATTTTCCGAAAATAAACTTAAATGTTGATTTTCTATCCAACAAAGCTTACGTTAATAGCAAATTGAGTTATTGAAATTTGAAGAATTCAATGAAAATTCGGTAAATTTGCAGTTTAGCTCCCGAACGCTTTTCAACAAATTGTTACAGAAATATTACTAGGACCCCACCTGTATGCACAAATTACAACAAAAATTTCTTGTTCACACCCCCCAAGGAAGTTATGGGACTGTGAGTGAATAGGGGTGGTGTGCGGGGTAGGCAGGGTTTAAGGGAGATATGGCTTCAAGATGTGAAAAAGACAGCTTTCAAGCCCGCTTTGTTCGAATTTTCTGCTCATATTTCCTTTTTACTACCTACCCCGCTCAGCATCCCTACTCACTCCTGGACCCGTAACTTCCTTGGGGGGTGTAAACAAGAAATTTTTCTTGGGGTTTGTGGATCCATAAGGGGACGGGGGATGCGGGAAGGTTTCTGAAAACAGTTTCTTTTAGAATGTTCGGGAGCTAAACTGCAAATTTACCGAAAAATCGCTACCAAAACGCACTTACTGCGTCCCGATTTTTTTCTTACAAACGCATCATATTTCGATAAAAAATGCAAAAATGCATTAACGAATTTGTTCTACGAAAATTAGTTTTAAAAAAATTATACACCCCTACTCATTCCTGGTCCCGTAACTTCCTTGGGGAGTGTGAACAAGAAATTTTTCTTGAGGTTTGTGGATCCAGGGGGTGGAGGCCTAGGCAGGTTTCTGAAAACAGTTTTTGAAAAGCGTTCGGGAGCTAAACTGCAAATTTATCGAAAATTCGCTACCAAAACGCACTTACTGCGTCCAGATGTTTTTTTCTTACAAACGCATCATATTTCGACAAAAAATGCAAAAATGCATTAAGGAATTTGTTCTATGAAATTTAGCTAAAAAAAATTATGCACCCCTACTCACTCCTGGTCCCGTAACTTCCTTGGAGGGTGTGAACAAGAAATTTTGCTTTGGTTTTGTGGATCCAAGGGAGGCTAGGTAGGTTTCTGAAAACAGTTTTTTGAAAAGCTTTCGGAGGCTAATCTGCAAATTTACCGAAAATTCGCTACCAAAACGCACTTACTGCGTCCGGATTTTTTTCTTATAAACGCATCACATTTCGATAAAAATGCAAAAATGCATTAACAAATTGGTTCTACGATAATTAGCTAAAAAAAATTATAGATCGTTAAACCATAAACTTCACTAAACCTACAAATAAGTATCCAAAAAGCCACCAAACTTAACTAAACTGACAGCCAAAGCATCAGAGAAGGGCTCCATTTGAAATGATGGTTGAATCTGAAACTGAAGGGTTTGCAGAATACTCTTCTTGCAACATTTTCTTTTCACAATCGGTATTTGTTTCACATTATTTGCCTAAACATTGCCAATTTTGACGTTTAAAATTGCGAGTTTGACGTTTTGAGGAAAACTCCAAAATTTGTTTGTTTAACTGCCCATCACGTCGTTGTCTTTAAAGCTAGAGACCTAAATTTTGGTGCAGAGTTTAGTATTTATAATGCAAACACACGTACCAAATTTGGTTGCCCTTACTTTGTTATTTACGGATATATGATTTTTTTAGAAAGAAAACACAACATTTTCCGGGAAAACCTAGTCCGATTTTCCTGGCTAACGAACTTCTCCAAGCAGCTTGCAAACGGAAGGTACTCACCAAATTTGATCAAGATCGGTCCATTATTTTTTGAGTTTTCGGGCTAATATATATATATATATATATATATATATATATATATATATATATATATATATATATATATATATATATATATATATATATATATATATATATATATATATATATATATATATATATATATATATATATATATATATATATATATAAACACAGATCTCGTCATTAACGAATTAAAAAAAAAATCGCTAAAAGTAGACAGTGAGTCTGCACTGAATGAAATAAATTCCCTAATTTCTTTAGGGGGTAAATAGAAGAAAATCGCTGATACCGGTCAAACATGGTGTACACATTTGGACGTATTTTTTGTCCCCATCGCTTTCGCAGATGTAACCACATCGTTTTCAGCGGCCTTTTTGAATACAGATAATCAAATTTCGTTATATGTTACATTATTGAGAAAATTTATATTTCTTACTTGAAGACATGCACTTGTATTACGCTCCCGTTGAGGCTTCTTCTAGCTACCGTACGGGTTTTTCACGGAATTGTAATTACTGATAATTTGGCTTGTACCCACTTTGCTACCTCGCAACATGCTGATAGTTTAAATAACATTAACCTTATGACAAATTGTCATAAGCTTAGGTAAGATAACTGATGTTAAAAATTCTGGACGCAGCAAGCGCGTTATGGTAGTGAATTTTCATAAAAATGTTTTTAATAACAAATATGTGTGTTTTTTTAAGAAAGCAGGCATCAAATTTGGTTACCAGTATAATCTATATATTAGAAACAATGTGCCATGTTTCATCAAAATAACTTTATTGTGTGAAAATGTACAAAATTTTCCAAAAGTAAACTTAAAGTTCCCGAAAAAACACGTTTCTTGGTCAACCTTATGGGTTATTAGCAAATTGAGCTGTTCAAATATGAAACATTTGATCAAAATTCGCTACCATAACGCACTTGCTGCGTCTAGAATTTCTTTTCTTACAAACATGCATTATATCTCGATGGAAAATGCAAAAATGCAATAACATAAGGCGTGTTTGATTAAAAAAAAAGGAAATTTGTATCACCAATGACTTATGGGCCACCCTGTGATTGTAGAAATATTGTTTTAAGATGTAGCTCAAGACACCCTATAATTAATATATAAAAAATTTTTTCATATCTTATATAATAACGGATATATTGAGCTTTATTGATTTTTTACAAAAATTCGACAAAAATTATATACCATTAAACGATAAACTCTATAGCTAAGGCTACTGCCAAGCATCAGAGAAAGGGTCTATTTGAAATGAATTTTCTGCAAATATTTTAGTAAAATGAAGGAAAATGACGGTTGAAATTAAGACTTTAGGGTTTGTAAAACATTCTTCTTGAGACATTTTATTTCTATAACCCGTATTAGATTCAAGTTATTTGCCTAAATGTTGCCAATTTTGACATTTTAAATCGCCACTTTGACGTTTTGAGGAAAACCGCAATTTATTTTTCTTAAAATGCCTATAACTTTTTTGTCTTTTGACTTACATAGCTAAATTTTGGTAGGTGGCTTACTTATAAGAATATAAACCAGCGCACCAAATTTGGTTGCCCTTACTTTGTTAATTACGGAGATATAAATTTTTTTCGAAAGAAAACACAAAATTTTCCGGGAAAGCCTAGGCAGATTTTCCTGCTTAACAAACTTATCCAAGCCATTTCATATATATATATATATATATATATATATATATATATATATATATATATATATATATATATATATATATATATATATATATATATATATATATATATATATATATATATATATATATATATATATATATATATATATATATATATATATATATATATATATATATATATATATATATATATATATATATATATATATATATATATATATATATATATATAAACATATAAAAATTGAAACTGACCCCGGATATGTTTTCTGGGGGGCCTAATTAGCGCTCATTTGAAGAAATTTTTTCAAAATTCAAAAGTCGGGATCTCCTCATTAGTGAATTTTTTTTAAGAAAATTCACTAAAATAGCACTTTCAACTAAGACACAGCGAACTAAAATTTTGATCATGATAAGCTATGGAAAGAAGACACAAAAAAAACTGAAGTTTTTGAGTCATTCAACAATAAGTATACGCATAAACCTATTGCGCGATCAACAATTAGTAAAATCGAGAAATATTTTGATATTTTGGCCACATAAGAAACACATTCAAACAAACCATCTTACAGTTACCGAAGACGTGCATGAAAATCCGCGAAAATCAGCTAGACCACCAGTGGCGAAAGAATAGTCAACAAGTAGGTATTCTGTTAATAAATGTTTAAAGAAGAATAAATGGCATCCTTACAAGACAGATTTAGTTTCGGAACGTACTACTGATGAAACTCCATCGCCGCTTAGACTTTTGCGAGATTGCGATGGACATTTGTAATGTCAACCCCTAGTTTTCTAAAAACAAATAGTTTTTATCTGATTAGGCCACATTTTAGTTTAATAGATTACCAAACAAGTAAAATTGTCTATATTGGGCACCCAAAAATCCACATTGGAAAAACCTATACCAAATTTTCGCAAAAAAAATTTTTTGGGCGGTAATTATGGGTACTTTAATTTTTGGTCCATTTTTTATTGATGGTACACTCAGTGCTAATAATTATTTGGATCCCAACACATGATTGCTAATCTAACTATTCTTTATCCAAATGGAGCAAACCCTAATTTTCCCACTTGATTCAATTTGATTTCCTCAGGACACAGCTCCTTCACACTAACAGTACGTGATTACCTAGACACACTTTTCCCGAATAGGTGGATCGGTAGAAGAGAATTTATTGAATGACTAGCTACACTTCCGGACCTAACTTCTTTAGATTTTTTTGTGGGATAACATAAAATATAGCTTATCTTATTCAACCAAAAATAACAATCGAAATAAGGCAAATCCCTCCACAAACGATTACACAAGTAATCCAGGAATTTTAAAATCGTCTTGATAATTGTCAAGAAGTTAGTGGCCAACAATTATGTAACGTATCGTGGAATTTGACGATGTGTATTACAAAAGTGCCGCTATTTTCAATAGAATTGTGAAAAGTAGGTGTTACTATTTTAAAACAAAATACGCTGACGTCATATCTCAGAAACTGAGGATGTCGCCAAAAAATGTACGTCAACATGTGCACATTCAAATCTTATGTTTTATATGTCTCAGCGATTTTGAAATGTGTTCCCTAAAGACTGTATCTAAAATTCGCGCAGTCTATAGGCGATATCTCCTTATCATTGGAACCATGACTATATCTCCGGCAGCTCTTTGAATTTTATTGTACCGTCATTGATTGGGCTAAGCTTCCTAGAAGTCCTTCTCTTTGTCGACGTCTTTTTTTTTAATTTACAGTGAGAGCCAAAACGATTAGTTTATTTTTAAAAGACAATATGAAAATAAAAATGTATTTGAGTTGCAAAATTAATGATAGAAATCAAAAGGGATGATTTTAGAGCTATTGTGACAGTTGATTTATAGTTCTCAAAATGGAGCGCATAAATATACAGCATCGCATATTTTGTGTTCAACAATTTATTAAATATATTTCCATATTTGTACTGGGAGAGGATCGGAACCTGAGATTAGCACTGATCAAAAAATTTGGGGGATCAAATTTATCACAATAAATTTTTCAGACCTGACGATCGTTTAACAAAGTTCGAGCGTCATTAGAGGGATGAATGAACTAAGCAAATAAAAACTGGAACTTCTATTTATTTTAGTTGACAAGCAAATGCGAACAACGTCCGCCCCAAAGGTATACACGCTACTTTCCACTTCTTGTAATTGACATTACCTGCTTTTGAACAGGCCGGGTGAGGCGCCAAGATTTTCTGTTAAGAGTTTCTCATTAACTGAACCGATCTTAATTCGGAAAATTTGGATTCCTAGGTTTTCGGCCAAGTCCAATTAAAATACCTAATATATTTTTGCTGACGTGACACTTCCGTTTCTACCAGAAGTGGCCATAAAATTCGTTAATTTAAATACGATATGCTACTTTTTAAGAGATTTTTGATTTTTACTCCTAATTTAAGGTCGAACTTCACTAGCATACTATTTGTCCAAAACTAACCACTTTCAAGATATTTCATTTCATTCTAAGCTTTTCTCAAAATCATAGTTTCACTTTAAACCTAATAACTTAAAGGAAAACACGCCACAAGATTTATCTTTTGCACATACCACACCCAGTATTTGTACCTTCACCACGCGTATTACAGTTTTGCGTTACAACAAACAGGATGATATAAAATCACTTGGCAACTTGACAAAAGTCAACTGATCAAAACTTGAGGTTTTCAAATGAGACACTCTCTAGTTTTTAACTACGTTAATTTCGAATCTCTTTTGATTTGCATTAGCATTCCCTATACCTAAAGCTAACCGATTTGAAGATAAATTGATATTTATTCGAATCAGGATTGAAAACTTGTAACAATAGTAGCCTTGGAATTTAATTTGTCAACCAGCTGACATTTGCATGCTAGAAGTGCAGGCGGTGAAGTTTGTTATCAAACTTTAAAAACAGTGACAAAAGGTCCAATCTAGGGTATACAAATTATGATTTTATGAAGCTATTGATTATTTATGGTGAATATCATCGAATCATTAGTCGAACATATCATGCTTTCACCGAAAAATATCCAGATAGCCCAAAGCCTCGTTCGGACACAGTAAAGAGACTATTTAAGAATTATGTAAGTTACAGGACTTTCATTCCCAAAAAGGAGAAACCAAAGCCAATTGCTGATAATGAGGTAAACGAAGTCAATTTCGCTGCTGAGCCAAATTCATCTCTCAAGGATTGCCAAAGAAAGTTAGGTTTATCGACAAAGACCATTCACAGAATAATAAAAAAGCACAACTGGAGACCCTTCTCCTATCACTTAATTCATAGTTTACAGCGTAGTGATAACTCCCAACGTTGTGAATTCTGTCAATGGTTTCTTTTAAAAATACAGGAAGATGAAATTTTTTCCGAACAAATTATATGGTGCGATCGGGCAAAGTTCTGCAAAAGTGGATCGGAAAATCCTCACATCACAAGAACCAGATATTGTCAAGACCGTTGGTCAGTTAATGGATTCTGTACCGTAAAAAAGATAACGTTTTCGGTGTAAAAATTGTTGAGGAAAATGTCACTGGGGTCGGTTACTGCAATATAGTACGAGTAGTTATTAAAGCTAAGATGACCTGGTATTAACAAGATGGAGCGCCTTCGCATAATTATCACTTGGCGTCTGATTTCTTGACCCAAAATTTTAATAACAGGTGGGTTGCCAACAACGGTCCACATAGATGGCCACCGCACTCTCCAGCTCTACCTCCACTTGACGCAAGTATCTGGGACTATATTGAAACTCAAGTCTACTTAGAACCTGTTGCCAAAAAAAAAACATGATAGCCAGAGTTGTAGATACATTAAATACTTTAAGTACAATTAAATCGGACTACCGGCAGCAACATAATGAAACGAGTAACAAAATGCCTTAAAGTGAGTGGAGGAAATTTTGAGCACCTGTTGTAGTTATAAAATTTGTGTTGGTTCTTTATTTTTTCTAATTCCTGTTTATCCATAGCTAAGTTATTTATAAATAAATTGTTACCTACTATTTCTTTAAATATTACTTTCTTTCCAAAACTGCAGGATTTAGGTATAGTAAATGCTAATGCAGATCGAAAGATATTCAAAATTCCAATAAACAGAGTTAATAAAACACAGGATGTTCCACGTGAAAAACGCAAGTTTTGATCCATTGAATTTTGTCAAGTTGCCAAGTCAATTTATATCAGCCTGTATGTTGTAACGCAAAACTGTAACACGTGTAGTGAAGGCACACATACTGGTGTATTGTGTGCAAAAAATGAATCTTGTACCTGGTTTTTCCTTCAAGCTATCACGTATAAAAAGCAATTATGATTTTGTAAAAATTTTCGAAAAAAAATATTTTTAAATGGTTAATTTTAGACACATAGTATGCTTGTGAAAGTCTACCTTAAATTAGGAGTAGAATTCTTAAAGCTAAAAAAAAGTAGCATACTGTTTTTAAAATATAGAAATTGATAGATATTTCCGGTTCTACTGCAAATGTCACATGAGCAAAATTATTTGGGTTTAATTGAGCTTGGCCGAAAAACTAGGAATCAAAATTTTCCGAAATTAACATCGGTGAGTTTATTGAGAAACTCTTAATAGAAACTCTTGGTGCCTCACCCTGTATATATATATATATATATATATATATATATATATATATATATATATATATATATATATACCCAAATAATTTTGCTCATGTGACATTTGCAGTAGAACCGGAAATATCTATCAATTTCTATATTTTAAAAACAGTATGCTACTATATATATATATATATATATATATATATATATATATATATATATATATATATATATATATATATATATATATGTCCATAGTACACTTTGAGCACTTATACAGTTCATACACCTTATACACTTTGTATATATTCTGGATGTGTATATCACAAAATTTAATAACGATATCGCTCTACAGTATGTAAAATGAGGATTCTTTGACCAAATCAGTTCCTGTAAATCATTGCGAGTGCACAATCACCATTTTCTGCATTTACTTACTGGTTAAAATTTTACGTCGAAGATGGACGTTATGGAGACAAGTATAATTAGGAATTAATATTTTATGCTTTTCATTCCACATCAAAAAGCAAATAATGTGAAAACACCACAAAACATGTATTGACTTGCGAAATTAAATTAAAAAAACATGTGTATAAGTACCTGTTTGAATGCCGAGAAATCATGAAAACTATTAGGTACACGCTTTTTTATCGTTGTTGTATGTCAGTTGTATATAAGCAATCGGTCAAAATGATTTTAACCCCATGAATTTATTGTATTGGCATTAGTGAGAGCTACAATACATTAGAGAAATAGCATTCACGCTTTGTTCTTCATATTCATAACAAGCATTATAGAAATATCCCTAAGACAACGTTATTAGATTAAATAATAACTGGATTTTCATTAGTATTTTGCTTCCAATAGTTGAAAAATCGCCAAATGAGTGATCATATAAAGACGGTTGTGTTAATAATTTTCTATCCTTTAAAGCAAGCGCGGGTAGTACGGTTAAAAATGTGTCACAACTGAGAATTAAAGCCAAAGCAAAACAGACCATGTTTATAGTCTATATTCTCACTTAATTTTTTAAAATTTTATTGTGCTATTCTGAACACCTAATTCATCATAACAGAGTTCTAGAAAACTTCGTAATAGATTTACCGAAAATAGTAATAAATTCCTGTTTTTCCTGTTTTCAACTATCCCATTGACAGATGGCGCTGTTAGACGTCTTTAATTGGTTAGTTACTTAGTTGCCCGGTAGGATGTACGATTACAACATGACTTACGATTAGAACAAATAGTATTAACGTAAACGAATTTTAATATTCTTTGATGAGCATACAGCCGCCTGCACTGTTACGTTTTTTGTTTGAGTTATATATTATGCACCTATAAACAGCAGATTGGCTGAGTTCAACAGGCGCCAACAGTTGAATAGTTGTGTCAACAAAATGCGTTCTCCAGTCCCGCTGTGCTCCTTTTGGAATTCAACTGTTGCCAATTTCTTAAAGCGCGGAGTGAAGCATCTATCAAGTCACTGTAGTCAGCAGATAAGCGCTTAAACTCAGCTGCGGGCGCCTAGTGAACTCGGCCATTGTTAACAAACATGTTGCAATGGGAACCTGTACACAATGAAATCAACCTATAGTTATAGTTTAGTTCACTGCCTGTATATGACCAACCACTTTTTAAGTGACTTTGGACATATCACACAAAAATGTCTATTTTTTACTAGAAGTTATTTATCCTGTTATTAGCGAATTTTTGTTAAGAGAATCAGGAATTGATTAAATCGCTTGACTTATTTAGGGTAGGCATAGGTACCTATGTTATAAAATATTTTTATGCAAAGGTGGCTAGTGGCAGTATCTTGGAAACTACAATAGGAGGCGTAAAATTTTCCCTTGAGTCATAAAACATACTATTATGGACCTCAAAATAAAATAACAATCGAGGGAACGCGAATCGTATTTGCTCGATTGCCGATTTTACGAATAATGTACATGTTTGGTTTGTTTTGAATAGCAATTAACAAGCCTATTACCCAACTTGTCCTAACCTATTATGTTTATGGCTACATTGAATTATAACTTTGAACTGGAAGGAAACCCGGGTGAACTGCAGTCTAGGCAATTTTCAAACAGAAAGATGTGTGGCATAAGAATTTTTGCTATATTTTAATTGTACTCATTTATTTTTCATTGCGGCTTAATTTTTACAGAAATCATTTCGTATTTACCAATGCGTAATATCATTTTCTTGCCATAACTAAATATAAAAATAGATCTTTGAAACAAATTAAGTTTACTTGGAGAACCCAGATCACCACAACACATCTATTTAAAGACCTGACGATCCTTTCACTAACAAAGTTAGAGTCATCAGAGAATGAAAAATTCTAGCAGTGAGAATTTTACATCCTCTGATGACGCTAACTTTGTTAGTGAAGTGAGCTTCAGATCTTTAAAAAGAGGTGTTGTGGTGATTTGGGTTCTCCAAGTGTACTTATCAGTGCTCATCACAGGTTCTAATCTTCACTTAGTGAAACAAATTACTTGCAAAATCAGTAGTAATTGAAACAGGGTTCCCACTCGTCTGGAAAACCGGGAAAAGTCAGGGAATTTGTAGAAGAAAAATTCTTTTCAGGGAAATCAGGGAAAATTGTGAAAATATTGACTAAGAGTCGGGAAATTTTTGTCCCTGTTAGGGAAAAATTATTTATTGCCTTTTTATGATAAATAATTGAAACAATATGTTTGCTTTTTGTGAAATTCTGAACCATTTACTTAATGATTTATTTTTCCACAAAACCACAATATTTGTTTTTCTTTAGTTGTGCGTTCAATGGTCGCTTTGTATTTGAAATGGGGAAGTGTTTTCCGCCATGACGCAAGGACCTACTGTATTTTGTAGTAGTGTAGCGTTGCACTTGTTGGGGGTAAATTGTAAAAGATCAAAGTCGGGAAAATATATTTTGGCATGTCAGGAAAATTAGGGAAAAGTCAGGGAAATTGATGTGCTGTTTTTAGTGGGAACCCTGTGAAAGCTCGCAGTAGCCTACTATAAGGTTTAAGAATGTTAAAAAATAAAAGAGTGAATCTTTTTTGATGTTCTTAAAATGAGTATTATTTGACCAAATCAGTTCCTATAAATCATTGTATAGATGAAAAATCACAATTTTCTGCATATACTTACTAGATAAAATGTTATGTCGTAGAGGGAGGTTACGGAGACATGTGAAAATTGTGAATTAATATTTTATACTTTTCATTCCAAAGCAAATAGCAAATAATGTGAAAACACATCAGAAAATGTATTGACTTACTAAATTTAAAAAAAAACATGTGTAAGTACCTGTTTGAATGACGAGAAAAAATGAAAACTATTAGGTATCGTTACTGTATGTCAGTAGTATGTAAGCAATCGGCCAAAATGATTTCAAGCACAAGAATTTATTTTATCATTGTCATTAGTGTACAATACAATAGAGAAATAGCATTCACGCTTTATTCGTCATATTCATAACAAGCATTATAGAAATATCCCTAAGACAACGTTAAAAGACTAAATAATAACTGGATTTTCATTAGAAATTTGCTTTCAATAGCTGAAAAATCGCCAAACGAGTGACCATCGGTTGTATTAACAATTTTCTAGACTCCAAACCAAGCGTGGGAAGTACGGTAAAAAATGTGCCTCAACTGAGAGTTAAAGCAGGCAGAGCATTTTTATTTTTATAGTCTATAAAACACTAAGTGAGTAGCGAACGTGTCGCCACCTAGTTCGGAACCAAGTACTTGTTGTCACGCCCGCTCCAAATAATACAGAGTATTAAAAATAGAGACGGTATACAACTAACTAACAATTTAAAAAATTGTTAGCCCTGGCCCATTTCTACCCCAATATAGGGACAAAGTATGTAAGACTCGATGCATTCTCGCAACAATTAGAACCGTAGACCGGTTTCGCTCTCATTAGAGCTCTTCAGTACGGCATACTAATTGCAGCAAAAATGCACCAAAAATAACACGGCTATCGTATAGCCAGTCTTAAAACACTAAGTGAGTAGCGAACGTGTCGCCACCTAGTTCGGAACCAAGTACTTGTTGTCACGCCCACTCCAAATAATACAGAGTATTAAAAATAGAGACGGTATACAACTAACTAACAATTTAAAAAATTGTTAGCCCTGGCCCATTTCTACCCCAATATAGGGACAAAGTATGTAAGACTCGATGCATTCTCGCAACAATTAGAACCGTAGACCGGTTTCGCTCTCATTAGAGCTCTTCAGTACGGCATACTAATTGCAGCAAAAATGCACCAAAAATAACACGGCTATCGTATAGCCAGTCTTAAAACACTAAGTGAGTAGCGAACGTGTCGCCACCTAGTTCGGAACCAAGTACTTGTTGTCACGCCCGCTCCAAATAATACAGAGTATTAAAAATAGAGACGGTATACAACTAACTAACAATTTAAAAAATTGTTAGCCCTGGCCCATTTCTACCCCAATATAGGGACAAAGTATGTAAGACTCGATGCATTCTCGCAAGAATTAGAACCGTAGACCGGTTTCGCTCTCATTAGAGCTCTTCAGTACGGCATACTAATTGCAGCAAAAATGCACCAAAAATAACACGGCTATCGTATAGCCAGTCTTAAAACACTAAGTGAGTAGCGAACGTGTCGCCACCTAGTTCGGAACCAAGTACTTGTTGTCACGCCCGCTCCAAATAATACAGAGTATTAAAAATAGAGACGGTATACAACTAACTAACAATTTAAAAAAATTGTTAGCCCTGGCCCATTTCTACCCCAATATAGGGACAAAGTATGTAAGACTCGATGCATTCTCGCAACAATTAGAACCGTAGACCGGTTTCGCTCTCATTAGAGCTCTTCAGTACGGCATACTAATTGCAGCAAAAATGCACCAAAAATAACACGGCTATCGTATAGCCAGTCTTAAAACACTAAGTGAGTAGCGAACGTGTCGCCACCTAGTTCGGAACCAAGTACTTGTTGTCACGCCCGCTCCAAATAATACAGAGTATTAAAAATAGAGACGGTATACAACTAACTAACAATTTAAAAAATTGTTAGCCCTGGCCCATTTCTACCCCAATATAGGGACAAAGTATGTAAGACTCGATGCATTCTCGCAACAATTAGAACCGTAGACCGGTTTCGCTCTCATTAGAGCTCTTCAGTACGGCATACTAATTGCAGCAAAAATGCATTAAAAATAACACGGCTATCGTATAGCCAATTTTTTAGATTGTTAGTTAGTTGTATACCGTCTCTATTTTTAATACTCTGTATTATTTGGAGCGGGCGTGACAACAAGTACTTGGTTCCGAACTAGGTGGCGACACGTTCGCTACTCACTTAGTGTTTTAAGACTGGCTATACGATAGCCGTGTTATTTTTGGTGCATTTTTGCTGCAATTAGTATGCCGTACTGAAGAGCTCTAATGAGAGCGAAACCGGTCTACGGTTCTAATTGTTGCGAGAATGCATCGAGTCTTACATACTTTGTCCCTATATTGGGGTAGAAATGGGCCAGGGCTAACAATTTTTTAAATTGTTAGTTAGTTGTACACCGTCTCTATTTTTAATACTCTGTATTATTTGGAGCGGGCGTGACAACAAGTACTTGGTTCCGAACTAGGTGGCGACACGTTCGCTACTCACTTAGTGTTTTAAGACTGGCTATACGATAGCCGTGTTATTTTTGGTGCATTTTTGCTGCAATTAGTATGCCGTACTGAAGAGCTCTAATGAGAGCGAAACCGGTCTACGGTTCTAATTGTTGCGAGAATGCATCGAGTCTTACATACTTTGTCCCTATATTGGGGTAGAAATGGGCCAGGGCTAACAATTTTTTAAATTGTTAGTTAGTTGTATACCGTCTCTATTTTTAATACTCTGTATTATTTGGAGCGGGCGTGACAACAAGTACTTGGTTCCGAACTAGGTGGCGACACGTTCGCTACTCACTTAGTGTTTTAAGACTGGCTATACGATAGCCGTGTTATTTTTGGTGCATTTTTGCTGCAATTAGTATGCCGTACTGAAGAGCTCTAATGAGAGCGAAACCGGTCTACGGTTCTAATTGTTGCGAGAATGCATCGAGTCTTACTTTATAGTCTATATTCTGACTCGATTTTATTATGTTATTCTAGACACCTGATTCATTATAACAGATTTCTAGAAAACTTTGCTGTAGATTTACCGAAAATATTAATAAATTCTTGTTTTAATCTATCCCATTGACAGATGGTGCTCTTTGATTGGTTAATTCTTTGACATTCTTTGAATGGTTAGTTATTAGTTGCACGTTAGGATGTACGATTACGATATGACTTACGATCAGAACAAATAGTATTAACGTAAACGAATTTTAAAAATATTTGATTAGGGTACAACCGTCTGCGTCGATATGTGTTTTTGTTTGAATTATATATTATTATACACCAATAAACGGAAGATTGGCTGAGTTCACTAGGCGCCATCAGTTGAATAGTTGTGTCAACAAAATACGTCACCAGTCCCGCTGTGTTTCATTTGGAACTCAACTGTTGCCAATTTCTTAAAGCGCGGAGTGAAGAACAAACTTGACAAAATAGTGCTTGAAGTCAAGATTTCGTTCATCTGTCTCCAACCGATGAAACGTGTCGGTAGTCAGCAGATGAGCGCTTAAACTCAGCTGCTGGCGTATATAATAAACTAGGCCCATTTTAACAAAGGTTATGTCGCAATGGGAGCCTGTACACAGTGAACTTAACCTATAATTATAGTTGAGTAGTGGCATTGGTGATTGGCCATAGTGCGGAAATAGGCCGACGTTAACGAAAAAAAGTATACATAATCCCTAACCCCCCTTCCAAACTTTGCTAACTCTGGGTAATCAGAGTCATGAACTGACGTACAAAATGTTACCCTAGTGTAATTAAATAATTGAAGTTCTGCTATTTACTGTTAGATGGTGTGAAGATCATGCCATATCAAGTGTCAATTATTATTATTCTGAACTTTCACTTATAACTAACAAAATAACAAATTACTTAAATTTTAAACAAATTTGATCTGTCAATTTTTGATGTTTTTAATCTTTATGAAATTCTGATTGTAAAAATAAACAAATTATTGTCAATTTGGCGTATTAACATACATAAGCCAAAAGAAAGAAAGAAAGAAGATTGTTTGCTCTGAATTTCAACTAAAATTAACATTCTAATGTTAGTCAATAGTATGGCTCATTCTACCCAATAAATCAGAGGGCGTTAATGAAATAGATTGTTTTTAGCATTGTAAGATGGGGAAGTAAAGATATAAAAAAGTAAACAATATTTTAACTGAATAAACAAATTATTAATTATCAAAATTGATCAACATGGGTAGATAATAATTTAGGAGATTAAAAATTTTTGTTTAAGTGATTGATTTTCTGAATAGATACAGATCAATTTAATCAATTTTTGTTCAAACAACTTTCATTTTGGTATGCTGACACTTCAGGAAAACGAATACGTAACGGGTGTCCAAACTGAACGTTACGTGTCTCATTGAACAGTTTGGACACCTGACGTGCTTGAAGAGTGCTATACATGACAATGTCACTTCCGACACCGTGCTCAAACTGTTCAAATGTGCTCAAACTGTGCGATGTATCATATAAAATGTGTTCAAAGTGTACGATAGACATATATATATATATATATATATATATATATATATATATATATATATATATATATATATATATATATATATATATATAATCAGCCCGCCCAACAAAAAAAGTTAAATTGCTAATTTAAAGGCTGACTGATGTGTTAGCAACAAGTTTATCGAATATAGTTGACACAGTGATTGCTGTCACGCAAATTGTAGATACGTAGTTTATTTGATACTAATGTGCCACTTGTGGAACTTCATTATATTGTTATCGCACGAAAATATCAGACTGCATACTACAACAAAAACAAATATACATATCAACGCATTATGCTTGATGGACTCTTATTTATGTATTCCGGATTTTAGGGAATTTTCGTAGAAAAGGTTCTTGTTGAGAAGATCGTGACGTTGGAATTTTTTAAAACTGTTTGTAAATAAGCGCAAATTTTTGCTAAACGAGGTGATCTGTACAATTACGTACGATATTATTGTATATGCCAAAGACGATTCGTAGAACAAAATTTAATCGTAATGTCTATTATGTAGTCCAAGAAACTGATTTGTTCAATGTTTTCTGGTCCTCAGGTGAATTAAATATTTATAGTGTAAGAGCCAGAGGTAAAAAAATTCTCTGAATTTACAAAAGCAGATTTTTTGATAGTTAATTAGGTACGCTGTGCACGTACACATATTCTGTTCAGTCAAGGGAATCTTAGAACATGTGCCACAGGTGCGCCAACAAAGATGTCGTTTTTATCAGGGTAATAAAATAAATTTACATAAGCTGATAATTGTTATACAGATTCTATATTATATAACAATAAAAGTTATGTCAGTCAGTCAGCTCGATACGGGAACAGAGCTGGTCAGTCAGTTAGAATGTGTGTATGAAAAATAAATCATGTGCAATTTATTTAGAAAGCTTGGAATTTTTTTGTGGGTATATATTGACCTATTAAAGATTAAAAAGATAGGAGGAGGCAGATAGGAAAATAGTTTCCAACTTCGTAAGAGATTCTAATATTTTAATAAGGTGTTCAGATACGGACATACTCATTATAACGTTAGGAAACATGGACAATTTACTATCTGCATCAAAGGTTTGGATGGAAGTTGGGTGTGGGAACCATCAAAGAATAATTGATGTCTCTAAGTTAGCAGAAGAATTGGGAAAATATGTATGTAACGCACTGCCAGGTATGCGCGCTTTTACTGGATGTGATTACAACTCAGCTTTCTATAAAAAAAAGGAAAAAAAAACCTCTGCAGATATTGAAGCGAAACTTAGATTTCCAAAAAGCTTTCGCCGATCTCGGCGGCATTACAGAAAACAACAAGAATGCAGTATTTCAAATATTGAAGCAATTTGTTTGCAATTTATATCGATTAAAAACAGTTAATGAGGCACGATTTGTCATGTTTTCGAATGCATACATTTGTATTTCCAGCAATGTTGAAGATACATTTAAAATTAAAGTTAAAAATATTGACGGATCGAGCTTGCCGCCATGTGAGACTCAGTTGATGCAACACTTTAAGAGCCGCTTACATCGCCAACATTTGGCGTAATGCGCATTACAAAATAATAACAGAACTATCACCAATGGATCACGGCTGGAAGAGTAGTGACAATGTTTATGAATTTCATTGGTTTGAATGTGATCAGTTACCCCAGCTAATCAACGACGTCGTCATTCAACCCCCACAGGAAAATTTAGGTTTGTAAATTTGTAAACAATACTATTGCTGAATTTAATTATACGATTGAAATTACATAATTTCACTTATTTTCTAGATAATCAATCAGAATCTCAGTCAGATATATCAGAGTTAGATATTTCAGATCACGAAAATGAAACTCGTGAATTCGAAGATTCAGAGGAAATGGATTTTGAATGTGAAAAAAAAAAGTTTGAATATATACATATATCCTTTGTATAGAATAATTATCAACTATACGTTTGTTTTAACAGTTATTTTTTTAAATATTTTTTTCGTAATGTTATCCCGTTACACTTTATTAAATAAATAAACTGTCTGTTATATATATATATATATATATATATATATATATATATATATATATATATATATATATATATATATATTATCAATAAAAATACCAATTAATAATTAATAATTTCACATAGTTTTCTGATATTTTCAATAATAATAATGGGAGAAGAAGAGCGAGCATGCCGCCTGTAACGCCGCCGGCGCGCACCAAATTTTTCGCTGACTGACAGTTGACTGACTATGTTTTTAATGTTTAATAGATCAATATATGCCCACTAAAAAATTTCCAAGCTTTGTAAATAAATTGCACATTATTTATTTTTCATACACACATTCGAACTGACTGACCAGCTCTGTTTCCGTATGCAGCTGATTGACTGACATAACTTTTATTGTTATACAATATAGAATCTGTATAACAATTATCAGCTTTTGTAAATTTATTTTATTACTCCGGTAAAAACGACATCTTTGTTGGCGCACCTGTGGCACCTATTCTAACATTCCCTTGACTGACCAGAATATGCATACGTGCACAGCGTACCTAATTGACTATCAAAAAATCTGCTTTTGTAAATTCAGAGAATTTTTTCACCTTTGGCTCTCCGTCTATTATATGTAATAACTTTATAAACAGAAATATGTATTTGTTCCCTGTATATCAGATTACTCTGTTAAAATGGGTGGGATTTTGTGCTGCTTAGGTGTTTCATAAATAATACACTCTTACAAGAGAAGATGTCGGTAGTAAATCACGATTTGTAGATATAATACTTAGTCTATTTACATAGTTATCAGTTTATATATTTCTAGCGAAACCAGTGACACAGTAAAATAAATAATAATGAAAGTCTTCTTGGGCTGTTTTATTCAATAAGCTATCGAGTTAAGGTTGAAAATGTCTTAATAAAATGTTCAATTTTAAATAGATATGGAGAGAAGCTATATTTATGTGACCAAAAGCAATACGTCGAAAGTAAAGATAAAAATAAATCCAGAATTTACAAACTTACATACGGAACATGTGAAGAAATCTAACTAGGTCAAAGTGATAGAACCCCAAATAAACAGAATAGGGAACTTTGTATATAACAAAACAGATTCGACATACGCGAATAATCTTGTTGGTGAAAATCATAGCTAGGTTAGCGAACTTTCATCTTCGAAAAGTTTTTATGTGGAGTATTTTAAACATATGGAGTTCTTTCCCAATCCAGAAACCTAATGCTATCACTCTAACTGGAAAAGTAAAAATCACCCCCAAGAAAAATGTGTGGGATTAGTTTATATTAAATTTTTCCGCCTTGAAAAAAGAATAGAGAGGTCAATGTTTCTTTTTCATTTACCTTGCCCTATTTCCGCGACTATGGCCAAACATCGACACCAGCGAGCCCTTTCACTTCACTATCCTGAAACTATTACCAAACTATTTATTACCTATCTATTTAAAGGGTAGGAATCTTTAACGTGGCCAGCATTGTGTGATACACGGGACTGGCGGATTTACGCCCCCTTCGAGGAGCGGAACGGGCAGACATTTAGCTTGCTCGAGTTTCACAGTTTGTACTGAAAAAGTGAATTCCACTACTGAGAGTCGAAGCCAGCACCCCTGTGTTCAGAGGCACACGTTCTTACCCCTGTATCGCCGAGGCTGTTCAGCTAAATGTTAAAAGCTTAAATATCATAGCATTAAAAAATTAATGTATCTATAACCATACTGGATTCACTCCTCAGCCACCTGTTTACAACGTTAAAAAAATGTACGGTGAGCTTAAAAACGTTCGAATACATTTATTTCAAACTTATTTAAAAAAAGTATGTGCGCAGAAAGTGCGTTATGGTAGTGAATTTTCATGGAAATGATCTAGCACAAAACGTTTTTTTAATTAAATGCTTGTAACTATTTTTGCTTGTAATATCGAAACCTAAATTCTAGCATACAGTTCTATATAACATAAACCTTTGTTTTAAATTGGGTTACCATAGCTTTGTCCTATTCGGAGATAAGAAATAAAATCTAGTCTTCGCGGCTAACGAAATTATCCAAGCCACTTAAAAAAGGCGCGTACCTGACAAATTTTATCGAAGTTTGTCCATTTTTTCCAAATTATCGGTGTGATATATATATATATATATATATATATATATATATATATATATATATATATATATATATATATATATATATATATATATATATGCATACACATATAAAAACGGAAACTAACCGGAGCTATGGGTTCTAGGGGTCCAAGTTCGCGTCAATTTGAAGAAATCAAAATTTTAGCTTCACTTTTTGAACAATTTCTGATAATTTCCCAGTGCTTGCACCATGCTGTAACTTTATTTAAAAAATGTTGGAAAAGAGCATTTGATAATTTATATGAAGTAGGTCCCAATATAGATCCTCTTGGTACCTGTGCCTGAATTGCTTTTGTTGTGGAAAATTCAGCTCTTAAGCCTACAGAAAATGTTTTGTTTTGTGCAACGCTAGCAAAAACCTTCAGGAGATAGGAAGGTAAGTCTTAACTGTTGTCTAATTTAAAAACTGTCTGGGCGCAGCGACTGCGCTTTGGTAGCGATTTTTATAAAAATATGTTTAATAGCAAATATGTATTTTTTAACGAAAGCAAACGTCAGATTTGTTAGTATCATCTATATAGTAGAAACAATGTACCCTCAAAATAACTCAAGTGTTTGAAAAAGAAAAATAATTTTCATGGGGCTCTGCTATATATTTATAGGTAAAAACGCCGTATCATAATTTTTGATATGTGCTAAAAGTGAGAAAAGTTGCAGTTGAAATAACTCGTAAACGATGAACGCTATCCAATTTTTTTTTTTTTTTCTACAAACATGGATTCTAATTATATGGAAGATGCAGAAATGTAATAATATAACGTGTGTTTGGGTAAAAAAAAATGAAATTTTTTGTCACCAACGACTTATGGGCAACTCTGTGATTGTAAAAATAATTTTATGAGATGCAGCTCAAGACGCCCTATAACTACGTTTATAATTTTTCACGTATATTTTATAATAACGGATATATTTAGCTTTACCGGTAGAAATGCGTCACCCAGTATATATGTAAACAAATAAAAACTGAAATTAACCCCGGAGTCGGGTTATGGGGAGACTTCTTCACGCTTGTTTGAAAAAATCTTTCCAGAATTCAAAAGTCGCGCCATTAACAATTTGTTTCTATGAAGATTCGCTAAAAATGGTGGAATATTAAACCAGAGACTCCATTACTAAAACTACTGCCAAAGCTTCAGAGAAAGGGTCTATTTGAAGTCAATTTTATGCAAATATATAAGTAAAATAAAGGACAAAAACGGTTAAAGCAGAAACTTAAGGTTTGTGAAACACACTTCTCGCGATATTTGTTTGGCATAACCCCTTTTTGTTTCAGGTTCATTGCCTATTTTAACGTTTCAAATACCGACGGTTCAAGAAAAAAATCATTAAATTTTCAGAGTACTTTTTCTGGTATTTCTTAATCTTTTTCGGCCAAGAAACCTAATCTTTGTCGGTAATATACAATAGATTATGTTATCCACAAAAAATATTTTGTTTTTGTGCGTTTTTCGGGTTATCATTTTTTCTTACATTGAGCTATAGATCTAGATTTTGGCACATGATTTACCTTTTATGATATAAACCCGCATACCAAATTTGGTTGCTATGACTTTGTTATTTTCGGATATATATTTTTTTTATAATAACTTCATCACTCAGTGAGTGGTACACACGAAGCAACGTGCCGCCACCTAGTTGCGAAACCAAGTAGTACGTTGACACGCCAGCTCCAAATAACACAAAGTGTTAAAAAATAGATAATGTATACAACTAACTAACAATTTAGTAAATTGTCAGCCCTGGCCCATTTCTACCCCAATATTCTAGCCTTAATAACTACATGTATAATTCATTACATATTTACACTCTTTTGTTTTTATCGTAATTTTATATGCCTATCTTACGCTGATAATATACGATAATATACAATGCCAACAAACGGACTCGTTAAAGTAATCTTATCTTACTTATTAGACTGTAAGTATACAGGTGAGTTAGGAAGAATGGGAACTATTTCAGGGGGTGATAGTATGGGTCGTTACAAGTAAAAAAGTTTTTATCATCATGTATCCAACTCTCAACGTTTGATAAAATACCTAAATTTCTGAGTTGATTATTAAAAAAAGTCTGGACATAGCAAGTGCGTTATGGTAGCAAATTCTCATAGAAATGATCTGGCACCAAGAATTTTTTTCATTAAGTGCTTATAACTTTTTAAAATTTTTTTCTAGAGATCTAAGTTTTGCCATATAGTTTACCTTTTATACTGTTAACATACTTGCGAATTTTTGTTGCAAGAGCTTTTTTATTTTTGGAGTTAAAAAAAAATCCGAAAGAAAACCCAAAATTTTTCCGGAAAACCTAGTTAGATTTATCTGGCTAACGAGCTCATCCAAGCCAATAATAAAAGGAAAACATCTCCCAAATTTTATCAAAAACGGTCTTATATTTTTTAAGTTATCAGTGTGATATATATATATATATATATATATATATATATATATATATATATATATATATATATATATATATATACTTTAATTGTTTGCTGTACTTTTTGTGATTTTTTATTCGGTTCAACATCAGCACGTTACTCAGTAGCGTCAAAACCATAATCTAAGACTTTGTAAGGTTAAATGACTTCAACAGCCGCCATGGAGGTGTTGCTGGATCTGAGACTTAACCCCCCCCTCCCCTACAATTAGTTATTATGGGGGAGGCCAGGCTAGAACTATACCGACTAGTCTGCAATGGTATACTGAAGATCAACTCAGGCTTCAGGGGCCACTGCAAAATTCAGGAGATCGTGAAGGCGCCCATGCTTGAAATGAGGTCAGACTTCGCGAGCCCGCGAATCTTCAGGGAAAATAACTTTACAGTAGAAATCCGCGAGGCATGGCGGGACGAGACGCTGGGCATACCACGCGACGCTATCGTCTGGTTCACGGACGGATCTGGCGGGTAGAGTGGGACGGGGGCAGGTGTTTATTCTGGAGGACCCAGGGTGAGTCATAGTATTTCCCTCGGAGCCCATGCAACGGTCTTTTAGGCCGAAATGTACTCCATCCTGCACTATGTGTGGGAGAACAAGAGGAAGGGCTACAACAACAAGCGGATTCTCATAGCCACAGACAGTCAGGCAGCCCTTAAGGCCCTAAGTAGCCCACGGGTAAATTCCTGGCTGGTGAGTGAGTGCGAGGCGAGACGAACGACCTGCCTGGGTAGAATGAGGTCACCCTCATCTGGGTGCCCGGTCACTCGGGGGTCAAAATAAAGAAGCTGACAGTTTCGCGAACAGAGGGTCAGCAGAATCATATATGGGACCAGAACGGGCTCTGGGCGTGACAAAGAGCACGGTCAGGGGAGCCATTAAGTACCTGGTCAGAAACGAACACAAGGTGTACTGGGCAGACTGTCCAGGGCTCAAACATGGGAAGTCAGTATTGACGAACCCAGTTCAGAGAGAGATGGAGAGCTGTGTAGCTCCGAAATCGTAACAGAGGAAAGCTCAGAAACATAACAGGTTTCTTGACGGGCACGTGGCCGTCAAGAAACACCTGCATAAAATGGGGCGGCTCGAGTGGGGCCTCGCATGCAGATGCTGTGGAGAGGGGGAAGAATCAGCCCAGCACATCTTGTGCGAGTGTAAAGCTCTGGACCGTAAAAGACAACTGATCTACGGTCAGTCTAGACCGGAGACAGAGCAATATAAAACTTCATCCTACCAATCGCTGTGCAGACTAGTTCAAGGCACAGTGATTTTGGAATGGGTGGAGTAAAAAGACTAAGGGTTTGCACAATAATCCAAAGGCTGCAGTGCTTTGGGGGCGGCGAAGTCGCGGACGAGCCCTGAGGGGGAAAATTGTTAAAATGAGAAGCATAACAGAGAATTTCAACAATATCTGTATTTTCGGAACCATGTAGTGGTAAGGAGGCTTATAAACAACCACTTGATAGATTACGTTGACTCCGTTACTGCAAAGTAACTATACAATGTTCAGTCATGGTCTTACTTGGGAACTTTTGGCGAAACTATACTTACAGTTACAGCTTTTCGGTATTCGCCACCAAAGGCAAGTTGTAACTACTTTTAGTTCCATATTTTTTGTGAATGGCACTTTAAAGGGTTTATCTTAAATTGCGCCATTTTTGTGGATAGAAATCTACGACGCCATTATTACTTTGGCTGTTAGGATGAGTATCTAAAGATTAATATGTTTGTCTTTTTGCAATTATCGTAGCAAATTTTGTCCGAATTTTCAGTTTCATGTATAAGAAGGTGAAGTAGAATACAAATTGCAGCACTTTAAGGGTAATAATGTGGAATGTCGTATATTAGGTAACATCAAATTTCTGAATGCACAGATCATTATATTTTAACTGGTAATTTACATTGATTTAAACACTCAAGGCATTCCAATTCTATAGATATTAGAGAGACTACAAGTCAGCATTAATAAATATTAATGTTGTCTTGCGGTCTCTCTAGTATCTATATAATTGGAATAAAATATGATTTTTTTAAAAATAAGAGATGAATAATTTTTAAAATTTTTAGAATTCTGTTGAATAATTTTTAAAACAAAGAATGCAAGTAAAATACAGAGTCGGTAGTGATAAACCCGCGATAGTAGCTTTTACCGTTTTGCCACCTCTTCGCTACGTGCTGTTGAAACGTAGACGAGTAAGTTTACGAGACCACGCTGCGACGTTGCAGTCATTCCCCATTTTGGTAATTGCTTTGTGATAGGAACGTTGCTATAACGGATTACTGACTGACGGCAAAATAGTTAGAAGTAATTACCATAATCGTTGCCACTTTCCAGCGACCAATTGTGTTTGTTGGGAACTCTCTTCGCTGTACTTGGTCCGCACGCTTGAGCTGTCTAGTTAGCTAGATTTAGCAGACATCGAAGACGCAAATCCTTTGTAATAATATCCTGGATAGTTTTTCCTGAACTGTGCTGTTTGGCATCAAAAATTGACGCAGCCACCTCGAATGTTTCGATTATTCTGTCTACAGTTGATGCAATGAAATTACTTTTTGCAATTCTTGAATCACTACAGTAAAATATTACTATTTTAGAATAATATTTGCAATAATAATGCATTGTTGTTTCTAATAACAAACAAATAAAAGAAGTGTCAGATCTTATATGAAAAAATATTTTAAAATTTAAAATACATTTACGAAAATTCGCTAAAATGATAAAGAGATGTGAGATAGATATTGCATGCTAGAAGAAGTTGAGAGAAACAAGGCAAAATTTACGGGACATATTCTGAGATATATAACTTTTTAACAATATAATTTAAAGAAGACATGTTTGTAAAAAAGTTGACAAGTAGATCAAGGGGAAACTCATGGAAGATCTAATCGGGTTGATGAAGTGCGGAAGTTGCAATAAAACAAAAAAAGCTACTAAAGACAATTATTCATGATTGCGACAAGGTTACATCACCCTCTTAGACTGTAACAAAAATTATGATGTGTCTAATAGTATGGTACAAGTGACAGACTTATTTATTAATTTTTGTTTAACTGGAACCACGTTGGAGCTAAATTGCTTAATATTTATTTTATGTTTGCACGATTTCGTGTGTTACCAAACGAGGGTGACAGTAGTTGCAGAATTGAAACTGACAGACGTCTGCCTGCAAAGCTTATTGATTGATTGTTAGCTCGTCGAGGTTTTATATCATCGCGTTTTCCTTCTACTTATCACTGTTCTTTCTAAGCTTTCCTTCATCCACAAATAGAAACACATTAAAATCACAACAAAAACACCTGCTTTTCGTTAGGTGAGTTCGTAATACTACGTGAGCTTGTGTAGGTTGTCTCAATATCTGAGTGCTTTTGCTGCTATATCAAGTTACAGTGAAACAACCTCAAGTCGCTATTGCATGATGATAGGGCATATATATATATATATATATATATATATATATATATATATATATATATATATATATATATATATATATATATATATATATATATATATAAAATTATAGATTAATGCTTATATAAAATGTGTTTGCACTTGAAATGGAATCGACTTATAAAACATCAATACAACTGTCAGTTGTAGTGAAGCCGAGAGTACGTTTGTTAGAGACAGGTTTAATTTCAATAGGATATTGCTGCACTGGTTGAGAACTGTTGAGAGTCTAGAGGTTTCCAAATCATGAGCGATATTTATATGCGGACAAAATACGTCATGTTAGATATATAAATTTCATTTATGTATCAGTGTGTCCACGGATTGAGTGTGGGTAAGGTATAAGTGACAAAACAGTTTTGAATTAGATTATGATATTCTAGGAATCGCTCTTGCTTTGTCTTAAACTAAGATGTGGAGGAAATGAACAAAATCAATTAATATACAGGGTGGTTTAGAACTGATTTAATTAAATGTGTTAGGAGTAAACTACCTTCGTTAATAAAGATATCGCAAACAGTTATTAACAAAACTTGTTTAGAATTCACATTTATGACAGTCTATCAATTTTCAGCCAGATCAGCCTACTTTGAATTTTCAAGTAAATTATTAACATTTTTCCCTATCAACATGGAGCTTTTTACAAATGGTCTTAAAGAATATTTTCCAGCATTTCCAGATAACTGTACTGGTTCATATTTCAGACAAAAAAAATATGGCCCAATTATCCCAGTGTAAGAAACAGCACACCACACATTTACTTTTTATGGCATTGTCTTCTGCAATGAACTCTATAATATACAAGGTGGTTTAGAACTGATTTAATTAAATGTGTTAAGAGTAAACTACCTTCGTTTATAAAGATACCGCAAAAAGTTATCAACAAAACTTGTTTAGAATTCAAGTTTATGACAGTCTCTCAATTTTCAGCCAGATCAGCCTACTTTGAATGTTCAAGTAAATTATTAGCATTTTTTCCCTATTAACATGGAGCTTTTTACAAATGGTGTTGAAGAATATTTTCCAGCATTTCCAGATTACTGTACTGGTTCATATTCCAGTCAAAAAAATATGGCCCAATTATCCCAGTGTAAGAAACAGCACACCACACATTTACTTTTTTATGGCATTGTCTTCTGCAATTAACTCTCTAATTGGAATTCTCCATAGACCAATGCCGTGCATTTTGGGAATTTACCAGGCCATTAGTGGTAAAGTGTATTCGTCCGAAAAAATAATACTTCTGCCAAAACTGTGATTTTGTAGATATTGCTCGCCGTACCATAAACAAAAATCTAATCGTTTTGACCCGTCATTTTCTTCCAAAGTGTGTATAAGTTTTGCTTTGAAAGATTTCACCTTGTTGGTACGATAAATTTGTTGCAAATGCGGTTTGCTAATATTGCCAATTTCTAATGCCCTTCTTCTTAATGATAATTTCGGAAAACGCCTAACAGAATCCATAGCTAATGCAGCTGCAGCATTGCCTTCTTCATTTAGGTCGGATTTTGTCTTCTTAACATTTAAAACACCCGCAGTACGCATCAACTTTTTTACACCAGTAGCGGAAATCGAATAATTTGGCCAGTGTTCAAGGAATTTTCTTATCACTCCCTGATAAGAATGTTTTTCACCCAAACCATAGCACTGCACAATAAACAATTTTTTCTGTTGTTAACATTTTTAAATACAGAAGCTTGCCGTTGGTGACAAATAAAATTGACGTTTAAATTTTCCAAATAAGTAGTATCCCAGGAAACGAACAAGGCAGAGCTCAAGTAGCCATACAATTCGCCAATTATTGCTTCGAATGTCCAATTGTGCGTTTACTTTACTTTTTTTATTGGCTGAGATAAAAGTAAACCTACCCCAATTTTAATTATGATAAAGACTTTTTAATAAAGTTCCAAGTATGTTTTAAAATACAGCTAATCACAGAAGCCGTCGAACGTGAATTAGATAAAGTCGCAGCTAAAAAAAATCATAGTAAGCTGATCTGTTTGAAAATTGAAAGCCGATCATAAAGTATAATTATAAATAATTTTTTCTAATAACTTTTTGCGGTATCTTCATAAACGAAGGTAGTTTACTCTTAATACATTTCATTACATTAGGTATAAACCAGCCTGTATATTAATTGATTTTGTTGATTTTCTCAACATCTCAGTCTAAGACAAATCAAGAGCGATTCCCAGGATATCATAATCTAAATCGAAATTGTTTTGTCACTTATACCTTACCCATACTCAATCCGTGACACGCTGTATATATATATATATATATATATATATATATATATATATATATATATATATATATATATATATATATATATATATATATATATATATATATACAGGTGTCCGGCCTAGAGCTTACACTATAACCTCATTTTTCAAGACCACTAATAATTTTCTTTCTTGGAATTTTGCATAATAAACTATATTCGGACAGTTTTTGCAAGATATTTCGACCTTTTGGTCACTTTCCACTAAACTTTAAGTTGAAAACCACTTTCTAATTTTTAATGGAATAGCTTCTTTTATCAATGTTTTACAAAGAAAATTGTGCTTATAAAGAGGCAACGACCAGTTTTTGGAAAAATGTTTTTAATCTTCTCGAATTTGAGTATTTGGAACACATATCCGATGTCAGTTCCAGACGTTAAAATCTATCATTTACAAATTAATCCTCAGCAGAATGCGTCTATTATAACATCATCTAGATGACAGTTAGATTAGGCAGTGAAATTGTCAGATATGTATGCAAACTATGCTCATGAGCTAAAATTATATTTATTTATAATTGAGAGATTTAGCCTTAGCAGTGAAAATTAAATGTAACTCATTTTTGTATATAGTAGAGATGATTTTTTCCAGATAAGTGATCAAACAATAAATAAAACAATGTATTATAATGTTACTCTCTGTCAAAATTAATTATATTTGGAATAGTACTCTGTGAAAAAGAAATTCACATACTTATATCTTCTGATTTAATCATCAAAGTTCTCTAATAAGCACGACGACGTCATTTTTCACTTATGACAACAATAATAAATACGACATGGCAACCAAATGTTAAAGGGGTGTACAAACGCCACCAAGCAGAGATTTTGCTGGATCAGATGGCATTGTAGGTGAAATAAGCATATCAGTAATTTCAGGACGCATTATAGCTCCTTTTCCAAAATCCACTTTGTCTTAAACAAAAAGAGTTTCAAACCTAACGCCGTACATTGGATTTATTGTGTAGAATAATTTGGGCTAGGAGAAAAAATATAAGGTGCGCTGTGAGTTTATGTTGATTACAAAGTATTTCTTGTCTGTCTATTTTCGCGACTATGGCCAATCACATGCGCGAGGGAGTAGTTTCAACTCACTATCCTGGAAATTTTGCTGAACGCCTGTTTTTCTGTAAGGAAATAGATATTTTAAACGTATCTAACATCACATGGTATGCAGTTAAAAAGTGAGAAAACGAAACATTTCTTGGGTACGTAATTTAAACAATTTATTATTTAAAATATTATTTATATCTTTAGATCCACACTCTAATATTTTTATTAAACTATTTAAATAAAATATTATAAATATTATTTCTCACAAAAAAATGGAATATTTAAGCAGCACTACTGACAGTATTTTATTGGGCAGATATGGAACCCCATTTTCTTAGAGAGTGACTTTTGCAAAAATTATGGCTATTTATTGCTTTGTGCAACTCAGTGATGTTGAAATTTTATGATAACAATTTTAATGATACATTTAACTAATTTTAAGCGTATATATCAATTACACTAAATTTATTTTCGGTGAACCTTATTTGCAAATATTGATTGAGGATACAAATCTGTGTCTAAACGCTTTGCCAAACGGAAAAAAGCTGCAACTTTGGATTTTCTGGAAGCGCATTTTGAGGGCCACTGAATTTATTCATTTGGATAGCAAGATCTCCAGATTTAAACCCTGTAGAGTTTTTATATGTAGTTGCGTACGCAGACAGTGTTGACACATTCCACGAATATTCAAGTAGTTGCACAATGTCAGTTTTTTTGCAAGACTACGCGAATGGCACAATTTATATATTTTTATTTATAAAAAAAATGTAATGTTTTGTGATGTGTATTGTAGTTAGAAGTTACTTAAAACATGATGTTATATTTGTGCGTATGTTATTATAATAAAACATCACAAAACATTATTTTTTTATAAATAAAAATATATAAAATGTGTAACTGATCCATTTTGCATGCCGGTGACTGTATGTATAGGAGAATTGGAAGCGAATGTAAGCTTGAGGATGAAGGAGCTTATACTTTATTAGAAACACTCAGTACCAGTAGTACGTAATGTGATGTGAAATCAAAAAATAGCAAAATATAACCGAGAGTACTTAAGCTCTAGTTTTTTTGAATAGAAATAAGTGGTCAAAAAACTTCAAACTATTGGCTGCATGGAACTCTCTCAATTTAAGAGTTATCTGAAAACGTTTTACAAAGAATAAACATGTAGCAAATGTGTGTAGATAATTTATTTTCAGTTAAGGAAGCCTTACCATTATAAAAGTAATTAATCTTTTACTTAGTGATTTAGCGTAAATGAAAATAAGGGAGTAAATAATATTTTCATGAAGTTAGTATTACCAAGATACTGCGTAAAACTTCAGTGTCACAAAAAAATTAGAACCTCGGTGGTTCAGGGGCAAGAACGTGTGCCTCTAAACCGAAGGGTACTGGGTTCGATCCCAAGGTTCTCCTTTCACTTTTTCAGTACAAACTGTAACATTAACATCAACCGAGGTTCTGGCGTTATATGTGAGCAAGTTGAATGTCTACACGTTTCGCCCTTCGGATGTGGGCCTAAAGCCATCGGTCCCGTGTTCAAGCGATGTTGGGCACGTTAAAGATCCCTACCGCCCCTACAGAAAGGCAGGAGTTTGGCAAAATTTACAGGATACTGAGGGGAAACTGCTTCCTGGCGTCGGTGATTGGCCATAGTCGCGGAAATAGCCCGACGTTAAAGAAACAAAACACACACAAAATTCTAGAAACAGTGCTAATAGTTACATTACACAGTTTAGTAATAGTTAATCTTCTATAATTTCTTTTTCATAAAATCTTTGTTCAGTCATATAAAATGTACAAAAAACTAAAACTGTGTGTAAAATAATAACAGATTAAATAAAATAACCAGAAACAAAATAACTTCCTGCTAAGATTCTGTAATTTGTACAGCTTTATATTAATTAGTCTGCTGTTTCTATACAAATCAATTGGTTGCCCTAAGGTCCATTCTTTCTCAATGTGAACAAAAATTACACCACATATAAACCTTAACCACGTTTCTTTGTCTTTCCCTTTTTGCCTTAGTCAGTAGCCAAATTGTCATAAATCCCCTCACTTATTTTGTTACATTTAAAAAGTTTTTTTTAGTTTCTCTTCCACGCGCTTCCAGTTTAGCTCCGCGTTTTCACATTTCTTCTTTATATGGTTAAAAATATCCGCTCTATTACACAGATCACAAACTTAGCTTTTTGTCATGCCGTGTCAAAACATCTTTCCTTTTGTTGCGAATGCTCCAATTACTACCTTGTAGGCTACTGATCTCCATTCTGCTGGAATTAAGTTTATTTGTAATGAGAGACCATATTTCCTTCCACCTCACGTTAGGATATTGTAAATGAATATTGGGGGCTATCTGTCTTTGGTCTGAAAATTTAGAGTAAAATTCTTTGGTTGTCATGTTGTCATCTTGTCGGATTGTGTAATCCTGTAGGTTCCCAATATTTTCCTTTATACAACAAACTGTTTCTTTGCATTCGCGTGATCTTCAAAAATCATATTCACGATAGACTTATAATTTATCCTGGTTGTGTTACTAGAACTAGATATAAAATGTATTTTAATAAAAAGAGCCATTGCTTTCTCTTCAATGATGGTTAGTGCCAGACCAGCTTTCTCTACAGGAAGGTATAACGGCATTCTTGATATTTTATATAGCTGCTGCCACCAAACAAGTTTCCGTATTGCCGTTGACTCTATTGACTACCAAGCGGTAAAATCTGACTTGCATATCATAGTTTCTATAGAATATAGTGATTCAAGTACCACATGTTTGTGATGAGGTTGACATTTATCATTTTATCTTTGAGTAAAGTAGTCTTGATGTTTACAATTATTGTCTTCCAGTTTTTTTCGATAATACTTGAGCTATTAGCTGTGGATATTATGCATAATGATTCTAATTCTGCTACGTTGGTAAATGATATCTGCAACCGCTCTCCTTTTTTTGTTTCTGATTTATGGCCTATTATTAATATTTTTGACCTAGTGATGTTGAGTTTGCTATTTGATGCCTCTTCAAATATTCATAAGCTACCGTTTTTATGTTCTGATTGTTGACACAAATTCCCTGGATGGTAAAATCACAAAGCCGAATGAAAGGTTCTATTGCTAAGCAAAAAAATATCATTGACAGCGGAGATCCTTGTCTTACTCTAGTTTTTATTGGTATAAATTCTGTTAAATATCAATTTACCTTCATTCTGCTATTTTTGTATATGTTGTTTACAGTATCTACAACTATTATTTTGGAAGGCCACTTCAGCAATATTTCTGTGATGATCGATCAAATACCTGCTCAAAATCTAAACTTAAAATGGCATCACGTTCTGGCTCTGATTACGTGTCATTGATAATATCCATTATAATCATTAAATGTTGAAATATTGATCATCTTGGTCCACAAGTTTACTCCGTACCTGTCAATTTGTCTAGATTTTTTTGTAAAAAGTTAGAATCCTCATGAATATTTTATAATCGGTGTTTGTTATTTTTCAGTATTAATTTATCACACTTGACTCTTAAGTTTTGTTGTTTATCATGTGCTGAATTTTTTTATTTGTCCTTGTAGGTGTTGTCAATAAAATTTTCTTTTATATTTTGAATCGTTAATTTTATTTCTTTACATTCTTCAGCTAATGACTCCCCGTTGTTTATCTTGTCTTTCATCTCGTGCAACACGCTGTAATATAAAACTGCAGTTTTTCTTTTGTTTCGAGAACATGTGTTTGAATATGCTTCAAGAATTTTGCAATTTCCGGTTTGACTTTAGACCACCATATTTATAATATTACTTGTGTATTCTGGGGTGGATTTCAAATAATTAATGTCTTGGCTGATATTATCCGTTTTAGTTCTAAGAGAAAAGAGTTTTACGGGACAATAGCTCCCTGTGGGGGTCGGAAAAAGTCTTATATCTGTTTTAATAAGTACACGTAAGGCGAGGTGGTTTGTGAAGCTTGTGGAAAAATCCATACTGTCATGTATCAATTGTAGAGAATTAGTTGATATATAAGCTCTATCTATCCTAGATGCTGACTAACTGATTCACAGTGTGGTAAGTTTCTAATAACGGCATCAATAATTTCATGGGAAGGTGGAGGCAAGTCTTCATATGGTTCGGCGAATACACATGTTCTTGCTAACATTCGTCGGCTTTCTCCGTGAATTAGTAGCAGATTAATAAAATCCTAATTTGAGTACATCATATTGCTTTTTTGAGATCAAACTAAATTTTTGTGCGGAGAAGTAAAATTCACTTAGTTGTGTTACTCAACTCAAAACATAACTGTCAAACTAGGAACTTGGTTACTGTTCAAGTTTGCTATCTTCCATGGCACTCTACAGCAATTACAATACATACCCATATTGTCTATTTCGAAGCTGAATATCTTAAAAACCATACGGTTTAAGCATATAGAATAATTAACAAAATCTGAAGAGTGGTAAAAGACCTTGCCAATGGCATTATAATTTACAGGCTGATCCCTTTGAGAAAAATGAGATGACCGCGCATACGCGTTTTCCATCACCCTGTAGACAATAATCAATTTGTCGGATGATTGTGTGTACTAGGTTTAAATATTCAATAATAAAAAAATTATGCTTAACAAGGAACTTCCAATTGGGATAAATCAGCAAGATACAAGGCGTTGAATGGGACATATTTTTGTAATAAAAATGGCCATAATTTATGAAACACTCAGTATAGAGTAGCAAAATAGTATATTTGGGGGATCGGCAAGATGAGATGTAACCGAAATAAGCGAGTTAGTGCCCACTTCCGGTATAACCGGAAGTCGCTGGATGTTCTAGATATTTTAGGTGAATTGGGCATATTGAAAAACCTCATACTAAAAATTTTCTGAACACAAATCAGTCCAGTTTCTCCAAAACGTCTAATAGGAACTTGTGAAGAATCACCCTGTATAATTATATTCTATTACTTTACTTTAAGTAAATTAAATAAAAATCTTACATAAGTGTATTATATTGCTTTTCTTTAAATAAATTAAATACTTTTTTATAGTATATTTTTTCTTATTACTTCTAAATATGCACGCGCTCCCTATCTTGTTTTATCACACCCGCCTAGGAGAGCACGCACCACAGTTTGAGAATCGCTGCTGTAGACCGCTTACATTATTGTATTTTTAGTACGATATTTTAATGTCACCTAATTATTAAACAATACACCTAAGTTCTTTTCCTTAACATTATGCTAAAGCATGCAACTCCTAGAGGCCGCACGAATGTATCCCAGCAGCTCCAGGTATTCCTCATATAAACGAATTCTGTAAAACAACATGAAGCAACCGTGGAACAAATATTACAACCAGAATAATAATCTGGACTATCAACGAAAAATCTCTCAAACAAATAGCCCAAAGCAAACTCATGTGGTGTAACGTCGCATAAATGGCTTCAGATATGTAGTATTTAACAAACCATACCCTAATCAAAAGATAAGAAGCCAGAATCTATCCAAAGTTTCGGTGAATTCAAACGAACGCAATTCCATTATCAAGAAAGAATCATTGATTTTGTCACCTGCCTTCGATATGTCTGCATGATTTTTATACCAGGTAATGTTTTTGCGACACCTATTTTAATACATTCAAATTATTCACCGCTGTGCAGACACTAAAACTATTACCACCAAATACCCTCTTGTTCATGTAGTGACCTAAAAGTACCTAATTTGTGCGTTTTACTTATTTTAATGCATTTGCAAAAGCATTCCACTTGATCGGCTTTAGCTAATATTAATGCCACATGTTTTTTGTTCTAGATGTACAAACATTAAAAAACCAAAAATTAAATTGTACTTACCTCTGATGACGTCAGGTAGCATAGTCTGGAGTCTGCACTTTCAATGGAAGCTTGTTGAACGATACCATATCTGGAAGACTCTCTATCACTCATATAGTCTGAACGAAGACTGTCCTGACGATCGAATACACCTCTGAAAGAAACATAAAGATGTACATAAATGTCATAAAAAACACCAAATACGTATTATAGAAAGATTGTTTTAATCAGTGAATCTATAAAAGTCACTGTTTATTAACAGGATATTCTCAACCCTTCAGTCAATCGAATTTTTTGTCCATCGACAAATAAAATAAAAATTTCGTAATAAATACGCCTGATTAGATTCAATATTAAACTCAAATGTAATGTTTTTTCCAGCATTATAATATCTACTTGTCGACTTTAATTCAATCTACAGTGAGTCCGCTTAGAATGAAACAAATTCTGTAAAATCTTTAAGGGGCAAACAAAAAAAAAACGACTGAGACATGTCAAACATAAGATTTAAATATGCACATTTTGGCATAAAAAAATTCTGTCACGGCATCAATTTCGCAGATATAACACAATCGTCATTTTTTTATAGTAACAGTTTTGGGAGTTCTATTAAAAAGAGCGACTTTTTCTGAATAAAGATCATCAAATTTGACGATATGTTACATAAGGATATTTTTGAGAAAATTCATATTTCTTACTTGAAGACATGCATTGGTATTCCCTTCCAGTCTCTCATTTGTTCCTATCAAGGCTCGTCCCAACTACAAGAGTTTGTAATAAGGTGGATAGGTAGAAGAGGATTTATTTAATGGCCAGCTAGATCTCCTAACTCATCTAGAATTTTGTGTAGGTTTACATACAATTCAAGGTTTAATTTTAACAAGCGAGAAATCTCGCAAAACTGCAAAATAGGATAACCATGGAAATAGAGCAAATCCCACCACAAACGATAGAACAAGTAATCCAGGAATTTGAAAATCCTCATGCTTATTTTAAAGAAGTTAATAGCCAACAATTTAGACATTTCATTTTATATTGTGTTATACCTTGTTATTATTTTTTCACATTGCTTGATTAAGGTGTCCAAAGCTTATACCTCCATTTTCTAAAAAAGATCCTTATGTTACATATTTGGTGACCTGTATTTGCAAAAATCCGTTCTCTCCAATAGAACTGTCGAGAGTCGAGGATAACATTTGGAAATATTGACGTATATATCTGTCTCTCTCAGAAATCTATGACGTCACCAAAAAAATTTATATCAAAATATACACATTCAAATCTCATATTTGAGATGTTTCAGCGATTTCTTTTTCTTTGTCCTCTAAGACTTTACGGAATTTGTTCAATTCTATGAGGACTCACTGTAGGTGATATCAAGCAGACTTTGTAGTGGTGCGATTCTAATAATTTTTTGTAAATTTTAGATTACACTTTCAATTTCTAAGTCTAGATTATGAGTGCTATAAAATTAATTTTCAACTTGAAACCATTTTTCTTCTTATTTTTATGGAATTCTGCGGTATAGTAATATGTGATAATAGTATCCTATGCAAACAGATCTATATAACATTCAGAGAGCTGAGAATTGCTTTAATAATCCTGGAAATTTTTCAGTATGATAAGAATCTAAAGCCAGGTGTAAAAACCATATAATGATCAGTGTATATAACATCAACTGTGTTACGCCATAAAATCACTAGGTTTTTTTTTACTAAGTTACATGGTTACGGCAATATGCAATTCGCGCATTCTTTCCCACACATTACATCAACAGCATATTTTTTTATTTGACCTGCTTAGATTGGTATGTTTCACAGCTGTCGGTTCTTTTGTTTTTTTGCCTGTCATTTAGTCGTGCTTTGTTTGCATGCTTTAACTTATATATAATACAGGAAAACAGGGACACACACTTCATGTCTTAGTGGTCTATCTAGACAGCTTTAAGTTTTAAGGTACATAAGTAAACAACTTGTAAACCCGTTGTAAAAAGTCGATTACAGTAAACATACAGTGGGGCTATTACAATTACATAGGCTCATATTGATATAGCAGTGTATGCTGACACAAAGTTAAACAGACCGTGCACGCAGTTTAGCTAGGTAATCTGATTAATAAAATAACTTTTTTTTTCTGTTGGCAGTTCAAAGGCATCTGCTCAGTATCCTAAAACCAGCCGCAATCACAGATTATTCGGTCACTATTTAAATTTAGTTTAAAAAGATAATCAGAAACCAAAGCATGACCAAACCTTAGCCTACAAATGTTAACTGAAGTAGATTTATTATTATTTAAAAAAAACTCAGAACTGTAGGTGAAAGAGGCTGTCAACTTTATAGTATTGACCTTTAGTATAACACATATATTCATTATACCATCTTATCACACTTTTTTTCTAAAAGCAAAGGTAGCATGTCAGTTATGGGACATAAATATTTTTTTCTTCTCTAGGTTCTATGGCGTCATCAGCTAGCAAGTAGGCTTTTCCATTGAAAACGATTCCACAGTGCGCTTTGACTCAACCAAACAAACGGCTTTTCCTGTATTTTGTAAAGTAGTAAGTAGGCTAATTATATTTGCGTCTCAGTAGTTGCAACTGGAATTGAAAGAAATATTTTTGAATTCATCCAGGCTACTTTTGCTATTACTAAATACAGTTGCACGTTGTATTGGATGTTTGCCAAAAAACTGTAAGGATTAAAAAATTACGTCGAGTTCAGATGAGTGGGTAGATCATTTCTTACCGAGCTTAAACTCAATTTTGATTCCAAGGGCGGGTACTAGGTGATTTATTAATTGTCTCACTCCTGTAATTCCTTTATTATCAGAGATATCAAAAAAACTCTAACGCGATCTGAGAAACTACCATGGGATGAGTTCAAACACTGCAACAGAAAAACAAGTGCAGATCGCGTTCATAGAAATCCATGGACAACGTTGATTTTCATAATGGAATGATAGGTTTTTTTTTAGAAATTTTGCAGTGGTACCAGATACGCACGCTCCTGGTGAAGTTAGCCACATTTCTTAGCTGTAAAATGTGTACTAGTTTAAACAACGTTCCTTTTCCAGCATCCATTCGGATTGCTATAGTCGTTTTGGAGAAATTTAAAATAAACCAAAAAAAAAGTTTTTAACACCCTGCAGCTATGAAACGAAGCAAAATCTGACATGTTGGTATAAAGGAGACTCTTTCTTTACGTGAGAAATCTAACCACGGGCGATGGTGCATGTTTTTTAAACACCCTGAATGAAAGTAAATCACTGCGTAAAATTCAGTTATATAGGCCAGTCCGTAAGCGCAAGAAGTTTTGTGAGCGCGGAAGCTTCTACTCATTTTGTACTTGTTGGAGACCAGTCGTAGCATTTCACCGGTGTGTTCGATTGTTTTACAAGCAAGTGTTTGTGTCCCTATTTATTAAAATTGTATTGATTTTGTTCACTGTTACAGCCAATTAAAAAAATAATTAATTGATTCATTAAGTATTGTTTTAGGCAAAAACTCTCTCTCTCTCTCTCTCTCTCTCTCTCTCTCTCTCTCTCTTAGTTAGCCTAGGAAGAGTTTCTATTTTACGCACAGAAAAAACTTCAATTAATTGGTTAAACATATTTTAGTGCTATGCCAAAGTTGGTTTTTAAAATATAAAGGTTTAGTTGGGGGTGTCTAAAGTACATCCATGCTCCTTGTGATATGAAAAAAATTAATAAAGACGAATAAGCAGTGCTCCGATATCAGAATGTCAAAACAAGCTTAGTTTTCTCTTTGTAACAGTTTCATCTACTGATCCTTATTAGAACATCCCATAATTCACACAGCGTATCTACATTCAACCCTTTTCACTCACCTCTGTTCGAAACTGTCTGCCCTGTTGCTCTTGTATCCGCTGTCATTGAGGCTGCTGTCCTGTCTAAGGGAGGGCAGGGAATCCCAAGGTGATCTCTTATGTCCTTGGGGTAATGCCCCTTGGGCAGAGCTGAACGTGGAGCTACCGGATCTCCATCCGTCAGAGTGCCGGAACCACTGGGCTCTGCTGGATTCGCCTATGCAGGAGGCACAGCGGGAACTGAAGCTGTAAGATAAGTTGTTAATAGCGAGGTTGTAGATACTGCTTACTGAAAATGTAGGTATATTTTACCTATAGCGAAAATTTATGTGGCGTCCAGCTTTTGTTAATTGATATTTACTAGCACTTCAAAATAAAAGGCTTTTTTTACTGCATTTATGTGGTAAATATTTTTAAAATGTGTAAGAGGTGATTATTGGTTTTAAGGATCAGCCACAAACTTTTGAATATAACTTCTCATAGTACATATTATTTTGGTTTGATATATTGTGATTGAAGGGGGAGGCAGAAATATACATAATATATAACAATAAAAATTCGGAACGCAACAAATACGCTGGAGTAGTGAATTTTCATTTCAATTGTGTGTATGTTTTGTTTCTTTAACGTAGGCCTATTTCCGCGACTATGGCCAGTTACCGACGCCAGGGAGCAGTTTCACTTCACTATCCTGGAAATTTTGCCGAACCCCTGCCTTTCTGTAAGGAGGGTAGAGATCTATAGCGTGCCCAACATCTCATGGACACGGGACCGACGGGTTTACGCCCCTCCGAGGGGAGGAACGTGCAGACATTCGACTTGCTCAAATACAATGCCAGAACCTCGGTTGATGTTAATTGTACACTATGTACTGAAAAAGTGAAAGGAGAACCCTGAGATTGAACCCAGTACCCTTCGGTTCAGAGGCACACGTTCTTACCCCTGAACCACCGACTAGTTTTTCCAAACAACACAAAGAAATCGTTTTTCAGACAATTTAGTAAGTATCTGTAAGCTCATTACTTTTTAATTTTTTTTAAATTTGCTATCTCTGCTGGTTTTATATAATACAGGTTCTACTATGTATCAAAATTGAAGATTACAGCTTAATTGATACTTTAGTTATTAGAATTTTAAGTAATTTTAAATTCGCTATAATCACTTATTTGCTGTATCTATACTTTTAGTAAATTTTCTTTAAACAATTTGCTAGGCTATACAGAGGTTTCGCAATGCTGCTGAAGTACTTCACAAAGAGTCGGTAGTAGCTGCAAAGTCCCAGAAAACTACCGACCTCATGTTTTTTCTTTGGCACATGCCAGTCTCTTACTGCCTTTATTTTCTCTGGATCGGTTTCTTTTTCTTTTTCAGAAACGACATGTCCAAGGAAACTAACTTTTTTTCTGGAAGAGGGTGCATATCTTGGGATTGAGTTGGAGATTGGCAGCCTGGAGAAGACTTGCTTCAGATTCGACAGGTGTTTATCGAAGGTCCTTCCAATCACCATGACATCGTCGAGATACATTAGGCATGTTTCCCATGTCAGTCCTCTCAGAACTAACTCCATTAGTCGCTCGAAGGTGGCAGGAGCATTACTTCTTATCGTCTTTATGGAGTTCTACTAGCCAGTAACCACTTTTCAGGTCTAATGTAGAGAACCACTTTGATCCGGCCAAAGTGTTCAAAGTGTCGTCGACCGGGGCAGGGGATTTTTCGCTGACCGAGCTCCATGTTGGTGTATTCTTGTCTTCTGCGAGCGACATGTTGGGTTTGTGGACACCGCCTACTTATGCGGCCTTTCTCACCACACTTGTAGCATTCTATGTGGGACCAATCTGCTCTCGTCTTACGCGCTCTAACCGTTGCAGTGAGCTTGCTTATGGCTTTCTTCATCAACTTCATTTCTTGCCTTAGTTTCTCTGTCGTGTCTGCATGGTCCTATGTCTCCTTCACTTCGCGTAGCCTGCTGTGGCGAGGTTAAGATGCATTCTTCGCTGCTTCAAATTCCAAGCCATAAATGACGCACTCTGTAAGTGTTTTAAACTTTCCGAGCCTCAAAGCTTGTTGCATTTCATTGTCAAGTACCCCATCGATGAAAGTCTGGACGGTGATCTGGTTGACAAATTCTACTCGGGCTTGGGGATATACCAGTCGCACAAGTTTCACCACTTCGGCATTAAATTCTTGCAGAGTCTCATTTGGCTTCTGGACTTTTGCCTTTAGTTGTATCTGGTAGACCTGGCTACTTGTTACCATATCTCAAATCTAGGGCCTGTATCACTGTTAAGTAGTTTTGGTGTTTCGACCCCGGGATGTTCTGGAGAATTGCTAGGGCTTTACCTCGAAGCGAGAGAATTTGAGCAGTTGCTGCCTGTTGTTCGCTTCACCCATTGCTGAGAGCTGCCGCTTCAAACTGCCTCCTGTACATGAGCCAGGATGCTTCTCCGTCAAAAGTCGGCGGCTTTACGGTTCTATAAGCTGCTGCACGGCTGGTATATCGTCTTCTAAACGATTTTGAACTGGGGAGATGCCAGTAACTCCTCTTGGTTGAGTTCTATCAGTCTGACGCATCACCTGTTCTGTCCGTTCTTTACGTGTGATTTCTGTGCTCTTTCATGATGATCTTTATTTGTTATTTCAATCATTCAACTTCTTCCCATCGTTTGTTCCAATACTTTACATTTTCTGTTAGATTTTCTACTTTACTGTTCATATTTTCTGCTTTTCTGTCCAAACTTTCTATCTGTTCGTTGATCAGTTCAATTTCTTCTTTTACATCAACTCTCATATTGTGGAACATATTTCGGAAGTTATCTTTGCGTCGTCTTCTTTCATCTCCTTGTCGTCGTAACTGGACTGAACTGAGCTGGCTTGCTTTCGCCTTTATATACATGTCGTTCCTTCCACCTCGTTTCGGGAGTGTTCCATTCCCGAATGTTCCAGGACCTTATTTTGCTAGAAGGTTCTGTGAATACAGATCGGCCCCGTCTGTATACAGGGGGATGTATATACAGGCTGATTCAAATGTGATCTTCACTGCTATGTTACACAAGAGGTGTTTCTCGTACTATAAGATCTCTCTGCGTATACAGGGTGTAACGGTTCTCTGCGTATACAGGATGTATATACAGGGTGTTCGGAATGCGCAGACCTCAGTTATCCATTCCGACGAGGTAGAAGTTGGTAACTTTGTTATTTTGGTCTGTATACAGGGGGATGTATATACAGACTGATCCAAATGTGATCATCACTCCTATGTTACACAAGATGTGTTTCTCGTACTATAAGATCTCTCTGCGTATACAGGGTGTAACGGTTCTCTGCGTATACAGGATGTATATACAGGGTGTTCGGAATGCGCAGACCTCAGTTATCCGTTCCGAGGGGGTAGAAGTTGGTAACTTTGTTATTTTGGTCCTAGAGAGTTGGGACTTCGCCTGTGGGGAGTCACCCCAGGCACCCCAGGAGGTGGGGAGGCAGTGTTATCAGATTGTGCAACAATTCCCAGATGTTGGGTAAGTTTTCGAGATGTGGCAACACCGCACCTACATTTATTGAAGTGCTTTGTAACACTATGTATGTATGTAGGTATGTATGTATATATGTAGATATGTATCACACCGGTAACTCAAAATATAGCGGGCGGATTTTTCTCAAATTTGGTAAGTGCCTTCCTTTAGAGAGTGGCTTGGATAACTTCGTTAGCGAGGAAAATCGGCCCAGGTTTGCCTGGCACATGTGTTTCCATTCGGAACATTTTTATATCTCCGAAAATAACAAAGTAAGGGTGACCAAATTTGGTGTACCATGTACCAAAATTTCGGTCTGTAAGTTGAAAGAAAACATTTACAGGCATTTAAAGAAAGAAAATTGAGTTTTCCTCAAAACCTCAAAGTCGCGATTTTAAACGTCTAAATTGGCAACATTTACGCAAAAAACTGAAAACACCATGGGTTATGTAAAGAAGATGTCGCAAGAAGTGTGTTCTACAAGTTTCAGCTTCAATCGTCGCTGTCCTACATTTTACTAAAATATTTCCAAAAAATCCATTTCAAATAGCCCCTTTCTCTGATGCTTTGGTAGAAGTTTTAGTTAAGTTTATGGTTTGACGGTCTATAATTTTTAGCTAATTTTCGTAGAAAAAATTCGTTATGAGGTGACCGCGACTTTTGAATTTTAAAAATATTTCTCCAACTAGGCCCCCTAGAATCCATATCCGGGTTTAGTTTCAATCCTTATGTGTTTACAATATACAGGGAGGCGCATTTCTACGGTAAAGCTAAATATAATTGTTATTACACAAGATACGAGAAAATATTGTATACGTTAATTATCTGGTATCTTGAGCTGCATCCTATAGAATTATTTTGACAATCACAGGGTCGCCCGTAAGTCGTTGGTGATACCGATATTTTTTTTCGAACAACCCTTTATTATTGCATTTTTGTATTTTTTATCTAAATATGATGCATGTTTGTAATAAAAACATCTAGACCCAGTAAGTGCGTTTTGGTCACTAAATGCTTCAAATTGCAATAACTGAATTTGCTATTAACCTAATTGTCGTTGGCCAGGAAACCAGTTTTCTCGGAAACATGTTAAGTTTATTTTCGGATTTTTTTTTCATTTTCAAACAATAAGGTATTTTGATAACATATGTACATTGTTATTACTATATAGGTTATATTGGTAACCAAAATGATAGCTGCTTACATTAAAGAGACATATTTGCTATTAAAAACATGAAAATTCACTTCCATAACGCACTTGCTGCGTCCAGACTTTTAAATATATAAATTAAAAGGAAAGAGTCATAATTATTAATAGAGTGTTACTTTTCTCATAAATCGTGTTATCAAGTACATGCCAACATTTAACCCCAATTCAACTTTTCGTGTTAATATAATATGCGCTTAGCGTAAAACAGAACCCAAAATAGCTCTCCACATAAAATGCAGTGGCTCACAACAATGTGCAGGTCATGAAATCCTTACACGAAACATTTCCTGTAGTGTAGAACCGCAATCAACAGAATGTGTAGGCAGTGTAAACCCTAATGGGAGTTATACAAAACAGTCATCTATCTTTTCTGTCAGATACTAAACAAAACTACCCCGTTTCACCCACCCTTACCTTTCTCTATCCTAATTCTGCCGTGAGTATCTCATCCGAACGAGCGTTTCATATTCGTAATGGATTTTATCTATTTGTGACGAGAGGGTACAGTTTCAGTGTATACATTTCTAGCTACTTATAGGATTAACTATTCTGCCCTCAATTGTCACTAATTGATTCTATTTTCCCCAGTGATCAGTTTCCATAATAAAGCAACAAGTACCTATGATTAATTGGGACATTATGTTGATGGAATCTAACATAATTATATTTGCAAATAGATCCCATACATTAGAGATTATACAAGACAGTATACAGAGTCGCTTTTGTTTATGGAAACCTTGGAATATTTCCTAAACTACGACATTGGAAAAAAAAAGGTTAAGACAAAGGAGTTAGGGTTTTTCCAATATATTGATGGCCTGAATGCCGATCTGTTAAAAATTGTGGCAGATTCTATAACTTGTAACCATTCACTTTTTATCTGAAATCATTACCGGTTTAAAAATACTCATAAAGCCGCCAGGTATCTAAATAATGACCAAAAACCCTATCGATATTAAATACTTCAAGTTTTGGGTTTCAAAAATTGTTTGATGAAAAGTCGCCAACATTTAATTACCCTAAACTCCGTGCTGCAACTAGGAAAGCACGTTAAAAAATTCAAACATCTAAAGACGCAATTTAGCTTTGTTAGTAAATAGTGTGTCGCATTTTCCTAGAAGGATGTTAAAGTAAACAAAGCATCAGTTGAGAATGTTCTAGAACAAAATATGGTTGAAAATCCGTTGACAATATTAAATTAACCTTGAAGGCACGAGTCAGTTTTCAATGTTAAGGGGGAGCCAAAAATGTATCTGCAACTCGGTCATGAAATTAACCTTGGAAGCCCTGAACGATAGGCGAGGGACGTAGGTGTTAAAGGGAGAGAGAGTTTGAATATCGGGAAGAACAGACGTTAGCTCGAGAGGAGTCCCAGCTGGCACGTTGCCGTGTCAACACCTTTTAGTTGCGGTGGCTAAAAATTATCTTAAAAAGGGGTGGTAAAACCCTTTCTGTTATCTCTACTACATATTAAGAATTGTCAGTGATTGTTTAAAGTCATTTAAGCCGCTTTTGAATTTAAATAAACGCCGTGTTTAGCATAAAAACGCGAGATAACAGTGATCTTTTGTTTCCGAGATGGTGTATTTCTTACGTTAATCAGAAAGAGTTTCTGAGTTAATTGGCAGTAAATTTCACTTGAGCCAATTTATGTTTTAACTGTTGTTTGAAAAGTTTTTGTCAAATTAATTCAGCGTATCGACATAGGGAACAAACTATCTCCTAGTATTGGAGCAACAAAGTCCACCGGCCCAATAACCGCTAATGGGAAGTACCAATCATTCTCTCCAGCATTCTTGCTCTTATTGAAGTTTGTGAGTTTGTGTCAGGCATTGATAGCTGATCCCAGTTGGAAAGCATCTTCATAGGGTCATCAGGTAACTCAATGCAGGAGGACTTGGTGAGTCGATATACATCCTATCTCTATAAACCAACAGAATTTCTCAAGCAGAAATCTAATATTTGAACCCTTACAACTTAAACTTTCAAAATATCGTAATCAAACTTGAACCAAAAACAGTGTCAGGGAGGTACTGTAAGGATAACCGTAAATTTCCTGTTTAATCTTAGAATTTTGTCACTTTTGTGAATTCAAATACATATTTCTTGAAATTTTAATTAGCAAATTTCGTCTGTAAAATATCTAATCTGTACAATCTTTTTAATATCTTTCATTTTCAATAATTAATGTAGAAATTTCACGTAGAAATATTTTATTATAGGGCCTCACTCAAGCAACTGGCCAGTTAACTCATTGAAAAATTAAGCGAATTGATTAACAAACGTCAAGTAATTTACCTAATAATTTGTGTTAGCTTTTGAGCTGTAAAATTCAGCATTTGATTTTTAATATACCTCAGGTTGCTCATATTTATGTTTTAATAACCTACAACCATTTCTTTATCTTATTACTTTGTCATATGTATGTTATATGATAATTTCTCTTCTTGGAGTTATTGCTGTTTATTTGATTTCTATTTGTGTATGATTAATGTTTGAGATTTACCAACCATGTTTATTTAATTTTACTTGCTATTCCAAATTAATTTATATGAATAAATTCAATGTTATTGTTACATTAACAAATCTGTTTAATTGAAAAGTAATTCCTACCCAATATTTCTCACATTTGACGGCAATACAATTAATAATTCTGACTAACTTTTACCGAGATATCTACAACTTAAAGTTACGAGGTTCTGATCAGAGGATCCAACAAATATGGGACCTCTGACAGAACAAGTCAGAACTAGGTAAGCAGTAGGCTTTATTTCTTAACATGTTGTGACCCTAGCAGTGTTTCTCATCTTGCAGATAATAAAATCTGATAGATAGATACATTAGGTTAGGGTTCAACAGCTAATGGTAACCTCACTACCAACCGGATTCACATACACTTGAGCTCAATCTTCGCTTACTACATAATACTTTGCATCATATTGATGGTAAAAATTATTTTATTTGAAGGAAGTAACAAACTGAACCTCTGACTTACATGATAAATAAAGCGATTGACATTCGTTATTGGCAAACACCCTTTGGGACATCCATACAACACCTATTTACAAATCCGGTGACCAAACAGAAATAAGTAATTATAGGTTAGTATCCTTCAAAACCTGCTTTGCAAAAATGTTGTAATTAATTATGAAGAAAATATTCAACGATTACATGACAAAGTACAGCTTTACAGTCGATACAGATTTTTATTTTTGAAATATTTTGAATAAACTAAAATGTTGCATTTTCTCACATTGGATGTATCTTTTTATTTGGGAATATTTTTCAAATCTAAAAACACATTGTTGTAGCCACTGATTCTTTAAAAAGTCTGGACACAGCGAGTGCGTTATGGTAGCGAATTTTCGTAAAAAGGTTTTTAATGTCAAATGTGTATTGTTTTTAAACGGACATTTGGTTGGCAGTATAACCTATATAGTCCTAAGAATGTACTTCATTTCGTCGCTTTGTTGTTTCAAGAAGTACAAACATTTTCCTAAAATAAACTTAATAAGTTCCAGACAAAACTGATCGGATTTTCCTGGCCAATGAACCTCTCCAATCTCTTTACACAACTGCCAAGACATAATTATTCATAAACAGCTTTATGACCCAAGTAGAAAAAAAAACGTTTTATGAAATTTTGCAAAAATTTCTTTTACAAAAATTCTAAATTTTTTTAGTCGTAATTGCCGTCAGTAATGTTCCACTTTATTATATTTTTCTAAAAAATTCGACAACTTTTATTTACACTAACTTACTAAACATTCAACATTGGAAAAATACTGCGTAAGGCAGTCATGACCTCAGCCGTCACTAGGCGGCTATATGGAAAAACGTGGTGACTAAGACCTAGTATGACCCACTGGCTGTACATAAGGGTAGTCAGACCATCGTTAATATACGCGGCACTGGTCTGGTGGCCGCCTAAGGTGACACAATCCAGTGCCAAACAAAAACTAGGCAAGATCCAAAGGATGGCTTGCCTAGGAATCAAAGGAGCCATGTCTTTAACCCCAACAGCTGCCATGGAGGTGTTGCTGGATCTTCCCCCCTACACTTAGTTATTATGGGAGAGGCCAGGCTAGGACTATACATACTAGCCTGCAATGGTAGACTGAAGATCAACCCAGGCTTCAGGGGCCACTGCAAAATTCAGGAGATCGTGAAGGAGCCCATGCATGGATTGCGGTCAGACTTCGCGAGCCCGCGAATCTGCAGGGAAAACAACTTTACAGTGGAAATCCCCGACAGCGAGGCATGGCTGGAGAGAGACGCTGGGCATACCACGGGACGCGCTCGTCTGGTTCACGAAAGGATCCGGCGGGGAGCGTGGGACGGGGGCAGGTGTCTACTCGGAAAGACCGAGGGTAAGTCATAATATATCCCTCGGAGCCCATGCAACGATGTTTTAGGCCGAAATGTACGCCATCCTGCACTGTGTGCGGGAAAACCAGACGAGGGGCTACACCAACAAGCGGATCCTCATAGCCAGGCAGCCCTCAAGGCACTATAGCCCACAGGTAAATTCCTGGCAGGTGAGTGAGTGCCGGCATGAGACGAGCGACCTGGATGGGCAAAATGAGGTGACCCTTATCTGGGTGCCGGGAAACTCGGGGGTCAAAGGCAATGAAGAAGCTGATATTATCGCTAAGAGAGCGTCATCAGAACCATTTATGGTATCAGAACCGGCTCTGGGCGTGACAAAGAGCCCTGCCAGAGGAGCCATTAAGTCCTGGGTCAGAAACCAACACAAGATGTACTGGGCAGACTGTCCAGGGCTCAGACATGGGAAGTCAATAATTGACGAACCCAGTTCAAAGAAAGCTATGGAGCTGCTAAATCTTCGCAGAGGGCAGCTCAGAGACACAACAGCGGGCAATAGCACATCTTGTGCGAGTGTAAAGCTCTGGACCGCAAAAGACAACTGATCTACGGTCAGTCTAGGTGGGAGACAGAGCAATATAAAACTTCACCCTACCAATCGCTGTGCAGACTAGTTAAAAGCACAGTGATTTTGGAATGGGTGGAGTAAGACTAAGGGTATGCACAACAACCAAAGGTTGCAGTGCTATCGGGGTGGCAGGACCGCGGACGAGCCCTGGGGAAAAAATCATTCATGAATAATTACCAACATTCCACAAAAATGTTACAAAAATGATTTTAACGGAAACACTAAAAACATTTCTGCAAAAACTATTCAAATTCAGCCACTATTTGAGAGTTCCCGTACACGGCCGCTAGTTTTTCGACGAGTAATATAAACACAAAGCTCTCTCAATGCGTCATTTCCATAGGGCTCAGCTCTTTAATGGTACAAACGCCTTTTTACGATTGGTAATACGAGTTTGTGCAATCTTCCAAAAACTTGCAAAGTTGCAAAACAATTAAAATAACTCAAAAACGATAAAACAATCGTTTTTCCTTACAAACATGCATTCTAATTCAATGGAAAACATGCAATAACATAAGACGTGTTCTATTAAAAAAAGGAAGTGTGTATCACCAATGACTTATGGGCCACCATGTGATTTTCAAAATAGGTTTATAAGATGAAGCTCAAAACACCCTCTAATTAAGGTATACAATTTTCGCTCGTATCTTGTATATAAACAAAAATATTGAATTTTATCATAGCAATAGCCGCAGGACTAATAAGGTAGCAAACAATAATACCCACCAAAATATTTATTATAAATTCATGCTAATGGTGTTAAAACGTAATGGTGTGTAGCTTTTCAACCGTCTAAACATGTTCGTTGTGCAGGTTGATGACTCCAGATTTTGAAAAGTAAGCCTCGTCAGTGAACAAAATTGTTCTACTAAAATTTGTACCAAGAATATTTTTACCAATAAATTGACAGTGTAATGCGCTTTGGATGATCAGTAGGTAAAATTCCCTGAATCTTTCGAATGTGACATGAATTCAACAAATGTTCTCGTGAAATATTACGTACAGTACTTTTAGGAACCACCAACTCACGTGCCTATCGGCGGGTGCTGGTACTGGGTTCTTCCTCAACTCTTCCTAGAATTTCCACTTCTCTTTCAACTCTTCGAACTTCTACCTTCGCACCTTTTTTTAGAGTTATCCGTTCCCCGAAGGTGACGCTCAATCTTGGAAAATATTTGGTGGTTTGGTGTTCGTCGGTTAGGAAACCTGTCCATAAAACGGCTAACACTTTCGCAGCCATTTTCTTGACAATACGTGCATGCTAACTTTCTCGCATGTTACTTTCTTGCACAGTAATAACTACTTATCATTATGCAGCTTATTAGAGAGAGAAAGAGAGAGAGAGAGAGATAGAGATAGTGGTGGACAAAGGTGGGTAAAGGAAATATGTAAGGACACTCTAAGGCCTCAATCTGCCTACTCCTTAGAGTGGTGGACAAAGGTGGGTAAAGGAAATATGTAAGGAATTCTAAGGCCTCAATCTGCCTACTCCTTAGAGCGGTGGACAAAGATTATATAACTCAAAAAATACTTAACCGATTTTGATGAAACTCGGCAAGTGCCTTTCTTTTCTTAATAGCTTGGATGAGTTCGTTAGCCAGGAAAATAGGATAAGGTTTTCTGGGAAAATTTTGAGTTTTTTTCGAAAAAAATTTCTTTCTCCGAAAATTACAAAGCTATTTCGGTAAAATTCGGTGCACATGTTTCTCTAAGAAGGGCCTAAATATGTACCAAAATTCAGCTTTCTAGGTTTGCAGATAATTGAGCTATTGAAATTTGAAACATTTATTTTTAATATCACCCCGTTTCATTGACCATGGCAAACCTGGCTTATATGAGATCTAGTATGTCTGAGCGTTGCCTGGCAACAGAACATTTGATATTATTGCGCAAGTCTGTTACACGCTGTAACTGACGTTTATCGTATGCTATTAGATATTTTTATGTGTTTCAGTTGACACATTATTTGTGTTATTTGCTAATTTTTATATACAAGCGCAAATTATTCCTTTATGATTTTATTATGTTAGTAGGTGGATTAAACAGTGTTTGTTATGTTTTATCAACACATATAAAGGATCGAAGTTTAAAAAAAAGGCTGATATGCAACAGGTTGGTTATTTTCTCTCTGATGCTTTGGCGGTAGTTTTAGTTAAGTTTATGGTTTAACGTTCCATAATTTTTAGCTAATTTTCGTACAAAAAATTCGTCATTGAGGAGACCGCGACTTTACAATTTTAAAAAGATTTCTTCAAATGAGCGTAAACTAGGCCCACTGGAATTCATTTACGTTCAGTTTTGATCTGTTTACATATATACAGAGTGGCGCATTTCTACAGTAAAGCTCAATATAATTATTATTATACAAGAGACGAGAAAAAATTGTATAAGTTAATTATAGGGTGTCTTGAGCTCCATCTTATTAAATTATTTTGATAATCACACGCTGGCCCATAAGTCGTTGGTGATCCCTACAATTTTTTTTCGAACAGCCTTATTTTTTTGCATTTTTTATCAAAATATGTTTGTAAAAAATCAAGACGCGGTAAGTGGGTTTTGGTAGCAAATGCTTCAAATATCAATAACTCAATTTGCTATTAACCAAAGGTTTGTTGGCTAGGAAACCAACATTTAAAGTTTATTGTTGGAAAATTTTTGTACATTTTCAAACAATAAGTTCTTTTGATATAATATGGCACATTGTTTCTATTATATAGGTTATACCGGTAACCAATTTGATGACTGCTTGCATTAAAAAGACATATTTGCTATTCAAAGCATTTTTATAAAAATTCACTGCCATAACGCACTTGCTACATCCAGCCTTTGTGTGTGTGTGTGTGTGTGCGTGTGTGTGTGTGTGTGTGTATGTATCACAACGATACTCAAAAAATAATGGGCCGATTTTAATTAAATTTGGTGAATACCTTCCTTTTGCAAATGACTTGGACAAGTTCGTTATCTAGGAAAATCTGCCCAGGTTTTCCTGGAAAATGTTGTATTTTCTTTCGAAAAAAAAAATTATATATCTCGAATTAACAAAGTAAGGGCAACCAACTTTGGTACACAGGTTTATGTCATTATATGTAAGCTACCTATTAAAGTTTAGCTTTGTAGGTCAAAAGAGAAAAAAGTTATAGGCATTTAAATAAAAATAAACTGGGGTTTACCTCAAAACGTCAGTTGCGATTTAAAACGTCAAAACTGGCAACATTTAGGCAAAGAACTTGAATCTAATACGGGCTATGGAAAGAGAATGTCTCAAGGAGAATGTTTTACAAACCCTGAAGTCTTAGTTTCAACCATCATTGTCCTTCATTTTACTAAAATATTTCCAGAAAATTCAATTCAAATAGACCTTTTCTCTGATGTTTGGCGGTAGCCTTAGCTATAGAGTTTATCGTTCAATGGTGTATAATTTTGGTCTAATTTTCGTAAAAAATCAATAAAGCTCAATATATCCGTTATTATACAAGATATGAAAAAAAAATTGTATACATTAATTATAGGGTGTCTTGAGCTACATCTTAAAAAAATATTTCTACAATCACAGGCTGGCCCATAAGTCGTTACTGATATAAATTCTCTTTTTTTTTAAAATTAAACACGCTTTATGTTACTGTTTTTCATCGAAATATAATGCATGTTTGTAAGAAAAGAAATTCTGGAGGCAGCAAGTGCGTTATGGTAGCGAATTTTAATCAAATGCTTCATATTTGAATAGCTCAATTTGTTCTTAACCTATAAGGTTTACCAAGAAACGAGTTTTTTCGGGAACACTTAAGTTTACTTTCGAAAATTTTTGTACATTTTCAAACAATAAAGTTATTTTGATGAAACATGGCACATTGTTTTTACTATATTTATTTATATCACCTTCTCCTAATAAATGTATAACTAGTTGCATACGATATTTTAATATATGTATCGATATTTCAAATTTTCCGGCTTTCTGACTCCCACAACTCAAAGAGTATAAGTGAGTTCTCTCTTTTTTAGTAAAAAAAAAGACTAATGAGGAGATCGCGACTTTTGAATTTTGAAAAAATGCCTTCAAATGAGCACTAATTAGGCCCCCGAGAACAGGGATCAGTTTCAATTTTTATATGTTTTTATATGTTTATATATATATATATATATATATATATATATATATATATATATATATATATATATATATATATATATCTCACACCGATAAGTTAAAGAATAATCGGCCGATTTTGATCAAATTTGGTAAGTACCTTTCTTTTGCCAGTAGCTTACATAAGTTCGTTAGCCAGGAAAATCTGCTCAGTTGAAATACATTAAACAATGATTTGTCCTAATTATACAGACGGATTTCCCCGGTCAGTATTAGTTCTGAGCTGGCCTTAAATGTATGGAATTTCGACCACGAAATTGTAATTTATGTTTTGTAAGAAAATAAATTCGGGACTCAGCAAGTGAGTTATAGTAGCGAATTTTTATTGAACGCCTCAAATTTGAATAACTCAATTTGCTATTAACCTATACGGTTCGTTGGCCAGGAAACTAGTTTTTTTCGGGAATATTTTAAGTTTATTTTCGACAAATTTGTGTACATTTTCAAACAGTAAAGTTATTTTTATAAAATATGGTACATTGTTTCTACTATATATGTTATACTGGTAACCAAATTTGATGTCTGCTTTCTTAAAAAAAAAAACACATATTTGCAACTTAAAACATTTTTATGAAAACTATCTTAACGCACTTGCTGCGCCCAGACTTTTATATTGTTAGATCGTACACCAAAAAAACATTAAAATCTATAAGCAGATGCCAATAAATTTATAAAAAGCCAAGGTTAGTTTGAATTTTTGACGCAACGAAAGTGCATTGCTTTGAGGAACCGAAGTCGAATTTTTTAGTCATCTTACTTTCTTAAATAGATTCTATTCTTTTTAAAGTCGGTCTATTTTTCGCGACTATGGCCAAACATTGACGCTAGGGAGCAGTTCCTATCCTATAAATTTCCCCGAACTCCTGCCCTTTTGTAAGTAGGGTGGGGATATTCAGCGTGCCTAACATTGCATGGTACACAGAAGAGGCGGATTCACGCCTTCCTCGAAGATCGAAACCTTAAGGTCTTCAACTTACTCAAACACAATGCCACAACCTCAGTTAATGTTAAATTTACAGTATGTACTGAAAAAGTGGAAGGGTCACCTACTGGCAATCGAACTCATTACCCTTGTGTTAAGGAGCATACGCTTTTAACCGTGCAGGCCTTTCAATAGATTTGACAAACCTGCAATCGTAACCGTCGGTCAAAAACAAACAGAAAAAAACACAATTTTAATTTACGAACGTTTTCGATATGCTGATTTAAATGTGAGAATGCGAACATGTTGCAAGTACGATTTTTTGTAATCGGCTTATCTATAGCGAAGTTTTAAAAAAAAAATTCGCTGATAGGTATCGATGGTAAGACTTTGCAAAAAATTTCACCAAATAAGCGCGATTTACAACGCCTGGAACCCAAAACGAAGATCCGTTTGAATTTTTATGTTTCTTTTAATAATAGTTTGGATGAAAAAAAAATTATCTCAGAAAATAACTAAATTATTTCAGTGAAATTTAGTGACCACATTTCCCCGGTAGAAACATCACTACGTACCAAAAATAAACTTTCTAGGTTACTGAAAAATGAAGGTACTGAATTTTAAAACATTTATTGAAAATTTGCTACCATAACGCACTTGCTGCGTCTAGATTTTTTTATTTTTCTATTACTGTCACCAGATACCAGCAGAATTAGCTATTTATGGACATACCTTGAATTATGGTCACTGAGGTAACCCCTTTCTCGTTCACGCTCCTTTTCCCTTTCACGTATCAGCTCGTTTCTGTCACTGTAATAACCATCCCGCTCCCTGTCTCTGTCAACTGGTCTTTCTCTGCCCATCGTGGCGACTCTATGAGATAACGGAAGAGTAGACGATTTGTTTACAGAAGCACTAGACGATGGCCCTGGATGAATATTAAATGTCAATTAGTTTCTATAAATCTGATAGATAAAGGCATACTCACGTTTTCTAGTTGGATATGGACTTCGTTGATTCGATCCTGGTAAACTCTCAGCGAACTCTGAAATTTAAATAGAGATAAAATGTGTTGATTTAGCTCACATAGAGTGGTGCAGGAAAAGCTGTGTCTTCTTGTACTGTTATTTGTTAAGTTAATAAGGTTTTAGCCTTTTTAACCTAAAAAAATATATTTAATAAGAGTTATTATTCACAAAAGTGGAAGGTAATAAATAATTCTAATACTGTTGCCGTATACATACAGTGAAATAGAGCCAAATGGGACAAACTTAGTCTCTCAATTATTGTGTGTATTTTAAAAAGAATCCCGAAATATCGTAATTTTAAATAAAAAAATTAAATCCTGCAACGTTCAAACTTTACTCCTACATTCAACCCCCTTCAAGTGACAGTTGTAATTCCATTATTTTTAAGTGTAAAGTAGTGTATTGTGATACCTCATTTGATAGATTTCTTTATTCTCTTTTAAAATTGATATGGTTATTTTCTTTTCTTTTCTTTTCTTTTCTTTTTTTTCCACAACACACCTCGAGGGCTTACAGCCTAAATACTATCGTAGCGTGGGTGTCGACAAGGAGGAAAGAGGCCACCATATTAATTCTGGACTAAAAGGTTTGGAGGTTCAAAAGAGAAGGAAAAACATGCACCGGCAAGGAATTCCACAACTTGGAAGTCCTCGGGAAAAAAGAGCGGGCATAACAAGATGTTCTATGTCTGGTGACCTGGACAGGAAAAGGGTGCATTTGCTTTGTTCCGCTGATAGATCTGTTGGGGAGAGCAGGTGGAGGAACTATGGAAGAAAGCTCCTCTGAGCAGTGCACGTGCAGACATCTATAAAAGAGAGAAAGAGGTCACTAACGGCACGTCGGTGGGCAAGGGATGGCAGCCTTTGGGTGAAGGTAGGGTCACCGACGAGACGTATAGTTCTCTTCTGAATGGAGTCCAGGACAGCGAGTTTAGAAGCGGCAGCAGCACCCCAGATGTGGGAGCAGTATTCGAGGTTTGGTCTTATTTGTGAAGTATATAAGGTATAGAGATTAGCTGGTGAAAAGTATTTGCGAGCCTGGGAGAGGAAACCTAATTTCTTAGCAGCCGCTTCTGCAATTGATGTGACATGTTGGTGCCAATTGAGATTTCGATCCACAGAAATGCCAACAAGTGAAAAGGACTCATTACTTTGAATAACTTGTTTGTTTATTGTCATGGGTCTGGGGCGGGTGTATCTCTTATGAGAAAGAAAGCAAGACTGTGATTTGGTGCGATTGAATTGTACAAGATTTCTACTTCCCCAGAGATTTACGGAGACAGAACCCTTCATGAGTCTGCGACCCTCGTCTATACGGGCTAAAGAGACAGGCTTAGAATATTGTATATTTGAGTGGAGGGTGCTGTCGTCCGCGGAATTGTGAACTGGGTTGGAGATGCTAGAAATGAGGTCATTGATGCGGAGAAGAAACAAAGTAAAGGCTAAAGCTGAACCTTGAGGAACTCCTGCATTAATTGGATACAGTTTAGAGGAATGGCCATCCACGTCAACAGAAATGCTCCGGTTGGACAGGAAATTTGCTGTCCACGTACAGAGTTTTGGTGGTAGGCCATAGGACCGTAGTTTATTAAGCAGCGCTGCGTGCCAGACCTGGTCGAATGCCTTGGATATGTCTAGAGCGACAATCTGGGATTCACCGTGTAGTTCCATAGATTTGTTCCAATAATGGGTGACAAAGGAAAGGAGGTCGGCAGTTGATCTGAGCTGACGGAATCCATACTGCCTGTCGTGGATTAGACTGTGTTTTTCAAGAAACTTTTGTAATTCGGTGTTTATATACTTTTCCGTCACTTTAGAGACGACTGAAAGAAGAGAAATAGACCTGTAGTTGCTAGGAAGCGCTTTGGATCCTTTCTTGGGGACGGGTTTTACTCGAGCAGTTTTCCAGTTACTATGGAATATGCTTCTATTGTAAGATGTCTAAAACAGACAAGTCAGGACAATTGCTGAGAACAATTGCTGGGATCTCGTCAAGGCCAGAGGATTTCCTGGTATTAAGTGAAGAGAGCATCTTACGTACCTTTTAAATTTTAAAAGTGATATCCGTCATTTTATGCGCTACATTGAGGACTGTTGGTGGTTGAACATTTGGAGGTGTGTTGAGAGTAGAATTGCCGGCGAACAACGAGGCAAAACATTTATCCTTGCCCAGGGCGGTAGAAACAATTTCATCCCCTGAGACAAGAGGTGGGAACGTGCTCTTGCAGAAATTATTTCCAATAGATTTAGCAAGAGTCCAGAAGTTTTGCTGCCGCTGGAGCTTTAGAGGACTTTGTTTTTGATGTGGGTATCAAACGGTTTTTTTTGCCTCAGAAAGAATGTGGATATAGCGGTTTCTTGCGTCGTTAAATGATTGACGGTTTTCTTGACTCGGATTGTAAAGAAGCTTTTTGTGAGCTTAGACCTTTTCAAGTCTGGCCTTGTCACAGGATTTGAAGAACCAGGGCTTTTGAGTGGCTGCAGAGGTTTTTTGTGTACGTGGAATAAATAATTCCATGCCAGCTTGGATAATTTCGGTGACGTTTTGTGGGATATCAGAGGGGTCAGGATGAGAGAAGCAGACAGACGCCCATGGAAATGAGAAAGGGTAATCTTGCATTTCGTCCCAGTTCGTGGAGTATTAGTGCCAAACGATACGTGAGTGTGATGGCTGTGTGACCTCGGGTTGCAGTGCACAGCAAGCAGTGACCATGCCGTGGTCTGAGCGATCCAGGGGGCGGTGACTGATATCTTAGCAGTCAGTATTTTTTAGTAAGAAGGAGATCCAAAGGATTTGAGCTGTGTGTGGGCATGCGAGGAAACTAAGTAGGTAGCTGGACCATATTGGCTAAAGAATTGCTGACTGCAAAGGCCTCCGCTGCTCTTCCTTGTGGACCGGTTTTCGAAGATCCTAGCCATTCCTTATTATGGACATTAAAGTCACCAAGAAAAGTGACCTCGGAGGAAGGATATTCAGAAATCAGATGGTCGCTTTTTTCAGAAAGGTAGTCAAAGAGCTGGACAAAGTTGTTGTCAGAAGGTGACCGGTAAATGCAACAGATGAATTTAGTTGCAGCCCCGAGAGAGAGTTTTATCCATAGTATATATTTTCTTCCAGCTTTTAAATTGGGGAGTCCGGTGCAGGGTAGATGGCTACGGATGTAGGCGCACAGTCTTCTATGCAATCTAAAGGAAGTAAGGAGCTCATACCCCGGGAAATTAAGGCGATTAGTGGCTGTCGTGGCACTGATTTGAGTTTTGGTGAGGAAGAGGAGTTGGAGCCTATTAGCCTGGAGGAAATGGTGGACGGAGTTCAGGTTAGAATTTAGGCCACATATATTCGAGAAGGATATGTTAAATCTTGATGCTGGCGTCCCCTGTACACACCCCTTCCGGAGATCCGAATGGAGGGGTATTTTACCTACGGAATCTTTTGTATAAGGAGGAGCCATCATCATTTTTGCTTATAAGGGAAACCCACTCATACACCAGAACCGGAAACGTCCGTTGGGACTTCACCGGCCCCTTAATGTAAGGGTGGTAGATCCTCGGGCGTGAAAAAAATCCTTTACTATCACGTAAAGGACAATTCCACTACCACCTACCATATTACAAGTATACCACACCAGCCAACTATTAGAGAGCTGATCAGCTCTAGAACTTTCAAAAATGCGATGGTTTTAAAATTTAGTGCAAAATATAACAGCAAAAAGAAACAAATTTAAGTAAATGACGAACTTCGATATAAAAAACTGATTGCATTTTATTCTTGTTAATGACAAAGCAAGCAAAAAGAATTTCAGTGTCCTTTTTGGATGGTATCAATTAAAAAGAAGACAAATTGTTATCACCATTCTCTAAAGTTGGCAATGTTAGTTTTCTCTAAAATGTCTTAGCAACTTCCTGTGTGATTGTAACGGCATGAGAGTATTCTTTTCCAGCCGTTAACTGCAATTAAGAAACATGGTTCATTCAATAGAAGTACATAAAATAACAATTTTCCAGATGAGTGGTTAGGGAGATAAAACACGATCATAAATCGAAGTGGCTCGCCAATTTAAAAAAATAATCCGATTTTCTACTTATATCCCAAGGGAAAATTGGTATAATTAAGCATAAGCTTCGCGAGCATGGACATGTAAGGCAAATACCAAAAAAAAAGAAAATACATCTGCACTGAGTAATGACCCCAGATTGTAATGTAAGGGTTGAATTTGAGGAAAAGCTACATACTTTAAGTCGACCAACAGCGACAACATTGGATGTTAGCAATTCATCGATTATTTAAATATCTGAAAAAATTAAATGCATCCCCATAAATTGGTACAAACTCAGGAGCTCATGACAAACGATTTTGATAGAAGAACGTTTTTTAGTGAACAAATGATGAAAAAAATAGATCACAATGTTATCCAACTTGAGCACATTTTGTTTTCTGATGGGTGCAATTTTACACTTTATCGCCATGCTAATCGTCAAAATGGTCGTTTCTGGTATTAATTAAATGCAATGGATCAAAGGCATGAAAGAAGAACATACACGCAATACCCTGTGAGGAATGGGAAAGGAATAGTTGGAAACTACTGGTCCGTTTTTAATTGAAGACAATTTGAATAAAGAGAGTCATTGAGCACTGCTCCAGAATATTGTCGTTCCAACTTTGACAAACTCATATCCTGATCGAGCAAACCCACAAATTACAGCGAACGAGATATGGCTCTGGCAGGAAGAAACACTGGCACATTACCAAATCAATGTCCAACACTACCTCAGCTTACTATTTCCAGATGGGTGAATGACGAGGCAAGGATCGTTAGAATGGCCAGCACGATCGCCCGATCTTACACTTTTGGACTTAATCTTATGAGGAAATCTAAAGGTTATTGTATATAAAGTTAGGAGAATGAAGATTGCAATTAGGTCAGTTACGCCTCAGATGCTGATTAACTTTAGAAGACATTTTCATTTACAATTAGGATGGAGCCAAGGCCTTCAAGGCATGCATTATCAACAACTTCTACATTAAGATTAGTGTGTTTTTTCTCATTATCAAACACGGTTAGTTGTTACTTTTTTAATTTATTTTAGCCAAAATCCTAAATCTGGTGATTTTTTTTACTGTTAATTTTTGCAATAAATTTTAAAACCATAGCATGCTTAAAAAAGTCTGGACGCAGCAAGTGCGTTATTGTAGTGGATTTTCATAAAAATGTTTTTAATAGCAAATATGTCTCCCTAATGCAAGCGGTCATCAATCTGATCACCTGTATAACCTATATAGTAAAAATAATTAACCACATTTAAGCAAAATAACATGAAAAATGGTTCCCTAACCAACAGACCTTGGGTTAATAGCAAATTAAGTTATTGAAATTTGAAGCATTTCATGAAAATTCGCTACCAAAACACACTTACTGCGCCTAGATTTTTTTTCTTACAAACATGCATCATATTTCGATAAAAAAATGCAATAATATTAGGGTGTCGGAATTTTTTTTAGGTATCGCCAACGACTTATGGGCCAGCCTGTGATTGCCAAAATAATTTTGTAAGATACAGCTCAAGACATCCTGTAGTTAACGTGAACAACGTTTTCTCGTATCTTGTATAATAATAATTATATTGAGCTTTACCGTAGAAATGCGTCAGCTTCTATATATGTAAAGAGATAAAAACTAAAATTAAATCCGGATATGGATTCTAGAGAGCCTAGTTTGCGCTCATATGAGGAAATCTTTCTAAAATTCAATAGACGCGGTTTTCTCATTAACGAATTTTTTCTACAAAAATTAGCTAAAAATTATAGACCGTTAAACTGTAAACTTAACTGAAACTACCGACAAAGCAGCAGAGAAAGGGTATTTGAAACGAAATTTCTGCAAACATTTTAGTAAAATCAACGACAATGAAGGTTGAAGCTGACACTTAAGGGTTTGCAGAACACTCTTCTTGCGACATTTTCTTTACATAATCCATATTTGCTTTAGGTTCTTTACCTAACTATTGCCAATTTTGACGTTTTAAATCGCGACATTTTGAGGAAACCCCCATTTTTTTCTCTTTAAATGCCCTTGACTTTTTTGTCTTTAGACCTACAGATTAAAACAGTACATTTTGATATTGGTACATGGTTCACTTTTTATAATACAAACACGTGCACCAAATTTATTATTTCCGAAAATATACATTTTTTCCGAAGGAAAACACAAAATTTCCCGGGAGAACCTAGGTCGATTCTCCTGCCTAACAAACTTATCCAAGCCACTTGCAAAAAGAAGGAACTCGGAAAATTTGATCAAAATCGGCATATTATTTTTTGAATTATCGGTGTGATACATACATACATATACATATACATATATATATATATATATATATATATATATATATATATATATATATATATATATATATATATATATACATATACATATATATATATATATATATATATATATATATATATATATATATATATATATATATATATATATATATATATATATATATATATATATATATATATACATACAGGCTGGCGCATTGAAAACGAAACAGACCTATTTGCGTCCAGAGAATTTTCTTTTTTAAGAAACGCTGAAAGACGTCAATTTTAATATTGACATAAAACTCAACTTTGTCACATCAACTCCTTAAGGGTGGTGATAACCCTCATATTTTAAATAAGGAACATGGGTCGAGTGTTACATCACTTGAAAGCTCTTTCTTTTCTGAATTCAGCACACTAACTTTTTTGGAAGTTTTATCAACTCGTTTAAAAATAATTAACAGTTGGAGTTGCCAGAACGTATTTCATTCACTGTGAATAGAAATGCACTAATTAGTCAATTTTTCGTTAAAAAAATCTAAAAAACAAAACAAAACGTTCAAAAATGTTTATTCAGTTAAGTAAGTGTTCAAATTGTTGACCATCAGGTTCCATACAAATTACAAATTTTGTTCAAAACGAGCACTGACACTCGGGAGCATTTGTGGAGTTACTAGACGACATTCTTCAACAACGCGTCGTCGTAATTCTTCTAGAGACACCGGTTCTGTTACGAAAATTCTACTCTTTAAATGGTCCCATAGGAAGAAGTCTAAAGAAGTTAAATCCGGTGATCTAGGGAGCCACCCAATAGCACCTCCACGCCCAACCTATTGCTCTGGAAACTCTTTGTTCAAAAACTCCCTAACACGTTGTGAAAAATGCGGAGGAGCTCCATCTTGCTGAAACACTAATTGATTTTCTTAATAGCGATCATAATTTTCAACAGTGTCAATTAGTCACTCAAATTGCCATCAAGAAAAATTGGTCCGATTAAACGGTCTCCAAAAATGCCAGTCTAAACATTCAATTTCTGCGGAGTTTGAGTGTGGACTTCGTGAAAATTTATTGGATTATTATCTGACCAATAACGACAATTATGACGATTGACTGTAGAGTTTAATAAAAACGTACACTCCTCTGAAAAACAAATATTGAAGAGAAAGTTCCCGTTGTCAGCTATTCGTGCAGTCATAACTTCACGAAACTCCAGCCGCCAAATAAAGTCACCTTTATTCAGTTGTTGTACAAGATCAATTTTATACTGGTGAAATTTATGATGCTTCAATATTCGCTGAATATTTCTTCTTTTGATGTTTGAACAGTGGACAATTTTCTCGTGCTCAAAGTTGGGTCTGCACCAATTTGTCCTAAAACTTCAATTTCAGTAGTCTCATTTCTAACAGGAAATTCACGTTCAGGATCCCGTTTTTTGTTGGCTACAGAAACACTTTGTCGAAACTTTGCAACTGACTCCAAAATGTATTCTGTGTTAACATGTCTGTTCGGATATCGTTCATTAAACAAATTTGCGGTACGGTTGGCAGTCATTGTTTTTGAAAAAAGAGTAATTATTTCAACTCTTTCTTCTACAGAATACACCACAAATTAATTAATGTTCGGTAGTACTATCAAGTATCAAACCGACCGATAAACTGAAATAATAAACCGCATTTCTCTCATTCCGGTAAGAAATGTTTTGATAGTCATTTTTTTGTCAGAAAAGAAAGAGCTTTCAAATGATGTAACACTCGACCCATGTTCCCTATTTAAAATATAAGGTAAAGTTATCACCACCCTTAAGGGGTTGATGTGACAAAGTTGAGTTTTATGTCAAAACATGTCCTACCCAATATTAAAATTGACGTTCTCAGCGTTTCTTAAAAAAAAATTCTCTGGACGCAAATCTGTTTGTTTCGTTTTCAATGCGCCACCCTGCATATATATATATATATATATATATATATATATATATATATATATATATATATATATATATATATATATATATAAATTGAAACTGACCCTGGATGTGCGTTCTGGGGGGGCTAGTTCGCGTTCATTTGAAGAATTTATTTCAAAAGTCTAGATCGCCTCAATAGAGATTTTTCTTAAGAAAATTTACTAATATGAAATGAAGACATCGTTCAAATGAAGTATCACCCATACTTCCTATTTAAACATCTGGGCGTTGGATCTGTCACTCAAAAGGGGCTGAAGGTAGTGGTGAAATTTTAGCGTTGAAGGATTGTCATTTTTTAGTCTAAAATTGACGTGGTTCGGGATCTTTACTGACATGTACAATAATTATTGAGATACTGAATGTATTTCATTTGTCTGTATAAGACAAACGAGTGTGCTTTACTACAAGATATGAACAAAGAACAATTAAGCTTGACCAATTAAAATACTCACAAATGAAAAACAACTATGTGTAGATATGTTTCTTGGCAACAGCTTTTTCAATAAAAAAAATGAAGGCTTGTATCAATAAAAGGTCACATTGAATTTCCTTTTAATTAACTGTCTTTTTGTAAAATCTAAATTTACGTGGTTACTTTTATTATGTTGAACGACAATTTTGATCATAAATCAGAGTACTTGGATATTATTTTTTACATCATTTATTTTTAGTTGTCAAATTCCACGTATATATGTTTAAATAATTTAATGTATACATAACTTTAATTTAATCTGTTCCATTCTATGCACTCTACATTAATTGTTGCATAGAGTATGTAGATTCAGTAACATTGCCAATGTAGAAATGAGACTTAGTCATCTATTTCGTTTGCCTATCGCCATCTGTTGACGAGTAGCCTTACCACATCCACTGTAATGTCTAATAGGCGAATACAGTTCACTGTGATATAAAATTACGCTCCTTTCTCATACGCTAGCTACATATACCAGACTACTTTTCCTAGCAATTTGCAAGGCACTTAAATTAGGTTATTTTACTTAGAATTGAGGTTACCGTTAAGCTTTTGATTCAAAACGGCTTCAGGTTCTTTATAATTTTGAACCCGGTTTATTTCATGTATATATAAATTTACTGTAAAAAACTAATATGAAAAGCTTAAAGTGTAAAATCATGTGGTAGGCTATATTTCTGTCAATTCCAAGACATTCTCTCTAGTTATAATAGAATATAATTACAGAAAAATCCAAGAATCGTGTGGAGAAGATATGAAGTAAAAATCTGCTTGAAGGGGGTATTAGAAGTCACATAGCTAACTAAAAAATATGCGGCATCCAAGAGCAACTTTAAGAATCTTTATTAAACCTGACCTGTGAGAAGAAAAATTAGACAACAAACATCTGCTTACTGATGAACAAGAGAAACATCTTGAATATTGCATAATACTCATTTAGTAGTTTCCCTGACTAAAATCTGAACAAAAAATGTATGTCAATAACTAACATTAATATAATATTAATGTGCTTGAAGATGTTACCTGTCATAGACAATTTTGCGAAATCTTTGGCAGTTGTGGTATGAAAATCACCATACACATGTGACGCCCACATCCTTTCCATTCATTGACAAATTCCTTGTGAGTGAGAATATCTTACCTAGATGCTCAACTGAATCTTTTAAAATATTCCTTAATGACTGTCATGCAGTGCTCATACAAATTTCCAGTGTCAAGTTCAATACGAACGGACTAAGAATTATTAAACGAATGATTAGGCAGGCTGATATAGTCACCTTCCGTAGAATGCTTGAACATGAGACATGAAGAAACGTATTCCTAGACACCTCTCCATGAGATGCTTTTAATAACTAGTTCCCTGGCAGCGCTCAGCAACAATGCATGGCTTTCCTTTAGGAGGATTATAATAGGTAACAAACGTAGAGTTCCTGCAACGAAAGAAGTCAAGGAAATGAAACATGTCGCAGTATATGGTGAGTTTGCCCAACAGTTTTCGATATTTGTACCTATATTGAAGAAAGTAAATACACAATATATAAAAATTATCGCAATTGTAAAAAGATGAAAACTTGATATAGCTACTAACAACAGCAATAACAAAATCAAAACTGTGTGGAAAACCATTAGCGAACTAACAGAAAGGAACCTAAAATGACAAAATTAATGCCCTGTCATAAATGCGGACTTTCTAGACCAGTTTAGTATTTTTTTCTCATATGCTGCTAAAAATGCATCTGCTTATCTCTCTGCCGCGGTAGATACAGCTTTTATGGAGGAGATAACGCCGCAGGTCAACAACCAATTCGAATTCTCACCTGCCCTCAAATCAAATAAATCTGCAGCGCTGGATGAGGTGTCAAGTATATTGCTTAAGCTCTTCAAGTTTTTCAATTTCTTACCACTGCCATATATATATATATATATATATATATATATATATATATATATATATATATATATATATATATATATATATATATACCTTATTTATTTGCGGTATTTTATGTGATTTTTTTATTTGTTTACGTGGACTGTAGTTTTGAAACTTTCTGGTTCATCATCAGCACGCTACTGACTCTGATCGTTCATGTGTGTTATATACCTAAAGTTGTACATGAAACCTGTGTTTCGCTTCTATTGGTCAGTTTATAGTTATTTAATCGGCTATGTTTTCGGTCTGTGTGGGTTGTATCGGTTTTCTGTTTTCACTATTTTTGTGTGATAATTTGGCTACTTGTATGGCTTTTATTAAATTTTGTTTAAACGTTTGCATTTGGATTTGTTCTGAGATTAACAAAAAACAAACAATAAGAAACAATCAATCCCAGAACAAATTTAAGTGCAAACATTTAAACAAAACTTAATAAAAGCCATACCAATGAACAAATTATGATACCACAAAAATTAATACAGGAAACCGATAAAGTCGACACAGACCGAAAACGCAGCCAATTAAACAATAATAAACCGACCAATAGAAGATGAACACGCAGGCGTCACATACAACTTTAGGCATAGAACACACAGGAACGATCAGAGTCAGTAGCGTGCTTACGATGAACCAGAAAGGTTCGAAACTGCTGTCCACGTGAACAAAAAAATTCATAGAAAGTACAGCAAACTAATAAAGTACATATTTAAAATTGATTACAGTGTAGTGCAACATTCCAAAAGTTATATATATATATATATATATATATATATATATATATATATATATATATATATATATATATATATATATATATATATATATATATATATCTCTGTGTGTGTGTGTGTGTGTGTAACATCTTCTTTGCCAGGGATATTGTTCCATCAAAAATGAAATAAGCATTTATAAAATCGACATAAAAAACAGGTGATCCCACAAATTATTTAAGCTACAGACAAATCAGCTTATCTCGCTGATAATAAAAGCACGAAGCACTGAAACTGGAATCGTTCAATTCGCGGACGAATTTAACAAGCACGTTGACACAAGAGAGGCAGCCTTGGGGAGTTTTTGTGGACTTCTGTAAAGCATTTGACTGGGTAAATTATGAGATTCAAATATATAATGTACAATATATAGTATATAATATATAATGTATATGTTAATAATCAAACAGGCCAATGTCACCTACATGACACGGATGTTCATGTATGTCTACAGGTTAACAATAAAAATAACATAACACATACAATCAAATAACAGTTAAGAAAATTTTTCCTTAAGTACCACATAAAAGCGAAACAAAAATAATTATAAAACACACAAGAATGTTCAAAAGATCAGTTGCAGAATAAATATCTAAATCCAATATGGTGTTTTAGAAATACCAGGTGCACAAGGTTTATACCATCCTAACGATAGTACTGATAAAAATTTATTTTACTAAAAGAAATGTTAAGTAAAAGATAGTTTAGTGGTAGTTTATATGTAGAAATCGTCCACAGAGTAGCACGCCTTGTTTAGAGAAATTGTTTTTACTCTCTTCTTAAAAGCTGGTAAAGTGTCTACATTCCGTGAATCTTCTGGCGATGCATCAAGCAACCTGCATTTATTGTAGAACAGTGCCTTTAGGTACAGGGCTGTGCGAGTTTGTCAGTTAGCAGGTTATTTTTACCTCTTGTGGTAGAGCCATGTTCAACTGCAATGCGTTTGTATTTGGTGTTGTTTTCAAAATCATAAGCTGGCACTTCCACAATGCTGGGGAAGGATTCCTTCTTCCTTAAAAGTATTTCTGCAAGTGTGGCAATGCATTTTCGCATCTCCTAGAGAAGGGGCACTTTAGAAGTGTAAAAAGTTGTTTTTTTGTAAATTTCCGAGACATACTTGATCGTTGGAAATAAAAATTATGACACGAATTATCTTCTATTTAAGCAGGGCTTATTCACAACAAAAATAGTTTTACCTCAAAAAACTACAGTCTTTTTCACATATTTATTCGTCGATCCGGGGACACAAAGTAAAAATTAGGAGGATTGTAGCAAACATTAAGCTTAATATTTTAAGGTTAGTTACAAAACAACAGGGAGTTGGATAACGCCGTGGCAGACCAAAGTTATATATTTTTTAATAAAATACACTGTATTTTAATTAAAATTTGAAATACGCTTTGCTTCTCTATAACAAGAATATAAAGTTGCAATATTAACAAAATCAATCGTTTTTATAAATTTCAACAATAATTAAAAAGCTACAGTTGAAATGGGTTGTTGTTCTTGTGCTACTTTTGCAATATATAGGACGTTGAACTTGTTACAATTTTTAGGGAAAATTGGTTATAACTTTTTAAATAACCTGAATAACATGTTATAGGTTTATATCCTTTTAACGAAGAAGTGAAGCAGATTTAAAATTTAAATTTAAATCCAAAGTGTTTGATTTGAAAAATATGAGTATTTTGACCTCCCACGGCATTATGAAACACCATGTAGCATTAAAGCTAGATTTAAAATCTGCTTTATATATATATATATATATATATATATATATATATATATATATATATATATATATATATATATATATATATATATATATAGGCCAAGGGCGTACCCAGAGAGGGGCAGGGGGTCAGCTGCCCCCCCCCCCCGAAAGCCTGGAAGAAGCAAAAAAATAAATCCTTATTAAAAAATAATACCACAAACAAATAGGATAATTATCGTACATCTCGCAAACTTTACACTGATCTTGAGCCATCTAGCGACTGGTAACGAAATCTGTCAGTCAGCTAGTGGGATTTGAGAAAGACTGAGAGATCGCTAGAGTCTACAGGCGGCAGCCACTGAGAGATAGGGAAATCTTCTAGAAAGGTCTCCGCCTTCTCCTTCGATCTAGAGAGTTCCGCATGCCCGCATCACTATATAAACTGACCCGCCCGCCGCTACTTGATCAGTATTTGTATGTTAGTTGAACTGTTGGTGTTTACTATTAAGTATTTTTTTAAACAACCAATTATTATAGTTTATTAGTTTACCTTCTTATTTGCGTTTGAGGCTGTCTAAATGGATATAAGAAACTGGTTTCAAAAAGGTAAGTTAAGTAATTTCCGAATTTATGTAGAAAGTAAAATTTTAAATTAAAATTTATCATATAATATAATGAAAATTACTTCACAATGAGATTTACACTTTATCAAAATTATGATTTTCATTTCTTAAATGAGTCGCGTAATGTGAAATACCATTATCCAAATCAAAACTTCTTTTGTGCTCTGAAATATGAGTTTAAAAAGTTTTTCGGATATAAAATTTATCGCAACTGCCGCAATTTAGTTGATAGACACCTGATATATTTTCTTTCTTGTTCTTAATGTATTTAACTGAGATTATTGATTGTTCTAAACGCAACATTTAAATTAAAATTTGATAAAAATGATTTCAATCTATTGCTGGATTTATTGATATAGGTTAAAATCAGTGAATTTCATATTGTCTTCAACTAACCGATAAGCCTGTGTTATTGAAATTTGAATTATGTCAATTTCTATTATTTTCAGGCAGAAAACCTTTCAAACGGAAAAAGTATCAAGATGACAGTAGTGGAAGTGGAAGCAGTGATGGTGATGAAGATGGAACTAAACTGACCGAACCATCGGATTCTGTGTCTATTATGGAACAAGGGTCTAGTAATTCTTCACCTCTACACGTAGCTGTTCCTGGGGCATCTAAAACGATTGAAGAATACGATGGCTACCATGAAAATGACATTGTTTGTTATGTTGCTAATGCCCTTAAGTTTCCATCAGAAAAAACGAAGGGTTTGCTTACAAATCCCTGGGTTCCACTATTAAATTACGATTTTGGTTCTGATGCCAGCCATTTGAAAAGAAAATTTAACCACCGCTGGTTAGATCAATATATTCCTTGGTTGGTGTACTCAAGTCGTTTGAAAGGTGCTCTATGTATGCACTGTGTTCTTTTTCCTCCTAGTATTGCTACAGTTAAAGGAGTTTTGGGGTCATTCATGGTAAGGTCATACGTGAAGTTTAAAGATATACATGAAGATTGTAGAAAACACGTCGGCAGTCACTACCACAAAACTTCAACAGCTGCTGCAAAAGCGTTCCTTGAAAATGTTCCAGTTGATGTTCAGTTGCAAAGTGGTCACCAGAAGATGATTGAAGAAAACAAATAAATACTGTCATCAATTATTTCGTGTATCATATTTTGTGGAACTCATGATTTGCCACTTAGAGGAAAAGAAAGAGATAATGGGGTTTTCTTTGACACTCAAAATTTCAAGTCAGGTCAAATCTCAACAAAAGAAAACTGAGATTTTTTTCATAATATCTCTTAATATACGACGGTCTTTACTATTTAGAGGGCGGTATCAGTATAAATAGGCTATAGGGTGAGCCCACACGCGAACACGGTACGTAAAATTGGCCATTAGAGAAACAGTCCTATATTAAGTTAACTCCTCCCAATTTTAGAGTTTGCCCCTGTGACTTATTAATTGTCATAGTAAAGCATGCTTCCAGGGGAAACTACAGTCTCTTAACTTCAAAAGGGAGATCCTTTTAAATAGAAGGGATACGCGGAATATATACAATTTTTCCTTGAACAGACCCGGTTACAATAGTTGCCTCTACTACTGTTAAATAGTTTAAAGATATAAAATAGGTATTGGGTGTTGTATTACGTGTTGATATAAAATAAGTAAAAATTTACCAGTATAACAACAGTATACTAAATAATATTTATAGATTAAAACCTATATACCCAATACCTATCTTATATCTCTAAACTATTTATCAACTTATTTAATACCTATACTGTAATGAAGTACGAATATATACAAACTACGTATTAATAACTATACCCAATATTAAAGTCTTATCTTATATCGCTTGGCAAACAACTTAAATACCTAAACTACAAAGAATTAAGTACGTAAATATTAACAAAGTAATGAACTGTAAACTTGTTTGACAGTGAAATACATAAACAGATTAATAAATCTGCCGAACAACCGAATAACCGAAAAACGGAAAGGGGTTGAATTTCAAAAACTCAATTCTTGGTGTTCGCCTACGTTATAACAGGAACCTCTGTACAAAATTTTAAGTTTGTAGTAGTCTGTTTAGTAGTTTGGGCTATGAGTTGATATATCAGGTGGTCAGTCAGTCAGTTTATTCTTTTATATATTTTGGCTATGGATTACCCATAAGTCGACTCTAGATGAAAATGCAACATTTTAAAGTATAGATGCGTGTACATTTTGGACACAGTATCACAAAAAATCTGGGTGGCAACATGCAAGTTTTATCAACCACTCATTTTTCAGAAAGGCTGACGGACTGTCCGACATTTATTACTTGGAAAGGCACCCATAACATATACTGATTGATCAATAAGGACATATCATGTATACTGAGGGAGTTAAGAGAGATTACAAGGGTAGATCCCCGTTAGCTAAAACCATTAAGATAATTAGAGTCAACAAAGCAACCCTCATATAATTCGGAACCATTAATAGCAGTAAAGAAAATACCATATGTGTTAAGACTACTCAACCAAGTATATCAAGAGAGTCAAACGAAAATTTGCTAAAAATTGATGAAGATCGAAAGTCGAACAAAAGTGTGCTACAAGAGGAGACAGCAGAAGAAAGATGCTAGAATAATATTAGTGGAAGAAAACATATTCTAAGACAAATTAACTTGTTATTTCTTTTATATACTTCTGAAAAAGGTACGAGCAAAGCTTGTGGAAAGCTTGGCACAATTAACGGAGTGTGAAAGCTATAAAATTATGAGAAGAGCTGCTGGAGACAAAAAGTAGTCTTGATTGCAAAGTAAACACGGCGTGGCCTTTAGATTGTGATGATATATTTTGTAACAATTTTTTTTCGTAGGTATTTGAGGTCTCTTAATGTACATAAAAATGTGTTTTACCTTATCTTTAAATTTCACTGCATTATTTCAATATCTTTGTTTCAAATTAATTTACCTAAATTTTCCATACTCTGGGTAAGCAGCGCTTCAAATGTATGTAAACTATAACTTTCAGCATCCATTCCCTTTGCTAGAGTGTTTCTGAGATGCATTTCATATTCAAGGAGCAATCTACTAGTAGGCGATCCAGGTGTGGGTGTTGTATTGGCATTCTAAAACAAAAATCGATGTTTTGATAATTATAACAAACGGATGAAAAACTAAATACATAACAGTTATACATAGGATTCCCTAGGAGAGGACCCAAACATTTTTATACGAAAGTAAATGAATATAACTTCTAAGAACTTTGGTTCCTGGTTATCTACAGGTCTAATATACTTTAAACTGCCAGTATTAACTTCGTTTTTTTATAATGAAAGAGCCTATATATTGTGACATTTGCAAATTTCCCGGAATATTTGAAACGTTTTTTATATTATGTATTTTTCACCTATCTCAAGACGATAAGGAAATAAAAATTATTCTTTAGGAAATTTGGCAACCTACATTCTTTAGTGAAAAAATTATTCTTTCCGCAACTAGCACAGATGGGGGTGTGAATTTTTGGTTTTCCAATAGGTAGATATATCATGATATGTCATGTAAGTCCAATTATTGCATATAGCGTGTTCACAAAAAAACGGGCACAAAGTTTACTGCGATATGGAGGAGAGTTAGCACAACTAGAAATCGGACATAAAAGTCAAATTCTTTGTTTTGCTTCTAAGATAAGTTATATATCGCAGAATAATTTGTACAGGTAACATTCTCAGACGCGCCGCATATGTTAGTGATTTCTCTATTAAAATTACATTACAATCATGTAGGCCACACCTCACTTTAACCTTTTGGTGATTGTTTGGATAAATCTCTAGTCTTACCTGTTGTTACCTCAAGCCAATATCTGCAGCAATGCCTGTTTACGGAGCCATTCAATTGAAACCTTAATTTATCTGACACCATGATATTACTGTTCAAATTGTGTTCAACATTTATTTGTGAAAATTCCACATTTGCAGACTTAACCCTACGGTCAAGATCATTGTTTGGTAATTCCTAAATTAGATCGGGTTTAGAAACTATTTGTATTTTATCCTATATCTTATCCCTCTCTATTAGTAGTTCACCCTGTTTCATGACATGCCCCTTGGCATGAAGACTTGCGTCGTTTGCTCATTTCCTTAGATTAACATATTGTAAATAGTATAGTAGTAAAATATATAGTAATAATAAGTAGCAAATTGAATAGGCATATTATTTATTGTGTAAACTCATACTGTTTTGTATATAATTATATGTACGTGTTTATATAAGTATTCAAGTTAGAAAGAGCTGACACAAAAATATAGCTACAAATAATGCTACCTGGCGATAATAAAGTTGTGGTTTTGTTTTGAAGAGTACAAATATTGAGGGGAACGACATGTAAATGCTTTGAAAATGTACGAATGGCTAAATTATCAGCAGCCAAGCAATTTCGACTATACATACATACATACATACAGATCGGGTTTATATGGTCTACATATTTCCGTCTTTAGTATTCTTTTCACTTGATTGTAGATTGTTTGAAGATACGTACAAGCCTTTGGCCTCTCAGTGCTGCGACCTCAATAAGTCTTTTGTATATGACTCTTTTTTCTTATAGTTGCCCAAAGCTTTTGGACTTTTTATGTAGTCTACTATCTGTCTGGGAGCTATTTTTATCTATTTCCTGAGGTGACAAGGTCACCCTTCCAATGTATTTGATCCTTTTGTACCACTGAGCTATGGAGTCGCATAGGAAATGTGCTGTTGTTTTGGCTGCTTCAGTGCAGTATCTGGAGTTTTCACTGTCCATCTTGCCCATTTTCATAAGGTGATACCTTACAGAAAAGTGTCTTGTAAAAAATCCTTTGATTATTGTCAAGTCGTTTGTGTTGAACTCATGAAACAGTTTAGACTTCTCTATTGCTATGATGATGAACCATTTTGCCTGCCTTTAGCCCAGTGTTTTTTGGTAGTATAAAGGCATTGGTCTCCTCTTCCAAGTATCAAATTCATTACTGACATGGCTTTTTGTTCATCCATAATAGTATTCTGGACCATAGAATAGGGTTGTTGCTGCCCTTTTTGCTAGTCTATTTCTGCTTCCTTATCAAGGTTAATTTAATGTTCGTAGCCAGTTGCTTTAAGGGTTTTTTACCCGGGTCAGTTTGGACTCAACTTTGAAAGATATCAGAGTCTTTAATACTGCCTGACTGTCTGAGAGGATGCAGATCTCTCTGTTTCTGAGTCTTCTTTGTACCAGCTCCTGTACATAGAGATTTATAGCAAGCGATTCTGCTTAAAAGGCGATGGAAGATTTTTCTTTGGACTTAACGAATCTGTAGTAAGGTTATCTTGTTCTTAGTCCTGCTACCTCTTTTTTTACCCGTCTGTATACCATAAAGATGAGTTCTTTCAGGCTTTTACAGTCTCTATCCCATACATGGAGGTCACTTGCGACCACGTTAAATGAGACTATGAAGTTCAGTTGGCAGGCATTGTATCTATTTGTTTAGCGAGTGACTTCAATAGAATATATTCCAGGGTCTTTAAGGCGCCAAAAAGTCTCCCGCTTTGAATTTGTCTGCTTTAAATAAGCTCGAGGCACTTGGTACTGTTTCCCTTTTCATGTATATCTACAGTAGAGTAATATTCAACATTGCCTGGATTTCAGTCGTAGGGAATGATGGCATAGCCCCTGTTATTCTGAGAGAGATGAGCCTTTTAGCAATCTTCTTTATGCTGAGGCTTGTTCTGTTTTTGTCCACCACTGTAGATTGTAGATTGATTGATAAGTCGTATAGGCATTTGGTCTCTTAGCGCTGTGACCCCAATGGGTCTTTGTCAATGACTCTTTGCCCTAATAATTTCCCAAAATCTTTAGACTTTTCATGTAGTCCACTATCTTCGAAGGGGGCGGGGTCTATTTTGCTATTTCCTGGAGTGTGAAGATCACGCTTTCAAGGTATTTGAGCCTTTTGCAGAAATGTTTCATGCAGTCGGCTAGAAAGTGTTCTGTTATTTCTGCTGCTTCAGTGCATGTCTGCAAATTTCACTGTCCGGCTTGCTTATCTTCGTAAGGTGATACCTTACTGCGGGTGTGTCCTATGAAAAGGCATGTTATTATTCTCAATTTATTTCTGTTCAATTCAAGGAACAGTGCAGACTTATCTGTTGATATAGTGATCTGTTTTGCCTGCCTTAAGCCTGGCGTTTTTTATGTATGACTGCATTTGGTTTCTTCCTCAAGTCTCAAGTTTATTTCTTTCATGGCATTTTGGTTTTTTTTTGTCCACAACAGGGCTCTTGATCATAGAATGTTGTCGTTGCTGACATTTTTTTAAGGCTTTCTGCTTTCTCATTTCCTTCAACGCCTTGGTGCCCTAACACCCCCATCAAAGTTACTTTGTTGTCCGTAGCCAGTTGCTTCAAGGAATTTTTGCAGTCCCAGGTTGACTAAGATTCGGTTTTAAAGACTTCAGATATGTAGATGTTCATCATACTATAGAAACATATGTGACCATGGTTTAACCACAGTTTGGTATGTTTAATATACATACCATCCTGTGACTCAGCACCCATGTCTTTCCTAAAAATCTACGGCAAGTCCAGATTGCAATTGTGGATCTGAAAAGAGTTTTGCTAAGTGGGTGTTCTAATTCAGGTTTTGGTATAAGAAGATCTTCTTACTACAGTTTTAGAGACCTCGTAAACTACGCCGGACTGATTAACAGAACCGTTTGGGCTTTGGGCAACTTCTCGCCAAATGCTTAATGACCTATCGACACTAGTTGTCGTTTTAGGTCGAGCTTAAGAATCGCGATTTTTACAGTTCATATTTCTTCAAACTTTCGGTAAACTCGTAGGTGAATATCCTAACGGTGATTTAATTTAAATGCTCGTCATTAAATTTGTGATATGGTTCCCCGTGATTTTTTTCTGATCTCCAAAACTAACAATGATTTTAATTTCTTTCGTCTCCGTTTCTGTTGAATTTATCTTTTACATTGGACGTATTAACTATGTGACAGCTGTCAAAATATTATCGATAATATCAGACCCTATTGAGTTAGTTACACACCGAGATCGCGACTGTGCAATACTTGTCACCGTGGTATCTAATGCTGGCAAGCTTTAACCGAGTTACTTTAGATACATTTTGGTTGTGATTAGTATAGCACACTGACGAACCCTATTGGAATCAAAAGTGGTATATTTTTTAATTATATTAATGCATCTAGCTTTACACACATTTATTTCTGTATTAGGGGGGAGGTAGTAGGGCTAACAATATGACATACTTTCAGGCAAATTGCAGCTGATAAGGTTTAGAAGTATAACGGCTGATTTTACAAAGACTGGGTATTTCTAATCGGTCACTACAGTTAAAGCCAATGCTAAATGGCCTAATCACCTTTTAATGCGGTAAAATTTGAAATCTCATGGTTAACCAAAAAAGATATCATCTTTAAAAGCTGTACCAGAGTATGATATGTTGGTTAGTTAAAAAAACATATTTACCTGGTGGTGCATGTGTCTGGGGCCTCGGTATCCATGATGTGACGTTTGCTCGGGATCAGAGTTACCATTACTTGAGCTGGGGGTTGTAGCGTAACACTGGTTATCAAATATGACATTATCTGATGGTGGTGATAACTCTCCACAAGCTCCACGTTCCAATTCCAGGTAAAGTCCCCTTCCAGGATAACCTCGACCTATTTCATGCGAGGACCTAGAAGAAGGGCTGAATTATATTTTGTTTATTTTGCTGTCTCATACTACTTATTTTATTTATTTATTTACTTATTTAATTACATGCAGCATACAACAGTCTATCAAGAAACATTAAGGATTGGCTGGTTGGCATATAAAGATAAACAATATTACATGGAAAACAAGACAAGTTGCGCCTGTAAGTAACGTTTTCTTATTATATATATATATATATATATATATATATATATATATATATATATATATATATATATATATATATATATATATATATATATATATATATATATATGTAATTAATTTCTGAGATACCGCAGAAAAATCACGCTTTAGCTTAAACAAATATTGTACATCTGATACTGTTAAGGAAAAATATCTTGCAAAATGTCCATTCTGATATTATATATAAAGGATTTAATTACAACATAAGTGACCTACAAATAGTTAATAATCTATGCCAAAGTTAGCTTGGCAAAGTCGTTGTCTGCAATTCAGCAATTGTGAAGTAACGAATTTGCTAAATCTACAATCTTCAAATAGTTATAGTTGTTTACATCTTTACGAGATTGCACTTTCCGGGAGCAATATTACTTTTTGTGTTCCTTCCTATTTAAAAACTTAAAAAATATTTCAATATCAATTTTTGAATAAGCTTTATTTACGAACTCAAAGCAGTACTATGTGCTGATAACAAGTTCTACAACTCATTACAATATATGGAATTTTCCTGCGGTTTGTAATAATTACAATAATAGACTAACACTAGGTAGTCTGAACCAGTATTAGTGAATTTTCTTAAAAAAAATTCACTAATGGGGAGATCCCGACTTTCGAATTTTGAAAAAATTTCTTCAAATGAGTGCTATTTAGGACCCCTGGAACCCAAATCCGAGGTCGGTTTCAGACTTTATATGTTATATATATATATATATATATATATATATATATATATATATATATATATATATATATATATATATATATATATATATATATATATATATATATGTGTGTGTGTCACACCTATAACTTAAAAAATAATGGACCGATTTTGATAAAACTTGGTGAGTACCTTCCTTTCACAAGTGTCTTTGATAAGTTCGTTATCCAGGAAAATCCGCCGAGTTTTTCCCGAAAAATTTTGTGTTTTCTTTCGAAAAAATTGAAAAAAAAATTATATCTCCGGAATTAACAAAGTAAGGGCAACCAAATTTCATTCGCGGGTTTATATCATTATATGTAAGTTATCTACCCAAATTTAGCTCTGTAGATTAAATGACAAAAAAATTACAGGCATTTAAAGAAAAATAAATTTGGGTTTTCCTCAAAACGTCAAAAGTCGCGATTATAAGCGTCAAAATTGGTAATATATAGGCAATGAACCTGAAACTAATATGAGTTATGGAAGGAAAATGTCTCAAGAATAATGTTTTACAAAATATTCCCAGAAAATTCATTTCAATAGACCCTTTCTCTGATGCTTTGACTGTCGGTTTAGTTAAGTTGATGCTTTCACTGCAGGTTTAGTGAAGTTTATGGTTTAACGGTCTATAATTTTTAGCTAATTTTCGTAGAACAAATTCGTTACGCATTTTAGCATTTTTTATCGAAATATGATGCATGTTTGTAAGAAAAAATCTGGACGCAGTAAGTGCGTTTTGGTAGCAAATTTTCATTAAATCCTCCAAATTTCAATAACTCATTTGCTATTAACGTAAGTTTTGTTGGTTAGGAAACCAACATTTAACTGTATTTTCGGAAATTTTTTGTATGAACGCAGCATGGGCGTTTTGGTTGCGAATATTCATTAAATGTTTCAAATTTCAATAACTCAATTTGCTATTAACCTAAGGTTCATTGGCTAGGAGACCACTTTTCTCAGAAACATTTAAAGTTTATTTTCCGAAAATTTTTGTATATTTTTAAATAATTATTTTGATAAAATATGATACATTGTTCCTACTATATAGGTTATACCGGTAACCAAATTGATGCCTGGTCGCATTAGAGCGATATATTTGTAATTAAAAACATTTTTATGAAAATTCACTTTCATAACGCACTTGCTGCGTCCAGAGTTTTTTTTACAGAGATAACATAAAAAAATGTTATTTGATTGCCCTTGCGAACTTTTCTGGTTGTTGCATGGTTCTTAGTTCTTCAGGAATAGTCTTATATTTATTTATTTATTTATTTATTTATTTATTTATTCACACACCATACATTCACAAGCTTATATATATCAAGTCTATTTACATATCAGCTAAGACATCTAAGTCTATTGACTTGTGTATGCCTTTTACACTTTTACAAGTTACACAATTTATGACGCTCAGAGCCATGCCTCTCTATTGCCTATGAGCAACTTGAAAACAATCACAGCCTCCACACCAATACTTAAACAAAACTAAGATCACACAAAACAGACTACCTTTATTTCTTAAAGCTCAACACTTCTACGACTATAAGCATCAGGTGAAATTCCAAAAAGAACAATACAAAAGTAAGCAGTTTCACGAAGCAAAATACACAGCACATCGATCGCGTGGCCGTATGATACAGACATGGAACATTACATCCCCACTTCCCCTCTGTGCCAAAGCATCTTCTGAAGTTATCGCAAAAATATTTACCACAGCACATTTATCACAGCACCGTTAGGTTTCCCCTCTACACCTCATCCTCAACCATTCACTCACAGAAACAAAAAGAAAAAAGAACAAGAAAACAAACAACGAACCATTCACTCTTACTCGCGTCCATACACCACCCCACATCCATGTCCTTGTATACCATACCATCACTCCCCAGGCACACTCTCACATTCATATACAGCCACATACAGATCTTTACACACAAGCACTTAGCCATTCACTTACTCGCTTGCTCACTCACACATGCCCAATCATCCATTAACAATCGCCAGGAATGAATCTTTTCTCTGTATTAGGAAATCTTTAGCCTTTTTCTTGAACTTGTAATGTATCAGTCCCTTTAATTCTCCAGGTATTAAGTTATAAAACTTTGGGCCGTAGTACCACAAGGATCGCTGAGAAGCATTTTTGACTCTTAGTGGAACTGACAAGACATCATTTACACGAGTCCTCGTTGTATAACCATGTGTCACTCTTGCCTGTTTTGCACTGTGTACATGCATATATTTTAGTGCTTTTAGCACAAATAAGCTTCTCAGGTCCAATATTTTGTTGTCACAGTTGTACAGCAATTTAGTCGGGTATTGGACATCTTTCTTATATATGACCCTCAGTATGAAATTTTGTGTGATCTGCAGGGAGGAAAGAGCACTCTCATAACATACACCCCAGGACAATATGCCATACAAAAATATCGACTCAACCAATGCTCTATATAACACAAGTTGATTTTTTATCGTAAGTACACTCCTCAGTGTGTAGAATTTGCTGATTAAGTTTCTCATCCTTTTGTTAATGTAATCAATATGATCATGCCACTTGAGGTGCTGGTCAACAACAACACCAAGATACCTAATACTTTGTATTCTTTCAATGGGGTTAACACTCCCCACCACACTTAAATCTCCTAAGTCTGCAGGTAATGCCGCGTTGGTAGGAGAAAATGTCATATATTTCGTCTTACTTACATTTAAAGAGAGCAAGTTATCATCCAGAAGTAATTTCATAGTATTTATTCCTCTCTCAGCTTTCTCGACAACTTCAGTCCAACTTTCCCCTTCAAACAGCAATACAGTATCGTCAGCATATGCTATAGTCGAGCACTCTAGGTTTTTGTTCTCTAGTAGGTCATTAATATAGATGGAGAACAGAACTGGCCCCAACACAGAACCCTGTGGCACACCAGCCTCAACAGTCATTGGTTTTCCGACTGTTTTCCCCACTTTCACTGCTTGTGTACGTGTATGCAAGTAGCTCCAGAAGATCTCCAAAACCGTACCTCTCACTCCAATGTCTTCCAGTTTGTTTAACAATTTTGTATGTGATACGGTATCAAATGCCTTACGTATATCGAGGAATACTGCAACAGTCTTCCTACCCAAGTTAAACCTTTCCAACACTCCTGAAGTCAAAGCCAGCAAGGCATCTTCCGCTGACATGTTTTCCCTAAAACCATATTGATATCTAGAGATTAGGTTATGTTTATTCAAGTAAGATGCCAGTCTATTTTTCAAACATTTTTCGAACACCTTGGCAACACTGCTGACCAGACTAATTGGTCTATAGTTACCAAAATCCCGGGGGTTCCCTGACTTGTGGATGGGAATGACTATACTATCCTTAAATTGGGAAGGTACAATGCCCGTTTCAAAAATGCAGTTAATTAAATGCGCCAGGGGCTTAGATATGTATTTATGGCAGGTTTTTAATATTTCAGCTGTTATACCATCCCTACCTGGAGCGCTATGTAATCTCAACTTACCTATATTTTCAATAATTTCGTCTTCCCCAACGGGCTGTAAGAACAAGCTATCGCGAAATCTGTCCTTCGCATCGCTTCTAATGGCTACCCTATTTCCCACATTACCAGAGACATATTTCCCAATTGCAATAAAATGTCTGTTAAACGTGTCAGCTATCTCTACCTCATTCTTTATCTCCGAACCATCATCCGATATGAAGAACTCAGTCTCAATCCCTTTTTTAACCTTTCTTTTATTTATCGCTTCGTTGATGGAATTCCAAATTTTTCTGTAGTCACTACCTGCAGCCTGAATCCTCTTTTGGTAGTAGTTATTTCGTACATTACGAATGAGATGCGTTAAATGATTCCTGTAGTTTGTATACACAGTTCTGTCAAGACTACTCCCTGTCCTTATCCACCTTCTCTTCAACTTGTCCCTCTGCTTCATAGATGCTATGAGTCCATTTGTTATCCAAGCCTTTCTTTTGGTGACCTCTTTACAAATGGTCTGTCTACAATGTTGCACGTGATCTTCCAACCTCTCGGCAAATGCATCCATCATACTCTGTGGGTCCCGAGCACCATAAACCGCCGACCATACTTCACCACTCACCCTCTCCGTCAGCCGCTCGAAGTTAATTATTTCAGTCATTCTATTTTTCGGACGCTTACAAAGTTTATGCCGCCCAAACTGTATGTTTAGCAAGATCGGATGGTGATCAGTAATACCACACGAATAATTTATTGACCTCATCTCAACACTTTCATCCCCACCCCTTACAAATATATGATCGATGCAACTGGATGTAGTGTCGGTAACTCTAGTTGGGGAGGTAATACACGGGGCGAAACCATAGGATTGAAGTATGTTTATATAGGTTGTAGAAATGTCCCCATATACACTGGGAACACTCTCACCTATGTCGATGTTAAAGTCTCCCAAGATCAAGTCTATATCACCTTTTCGATTATTCTTTAAATGTGTATCCAGTTCTCGCAAAAACAGTTGGCAATCACTAGAAGGGGGTCTGTAAAAGCCATACAAATTTATGGTTTTATCCTTGACTTTCATGGTTGTCTTTACAAATGTAATTTCTGTTAGCTTAACCTTAGCCGCTTCCACCGTCTTCACCTGATCGTTCAAATAGACAACCACCCCATCATTCTGATTAAACCCACCTTCGCTGTAATGCGCCCGAAACCCCTCTATTTCATACTGAGATATGTCACTCACATTCCACGTTTCAGTCAATATTATAGCCACAATGTTTGCTCCTGCAATACTATGCAAGAACAAGACTAACTCATCAAAATTTTTTCTCAAGCTTCTTATATTCAAGTGCATAAAGGTTACACCATAACTATCTGCCCCCAGGAGAGACAGACATTCTTCACTATCATTACATTTCATCTCAGCCACCCGATCGACGCCGTGCAGTATATTCATAATGTTGTCAAATTCTCCCATATTTTACCGTATCAATCGACGGAAAGTAAAAAAAAAAAAAAAAAAAAAAAAAAAAAAAAAAAAAAAAAAAAAAAACCTAGATCACAAGTGCTCAGCTGCGAATGCCCTCCAGATCAACACAACTCGGAACGATTTCACAAATACTCAATAAGCAAACAAAACTACCATATTCAGATAATTTATACACATATATATGAATTCCTTTTCAAAGCGATCCTTAAGCCTATACACAAAACAGAAACTACAAACTAACAAAAGAAAAAAAAAACAAACAAAAACAATCAAAAGCAGCACTAAATCTATGTCAACTATTCAGGTAATTTCCAGTACTTTATCAGTCATTCATACATCAGGCAATATACACTGATTTGCACAAAAAAGACACCATCCACAGTTTCTCCCACACAAGCGCAGAGCCAGTTGCAATTTTCGCAGCCGCTACTTCTGACCCGTCTTAGGCACCGGTGTTATCTGTCTCCTCTCAGCCTGTCTAGTGTTTGGTTTCCCGCTTGCACTTGTCACACCCGAACGATAAGTCTTCTTCCCTGTCTTATCACTTTCCTTCGCCACCCCCGGACTGTTCGGCTCCCGGTTCGAGACCACCTCAGACCTCACCAAGGTAGGTGTCGACGGCGCACTGCTGGCCCTTTGTTCAGGTACAATATCATCCAGCGCTTCAGTCTCTGGCAAGTCCTCAAGGTCTTCTGCCCTAAACGTGTCACCATTCACACAAAGTTTCCCCGATTTAATATACGCGTTTTGCTGCTTACTACGAGCCAGCTTAAGATGTTTTCTCAGTATCTTTGCCTCCCTTTGCTCTTCCTCCGTCAGGTCCTGCGCCACAAATATTTTAGTTCCCTTTAACTTATATGATCTTGACAAGATGGATCTCTTTGTAATATAAGACAAGAACTCTACTATGATTGGCCTTTGTAATCCCCTGCCAATCATATATACATCACTCAAATCAGCCTCTGTTAAATGTATCTCAAAAGAGCGCTTTATAAATTCCAAGGTTTTCCCAATCAGATCCTCACCACCATCCACACGAAGTCCAAAAATCACGATGTTATTCTTCTTTAACCTCTTTTCCAACAAGTTTTGCTTTCTCTCTATTTTATCACACCTCACTTTAATGTCATGTATATCTTGTGTCAATGTCTTCAGGGCCATATATATATATATATATATATATATATATATATATATATATATATATATATATATATATATATATATATATATATATATATATATATATGATCTCATACTGTGAGTAATTACACTGTTGAGCTTTAGGTTTGTTCTTGATGCTGCTGAGCATGGGTCTCCCTGTTGTCTGGTTGAATATAAATGCACTTCACTACTTTTTATCACTTTGATGCTTGTTTTTATTCTGTTATGCACTATGGTATGTATTAATATGCGCTCCCCCATTTTCACAGGATTGTTAGTTTGTAAAGTGTTCAGCCTTTTATACAACTGCTTTGTGGGATGGAACGAGCTTAGACCATATAATATCTTTAATATTCGATTTTGTGTTCTTTGCAGTCGCTGTAGTACTGTTTTTGGTGAAGCTGCTTAAATGATCATCATATATATTAGGTGTGGCTCTATGAATTCATTGTACATAAGTCTTTCCAATTTTCCTGACAAGTATATTCGCACCTGTTAAAAGTACCTGTATCATTAGAAATTGGTTTCTTATGTCAATAAGCTGTTCATTAAAGTTTAGCTTGTTATCAATTATAATTTCAATATATTTATAGCTTCTTACAGGATTTGTTACCTGATTGTTTATTTATGTCCTTTATACATTTGCGCTTTTGTGCAAAGATTATATATACAGTTTTAAGAATGTTTGACCTTATATTGTTGTTTAACGACCTACAATAGTGCGTCTGCAGGTCGCCATTTACCATCCTTTCTAATGAATCCTGACAACAATGAGAATAAAGCAGTACAATATCATACGCACAGGTTACATATTTGGCTTTTAGTTTAGCTAGCGACAAATTTTGTACATATAATAAATACAACACTGATCCCAATGCAGATACTACAGGAAGACCGGTTTTTACACTTTTTGTTACACTCTTTTTGCCATTTACAACAGTTATCTATCTACTACAAATGACTAGAAATAATATTATATGCAATTCCACGTATTCCCATAAAATCAGATTATATGCAGTTCCAGGTATTCCCATATTATGGATTTATCAAGCAATATGCCATGGTTAACTGCATCACACGCTTTGTTTCAGATATATAAACATTCCAAGAACATATTTGTTCTATTTAAGGTTATTCGTAATGAAATCTATTGCCTCTGCAGCTGCTATGTGTGCATTGCTATCTTTATTTTAATCCAAACTGATCCACTGGTTGTTGTTGCCCTTACCTGGTGAAACTGGTCCATACTATATACAGACTTGGAGAGTACTTCTCTCGCTTCACTTTTGGGTTTTGTTTTAATAAGTGAAGGACGTAGCCAGCGCGTAAGCTAGCTAGAGCAAGTGGATCTTCTGAATTCTCGATATTTTAGGACGTTCTACTACGTTTCTGTAACCGGCTTCGCTGCTTGACAGTATCGTCAGATAAAAATTGAATTAATATGAAATCATGACAACTACAAATAAAGGTATGTTGATATGTTATGACATTTGGATCAAAAGTTCTTTAAAATTGAAAATGATATGAAACACAAAAGACAGATGAGGCTTTCAAAATATCTACGTGATGTATGTCAATATTTAACATGACGATAGAACTAACCTATGACAGTAATAACGATAATAATAGTTACAATAAAATAACTAAACAATAACAGTAACACATCAGACTCAATACAATGAAAATATCGACATATTCAATTCATTTTCTTATTACAACTTAAAAAAACAGTTATAACAGTAATATTATTTTCTTTCATTTATTCAATTAGGAAGAAGAATATCCAAGAAAGGGCAATTCATTAAAACAGTTTTCTCTCTTAAAACAATGTAGCTATTATCGTATATGTGTTTTTTGACTTCCAAAGCTTCAAAGAGTCTAGTTTATACTTTTCATTATAAAAATTTTGTGGTTTAATGCGGTTATTTACTGTAGGTCTATATTGGATATTAATAATATGTTTTGCAAATGTAGATTTGCCAGCGCGGCTATTTTTAAACGCAGAAATATGGTCTTTGTATCGGGTGTTAAAATTTCTAAAAGCTTGACCTATGTAGATTGCGTTACATGGTGTACAAGCTAATTTATAAACTCCCGCTTTTGTCAAGAAAAAATGTTTTTCTTTTACCTTAAATAACAAATCACACTACGTGTTGTAATATTTTAAAGATTCCATTGTATAGTTCAAACTTTTTAAATGTTTTCTGAAATGGTACCAAAATGAGTTATCGAAACATATCTGTTGTCTTTTTTATCTCTAACATTTGTATAAATTAAATTAATTGCTATTTGTATTTTTTCTCTCTATCATTTTATATCTATTTCAACAGAGTACCCATTATTGAGTGCGATTTTATTAATTATTGAAATTTCTTTTTCAGCCTTATTTTGGGATATAGGTATTGAAAATGCACAATGTATGATGTATTAAGAAGTCAGAAAGCACATACACGACAATAGCTACCTGATTTATGAATTTTCCTATCTTGGGTATTCTTCTTCCCAATCAAATAAATCAAGCAAAATAAATATAACTATGTTTTGGAAGAAGTTGTGATAAGAATGTGAATTGATGTATCTAGATATTTTTATTGTATAGAGTCTGCTTTATTACTGTTATTGTTTAGTTGTTTTATTGTTGTAACTGTTATTATAAGTATTACTATTATAGGTTAGTTATATCTTTATGTTAAATATAGACATACATCACGCAGACATTTTGAAGACCGCATCCGTCATTTGTGTTTTATTTCATTTTCAATTTTAAAGAATTTTTGATCAAAACATCATAACATAGCAACAGATCCTAATTTGTAGTTGTCCTGATTTCCTGTCAATTCAATTTTTATCTGTCTGGGGATGCTGTCAAGCAGCGAAATCGGTTACAGAAACGTTGAAGAACCTCCTAGAACATTTAGAATTCAAAAGAGCCACTTTCTCCAGTTAGATTACGCGCTGGCTACGTCCTTCACTTAAAGAAACGAAACCCAACGGTAAAGCTAGAGAAGTAGTCGCCAAGCCTGCATGTAGTCCTAATTGATCTCTATCAAAAGGTCTTTGATACAAAATCAACAAGTCTAGCTTTCAGCACTTTTCCAATTTTGTTGAATTAACCATTGTTATCGAAGAGAATATTTTATTTCCAAGATCATGATAATCTCCTGCTTTATGTATCTGTGTTACTATTGTCCGCTTTAGCACTTCTGGATGTTCGACAGTGTAATACAATTTCATTGCATTTTTTTATATGTGTAATTAGATATGACCTAAAAATATTTAGTACATATTCGATGTTATTTGTTAGAAATTATAATTACCAATGCTTCAATTAAAGTATGTAGTTCTTTCGTGTTAAAATAATTGCTAGTTCTTCACTTAAAGTATGTAGTTCTTCGTGCCTTTAAATTTTAGTTCTTTTTATGAAAGTAGGTTTGTTTGTATCATGTCGTCCACTGACTAATATACAATGTGCTACAAGCATTTTCAGGGTTATTTGCACATTTCCTACGTCACTAAATGAGAATGGGCAGGATAGACGTCAATAAGTTGGCGAAAAAGTTATTAAACGGCAATCATCCAAGCGAGACACATTAAAATTACTTTTCTCAATTGTGGTAGGGCAATCCGACAGACAATGAATTAGCTTGTGCAGAAAAAACAATAAATTGCACTTCCCATGTCGCTCAAGACTATGTAGGTGGAAATGGTCCTGCATCTTTTCCTGCGGAAATCTCACAAGAGGTTACCTCTTTCATAAACTTCCTTTAAACTGATTCAACGTGGTGGGCACAATAAGTTGAAGACCGCACACCAAACTATATTCTACACGTGATCTGACAATACAATAGTGTGACAAAAGCGCATTACTATTGAGACACTACTACTGCTTCTAAAGAGAAATACAAGCGTTTTATAACCTAGAGTGACAACGTATTTATAATGTGGCCGAAAAGAACGAATATGATCAAACACAACACCATGGTCGCTGGCTGTGAAGAAACGAGTAAGCCCATGTCCTTGTTAATTTAAGCTGAACACAAAAGGTTGCTTATTGCTTCCTAATGACAGCGCGCTACATTTAGCAACATTAAATTACATACCAGTCACACGACACCACCCATAAAAATCCTCTAGATTTTTCTGCAGGTGCACAATATTATCCTCATCTCAAATTATGGGAAAAATCTTGATATCGTTTTCTTAGATTAAAACCATGACATTCAAGCTATGCTTGATGGAATCAATAAAAATACTGAAGAGTAGCGGCCGCGAATAAAGCAATGCGACATCCACATAGTACTTTATAAATATTTCATCTCAAGCCTTGAACCTTCATAAACTGTTTCCTTACCTCAAGTAGAATTGGAAAATACTAAGCAATTTGAAAATCGAATGGCTCGCAATACGTTTACTCAAATATTGTGGTCAAGATGATCCCAAGTCTTAAACACATCAGGATATATAATAATAACTTATAATGACTTGTTAATGACACTTACAATTGTATAAAGCTGTAGTTGATTACAAGGAAAGGAAACCATGCCGTTATATCAATATTTTCTTTTTAATATGGAACACAATTATTTAGGAGAGACAGGCTTCAAAAGTCTTAAAGAAGAGATATTTATGAATAAGATAAATAATTTATCTAATTATAATTAGGTGTTAAAATCTATTTTTTACGTAAAGACAAGCAACTAGCCTAAAATGTCTATCTTGGTAATCAAAGCCGACGTTTTGTAATAAATCATAAATGAAAGACAAGGTCTAGGTGCCTAAAGCATCATAAACGTGATTGTTAAGCGCCATAAATAGTCGAAGATTATATATCTTTGGAAATTTATTTGACGAGAGGGTATTCCAAAGCTTAGAAGCTCTTGAAAAGAAGAAGGATCCATAACGAATTGTTCGAAGTGTGGGTAGTTTGACACAAAAAGCGTGCGCTTTTGCACTAAAACGGGTTTTCCGAATAAATGTCGCAAGCGGAAGTACTAACGAAACAATTTCTGTGGAGAAGTGACTATGGTGGCATCGATAGAGGAAGCTTCTGTACCCTATAAGAGTAAGACTGACTGTGAAAGATGAATCCTCTACTCTTCTGTATTTTAATTAGAAGATAAAGGGTTGCCTTTCAGTCAGCACCTTAGACATGAAAACAATATTCCAACTGTGGATGTCTCTGTGCTTTAGACAATTTCAGAAGCTGCAGTGATTGAACCCAAATAGAAACTTGAGCTAGTCGCTACTAATTTTGCATGAATAACCCTAAGTCGCTGTGTATATCAAGATAACGAACAAGTAGCTAGTCAACTGTACGGAATTGGGGAGGATTATTCTTATCAATATACAGCACCTCATATATTTGCATATATAAAAAGCCAGCATATGTCGCTCTATTACATTATAACATCTAAATATCGTGGTAGGCTGTTATTAATTGATTGTGGATTTTTGTCGATTTCAACATCGTCTGCATAGAGGGAACATGTTGATGCTAATAAAGATATAGGGTTATTTGTAAAAATAATAAATGGAGTGGGTCCCAAAACTGAACTTTGGGCACACCTTTCAACACATATGCTGAATGCTAAAAACTAGTTCAATACGATTCTGAAAGATCATGTCAGTGAGAAATTGTGACATCCAAAGAACTACCTCTTATTCCACGGTGACCGAAATTCAGCACAGCCTTGTTTGTGGCCCCCTTTCAAAAGCCTTACATAGTCGAGGTGAATTATATTCAGAGAGATATTGCTGTCCAATAACTTGCTACAGCTCCCGATACAGCAAAGGAAATTGGTGGGCAATGATCTGCCAGATATCAGGCCTTGTTCTAGGTGAGGTAATATTTTGTGATCCATCAAAAAAGATAAAGACAGTTCAGGAAGGTTTTTCTGGATGTTTGTAACGATTGATTGGGACAATACAGATAAAACAATTACTATTGGCATCCGTATAGTCTCGCTTTTTGATTTAATATAATCTTCAAAATACTCAGTGAGATAAATCACCAGCAGTTGGCTGTTTCCGTACACATTAAAAACCAAGCTTTTATCACCAATGAGTTCTAGTGATGCCCGAACCGGTAGTGTTTCTTATGCTGGCTAGAAAGAATCTAACAAACGCTTTTAAATTCCTAGCTTTCGCCAAGAAAAAGATACCAGAGTCCGCGATTTAACATATCTAGACTCTCCAGGATAAACCAATGTTTGTTCTACACAGTCTAGATGTGTGCAACAGGACTGATAAAAGACCATCAACAAATGTTTAGGGAGGTAAAATGTATGTAAAATAATTTTTGTTATTATTGGTAGCAACAGTGTAAGTTGACGGATAAAGAAAAAAATTGTTTAAATGTAAGAGCTGACATATCTTTTATAGTTGAGGTCGAACAATTTATAGTTAATACATCGGTTGTAACATTAATTCTCGAATTGGAACTCAACCCTGGAAAAAATTTAATACAATATTGTAAGAAAATCCTTTGGGAGAATATAGAAGAATCCACGAAAATGTGAAAGTGAAAATATGAGCCTTATAACAAAATAATATCAGTGACAAAATGAAAATGTAAAGTTAACTGGTGAAAATAGAAGTATAGGGGGTAAAAGTTTACAATATATACAAAATTTGCAAGGCTTTACGATATATATGCATGAAATTTAAGTGGAGAAAATTATGAACGCGTTAAAAGAAACTTTAAAGAAACAAAAACTCAGTAATCTGGTAAAGTGAATAAACATTCATCTTTATGAGGTGAATTGTTACTAGTACAACTGGAAACAAGAGACAAGCTAGCATATTTAGAGAGAAAAAACTCATTAAAGCCATATAATCGGATTCAAAGATGGAAACGGAGACGAAAGAAGCTAGGGAGAAAAGAAGTTGTTATAAATGGAGTTACGGCTGAAAATAAAAAGCGTTTCTAGATATAGTGTTCTTATAAAGAATAGAGATTAAGACTTCAATAAAACTGATGATTACCTTCAAGTTCAAGAGATCGACACTAGCAGCAATAATTGTTTGGTTAAAGGATAAATGTAGTAAGGAGAATGCCAATTGCGAGAAAAATTTTGGTAATTCTAGGGCAAAGAAAGAAGATAGTATTGTTGATAGAAACGAAAAGAAGGATATGAAAGAGAACGGCGCCAAGGAGAATGCAGCTGGAAACAGCATAAAAACAGCAGAGGAAGATGAGGATAAGGCTAATGAAAACTAAACATTATAAAGACCAAAAGTCCAAGGATGATCAGCCATTAGCAAAAATTGGAAAGCGGGAGCGGAAGCGTATACAGAGATTTAATGAGCCAGGTGTTGAGAGCGTGATGGAATTTGAGATACCAGATGATTCTGGCACCTCATAGGAATAAATATTGGTGCTTCAATGTCACATTTTAAAATGATCACTTGAAAGCACTTCACAAGATTTTAGTTAAAATAACAGGCAAAACTCAAGCTCAAACGAACTGCTGGTGTATGTACAGAGATATGTCACCACTTGTGATTAATCTTTCACAAAGCATTATGTGTACCGGCCTAATTTAGTCAACTCTGGCGATTATATGAATGGCACACTAAATATATCTAAAAAGAACGAAACCGGTAGTGTCTCTTACGATCGCCAGAATGCAATCAAACTCTATTAAAATTCTTCAACTTGGCAAAGAACATGTATTACAAGGGCCGACGTTTGAACAGTCGTTAGTTTGTCCTACCCAGCTATTTGTTACCACTCTGTGTCTATTACGACTGTCGTGGGGAGTTAGTTCCTAGTACGCAAGTACAGATGTCACTAATCATGACACATCCCTTTGAGTAGTCGAAAGCCTCAGTATAATAAACAAGTTGGTTTTGGATGGCGATATAAGTATGGCATACTGATGAGGTCTAATAAGACCGAAACCGATAGGTGTCCTTTATGATAGCTGGAATGCAAACATATTCAAAAGCTACAGCAACTGTTTATGTTACATCACTTTTTGTAACGATTGAAATTTGTCTAAACAAAGAGTCAATGGGATATAAAAGCTATATATGGCCGAGAATGCTGAGGTCTAAATCAATATTTTTCGTACGCACAGGTTTCCCGCAAACTTGGACATATGAGAAACTGAAATCTGAAAACTAACTGTGGTATGTTTTCTGTAATTATCTGCTAAATGAAAATGTTTGCGGCCACAGATCGTTTTCTATTATATCGCAAGTAGCCCAGTCAAATTAGACAAAAATAGGACGATCCGTGAAAAAAATATCCCAGAGAGTTGGAATCTTTTTAAACGCTGCCTTTACACATGGGCAGACATAAATGAAAAGGCCCCGAGGATGGGGTGTTAGCTCGAGAAGGGGAGGGCTAAAGTACCATTTGTTAGTTTTCGCTTATATCTGAGAAGCGATCACCCATATCGTTAATTTTACTTTCTTACTGTAATTAAAGCTAACAACATTTTCTACAAAAAATGTACTATGCATTTTTGTCGTAGGACTAACCGTTAACGAGCTATGGACCTCTGAAATTTAGATTCTACATAAAACTGCATTAAAAATCTTTCCAAACACATTTCATTATATTAGTATAAATATTTATATGGAAATATTGTGTGTAGAGCGTCCCTCGACTAAACTGGCCTGCCTGAAGGGGGACTTTTTTCCCCAGAAGATGAAGGAATATTACTCTAGAGGGCGAAAATTTGGCAACGCAGCTTTCCATGCGAAAAAATTCGCCGCGAGCCAAGAGAGTTGCGGGGCGATGAAAGGGAATTTTACGGGTTTTGCCGAGTACCGCGATTTATATTTGTTCGGTGGACTTTGTCCGGGCGGGCAGTACCGCGTGGCTAACCGTGATGTAGATTGCCACAAATCCCTATAAAAAGGTTAGGTTAGGGTGAGTAAGATGATAGGGCAAAATTTGTGGAGATAAAACAGGCTCGAAAAGACAAGTCTCATCATTGGCCTCCATAAGCAGTTCTATCAAAATTGACAACGTTTTGGAAGTGGTTGATCTCCTTCCCACATTCCCACAAGTAGCTATCCAGGAAAGACGACGAGCATCTACAAGATCCTCTCTGGTTCTTGGTCCGTTATCTTTCTTTGATAAAAAGAGAGTGCGAAAGACAAAAAAGTCTGCTTTATGTGATATTTTCATTGTTCAACCCGTTACTCCAGACCTCAAGATTCACACGAATGTGATTGATAGTGGAGTCCTGTTACATCGAGTCAGGTGGAACACAGGATATACAATCAGTGATATACAATCAATACGTGACTTAAATTTGAAAAAAAACATTGTGCTGAATGCTGCATATTAATTTTTATGGCTACTTGCTTACTGCCAACAACAGACAGCATGTAGAACGGAAACGTCGTAACACCACTATCTTCACCACCGCATTAGTCGACATTCGTTTCTCTGAAGAGATGGCAGTGACGACCAGCAATAACACTTTTTAGGTAGTAAAAAAATAAGGGCAGATTCATCAGTATGCTGCTCCAAGGGAATGAGACATACAGTTTTTTAAACTTGGGAAGATAAATGGGGGAAAGCAAAACTTATTCTTCCAATGAATTGCAGGAACTTGACTTTGCCAAAATCATTTTGTTCATTCCCGGTTTTAGCGGCTGTGACACCACTTCTGAAATTTTTCGAAAAGCCAAGTCAACAGTTTATAGATTACTCATCAGGGACGGCACCCTACATTTCATCTTCAACATATTTTACACAAAGGCTTCAACAAATGAGGAAGTTGCTAGCGCCGGGGAAAGGATGTTCCTATCAATGTACAACTCCAAAGTAACAGACTTGGACAAACAGCGCTACGCAGCATTCCTAAAATGTCCCATAAGGGTATGAAGCGAGACCTCCCCTCTCTAACACCAGCTAACGGCTTTGCATTGCAACAATCATACAGAGTCTATTTGCAAGTTTAAGAATAACTGGGCGACAGACTGGAATCTACTGATTGGCGTTCTATGAAAGGAAAGGAAAGCAGATGAAGATTTTCAACCCTTGACAAACTTAGATCAACCTGCCCCAGCTGCTATCCTCTCTGCTGCACCAAAGTGCAGCAGCAGCCTTTGGGCTATGGTGCCTGTTGTGGGTGCCACACGGCAGGTATGCTTGCTTTTCAATATGCGGTAACTGTGAGGGCGCGTGCACGAACGGCCCTTCAGTTGAAGAGGACAATTCAGCATATGAGGTTGACCTGGAAGACTTTATAGAGGACCGGGGCACCCTCTAATGAACTCTTGAACCCAATACATTAACCTACTAGCACGTTTTTTTCAAATTATCTATATTAAATAATCTATCTATTAATATTCTACTGAACAAAATTAAAATAATTAGGAATGATACCTCTGACCACCACCCCCTCCTCGAGGTCACCCACCGCCATCGGGGACTTTTAATATATGTCTACTCAAGTGTAAAGAAGGCGTTTAAAAAAATTCAACTCTCAAGGAATTTTTTCCACCGATTTGTCTAATTTAACTGAACTAAAGTGAGCACCGGCCTTCTTATTAAAAAAAGATTGACCTATGTATACACACACACACACACACACAGGTATATATATATATATATATATATATATATATATATATATATATATATATATATATATATATATATATATATATATATATATATATATATATATATATATATATATATATTATCACATTTTTGGATTCCTAGTCAAATTGTTACATTTTAATACTATTATTTGCTTCTAATGGCTTCCAGCATATGGCAACTAAGAGAGAAAAATTGACATTTGAAGAGGTTAAATAAAACTGTTTTTGTTAACTGAGTTGATAGTCTTCACCTGTTCACCTGCGATTTCCTTGTATATCAATGCCGACATGTCGCTTCATTACAAGCAGTAGACCCTTTCGCAAAAAAGATGTCCAGAAGATTTTTAAAACATTATTTTTAAGAAAATTTCGTAGTACTTTTACATTGTGGAATAAAGGGAAACGAAGAAGCTAACAATATAGTAAAGCATTTAATAACAAATCAAGGAAAGTGTGTTATTAAAATGTACCTATCCAAAGACCTAGTGACAACTTATAAAACATAGTGCAAACAAAAATGACAAGTTAGGTGGAGCACCTGCAAAACATAACTTCATTAAGGAGACATCCGTAGCTTTAGGCAAGGTAGATCATCTTCAAATGAGGTAACAGGTCGTTGCTAGAAGACTTTGGATAGACCTTGTTAACCCACAAACACATACTTGAGAAACAAGAGTAACCACAATGTGAAATCTGCGAAGTTAATTTAAGCGTAAAACACATACTACTCCAATGTTCCAAATATCACCAAACAAGATCAGTTAAAAATTTTCCCGACAGCTTCTCTAGAATCCTGAAGACGGGCGATATATAGTTAAATAATGTGTTTAGTTTCCTGCATACACAGAGTTTATTCAAACTGATTTAAAAACATACCTTTGTTATTATATATGTACATGTTTGTAATAGTATGTACGCGGTGCCATCCGTCGCTTTAAGCAAGGTAAATCATCTTTAAATGAGGCAACACGTCGTTTCTAGAAGAATTTAGCCAGACCTTGTTAATCCACAAATACGTACTTGAGAACCAAGAAACACCACAATGTTAAATCTGCGAATTTAATTTAAGCGTAAAATACATACTACTCCAGTGTCCCAAATATCACCAAACAAGATCAGTTCATAATTTTCCCGACAGCCTCGCTAGAATCCAGAAGGCGGACGGTCATCGTTGTTCGAGATATGACGTCACCGATAATTTTTTAAATGGCAACCCCCAATTACCGACACCCCCCACCCCACCCCCATGATTACATTATCGTGAGTATATAATTTAGACAAAAAATGAAGAAAAACGATTTTAAATTACAAAATACTAAATTCAATGATAATAATTATGTAAAAAATCAACCAAAATAAATGCTCAAATTGTGCACCGTTGCCTGCCTGACAGTAGCCGAGACGATTAATAAATTTTTTTTGAACATTGTCAGTAACCTCATGAGGTGAACGATGTATCTCTTGACGAATTCTTGCTTTTAAATCTTCTAGCTTCGCCGGTCTATTAACGTATACCTTGCTTTTTAAGTATCCTCAAAAGACGTAATCTAGGGGTGTCAAATCTGGCGATCTAGCTGGTCACTCAATCGGCCCCCCTTCTTCCTATCCAGCGATTCGGGAACACCACAATTAAATAAGCACGGGCAGGTGTTGCATAGTGGAGAGGTGCACCATCGTGTTGAAAGAAAATGTCATTTTTCGGAAGATCACGTTCCTATATATCTGGATATAAAGTTATTAGTTCAGAAATGAGGTCGCCGTAAAAAAATCCAAATATTTTGCAACAGTAAGGTTCACGTCAAAGAAATGTGGACCTAGAATTCTTCCGTCGACTATGCCGCACCACACATTAACTTTCTGAGGACGTTGAGTGTGATACTCCATCATCCATTGGGCATTATCGGTAGCCCAATAACGGCAGTTTTGCCTATTGACATGGCCGTTCAAAACAAATGTAGACTCGTCAGAAAAAATTAGGTTTTTTACGAAATTATTATCATTAGTGCATAGTTCTTGCATTTGCTTGCAGAATTGGTTTAGCCGATCAAAGTCGTCTTCAGATAGCTCATGAACAAGGCATACCTTATAAGGATGATAGTTTGATTTTTTCATAATTTTGTGAACTGTGGACGCTGCCATATTGAAATCAGAAGCCAATTGATTAAGTGTTGAGTGATGATTTTCCTGTATTGCCAACAAAACATTAAGTTGATCTTCTTCTGATTTTGAAGGTCGCCCAGATTTAGGAAGTTTACAAACAAGCCCAAAGTTACGGTATTTCGACTCAATATTGCTTACTGTGCTTTGGCTAATGGGATGCCGATCAGGATAAGTTTCATTGAACAACGCAACTACTTTTTTTTGTGCCCATCCTGTCTCCAAATCCGATCATGCAAAGAATTTCAATTCGTTCTTGTTCAGTTAATTTAACCTTTCCTTTATAAAATGACAAAAGTCACTACTTACTAAACACTTCAAACACACTGCGTTTGCCAAACAAAAAATCAGAACGAAAGGGATAATGCAAAAAAAAACGAAAAAACTATTTACCGAAGTACGATTTTAAGTTTTTATCTGACAGCAATAGAAAAACATACCTGGTCTCCTAGGCTACTATCAGGCAGCCATAAGTTTTGATGATGTGTACGTAGAATGACACGCTCTTTCAAATGGCGTGGTCGAAATTGGGGGTTGCCGTCTAAAAAAATTGGCGGTGACGTCATACCGCGAACAACGATGACCTCACAAATATGGGTCGTATGTCAAAAAGTGTGATTAAAATTTGTTTAAAAGAAAATCGACGTGTCAGAGGATTTTTTCGAAAAACGCTCAATTTCAAAAATAATGACTTTATACGTTACTTTTTGAAAGCACTGTATAAAGCGATAAAGCAAAATTGATCAAAACGGATCTGCATAACCGACACAGCAGTCACAAAAGCCTGCAGAATTCCTATTTCGTGCAGCAAAGAAACTGTAAATGCTCCCGAAGTTTTAACGTATTTTTCGCCATCAAAATAAATATAATTCTGGCACTATAATTTTACGCCGAGATCCTTCATGGTTCTAAGTATCGTACGATTCGAAAGGCTGCTGTGCAGGTTAGTTGCAGTCTTCCAGAAAAGAAGACTGCTGCAGTGTTCCAGTTAAATAGGGAACCACCATAATATTGGTGGATAGCAACTAGCAAGACCTTTAAGTAACTAGGAAGGTCAAATAATCATACCCTTTTTTGTCTGTGGTTGGAGAATCGAGGACAATGTGTCCGATTAACAAAATTTTTAATGTTGCAATGATAATCACATATTTACAAATAACAACAAAGATTGTAGTTTCTTAAACTAAAGCTAATATATTTTTTTTAAAAAGTATGACTTTTTTACATTTCAATTGAATTTACATTTTTGAGGTGGAAATTCAAATTAGACAAAATAACGCTGTGACTTTAAAGTGTTGCATCAACGTTCATTTAATTTCAATTTGTATACCAAAACAAAATTTTCGGTATCAAATATTTATATAAAATTCGTTATTTTCCTCATAGAGTCAAAATCCGTTTAAACTGAGAACTTAGTGTTATTGTTTCATAGCAATATTGTTAAGGACAGTATTTTGACAGCTCTGGAGACATAAAACTAGAGAAGGGTGTTTGATTTTCCCATTATGCACTTTTCGGGATATTTTTAAATTTTCTGTAAGTAAAAGCTACTCAAGTGGAACTAATTATAAAATAAAATAAAAAATAATAGTAGGTGCATTTTTTACCATGTATTCATTCATATACTACGAAACATTAGAAACGCAGAACAACAAACCACCATACCACAACAAGAACAGACAGAGTCCACACAACAACACACAGCGTTTTTACCATATATTAAAGGTGTCAACGACAAAATCAGCCGAATTTTTAAAACTCACAATATCAAAACCATATTCACAACAGAGCAAAAACTGTCAAATCTGATAAAACCCCCCAAGGATACGATTCCAAACGAATCCCACGAAGTTTACGAAATTCATTGTTCCGAATGTTCCGGAACTTATGCAGGACAAACAAATAGACGCACGATAGAATATATGAACACACCCCCGTAGTTAGAAAATCCGACCCCTCATCGGCGTTGGCCATGCATCATATTTATACAAGATACAAAAGAGACTTCGACAATATCAAAACAATAGCCCCGGTGTACAACTTCAAAATCAATATTATCTGCGAAGCGAAAAACGTCCCGATTGTTTAAATAAGAAAGATGATTGTCTTCGTCTTCCGATTACTTGGAAACCTATTATATCTTTATTACAAACACACAAAAAGACAATAAATTCAATAGACAATTTTTTGCCCCACTACCTAACTTAACAAATACCTGCAATCCTCTTAATCCTTTAAGTACCGTGACGAAAGCTCCTGACTTAATTGACCGTGATCCTACTCATTGCACTGATAACGAAGCAGGTAGACGAAACTATACATACATAGCAAGACTTGCAACCAACTGCCAGATCTCTCTTAGGCTTAGGGTTGAACACACAAGACCTTAGAGAGGATCTCCGGCGAGATTTGGGAAGTAGGCAGATGGTGGCCCCGTAATCGAGCTACAACAACCCAACCCACCTTTGTCCACCGCTCTAAGGAGTAGGCAGATTAAGGCCTTAGAGTTTATGTCCTTATATATTTCCCTTTTGAAAGTGGCCCCAAAACAGGAGAAGATAAATCGAGCTTTAATAAATTATGGACGCGGTTCAACCCACGAAGCAGATTTTAGATCTGAATAGTTTCTGTTATACATCAAACTGTCCAATTTTGGGGAAAATGTGCATAATATTGAGCAATTGTAAGCAAAATTAATTGCCAATGCAAGCTTTTTTGAAACCTTACAAACCTCTCTAATTTTTGATAAAAGGTTTGCTTTAAGTTTGATGTTTTAAATTTATATTTCTTCCTTGTTTATTATTTACTAACCTTGAGCTAGCAAATCTTGAGTTTTGAGCCATGGCCGATCTAGGATGTGGATGTCCAGACTCAGGTTCTGAATGTCTTCCGTTGTTATTAGGATGCCTGTGGTGATGTGTGTTATAGTAATTATACCTTCTTCTTCCCATTTCAGGTGAGGTTACAGGACTCTCAGCACTAGGCATTGGTTTGAGCATTCTCTTTAGCGTATTGCTATCAAGACTCATGCCGTTTTCCCTATTCATGTCTTCGGTACTCTTAGATTTGTTTCTCCTGTTCGAGATGTTATTATTGAGCACATTGTGATGATGTGCAGCCCTTAGTTCGGCTTCACGCACCATGTCAAGGTCTGAGTAGTCAACAGATTTAGTGTTTGTCAAGACGTGGTGAAGGTTTTCTCTTAGAGGTGGTCTGGTCGAGGTTGAAGATGTCTTGGTTGTGGGTTGAAGGCTACCTCCAGCTTGAGTGCCTTCGGATTTTTGTGATTCTGATATCTGAGTTTGAGATTGAGTTTCAGTCTGGCCAACCTGTAAATTATTAATTAACAATTAATTTATTTGTCATATTTTTCTTTGTATAAACTTAATAGTTACAGCTAAAAAAATGAAATAAACTTAGTGCAGTGTGCTTGTTAAGATCGATTTAATGTATTTCTAAAACGCCCTTATGTGATATTTCTAACAATTAAATTCCAATATTTTAATTTTTTCAAAATAAGGTATACGGTCTGTCAGACCGGCGCGACTATTGACGTCTTGAAAATATGTGCGACTACTGTAGTGTTAATAGGGTATTTCAGTAAGTAGATGCTTTAACGAAGGGCTAAGATGGGCTTTAGAATTTTATGTGGTGCAGACAGAATTCAAAATTGCTCTTGTTTTACAAATATAGGGTAAAATTAAAAACTATTATTTCATGTTAAATAAAAATTAAAATAAAAAATATTTTTTCTGTGAAAGGGTATACACCTGAGTTGGTCCCATTTTCACCAAGTCAGGATCAGATAATGGAATCTCAGGGAAATCGAAGTAACTCCTCAAACAATATTTTTGATGTACGTTCAAAGATATTTTCGTCAATTGTGAACCAATTTTAAAAAATATTTTCACTTAAAAGAGTATACTCCTGAGGTGGTCCTATTTTTAGCAAGTCAGGATCTGATGATGGGATCTTAGGGAAATCGAGGAAAATCCTCAAAAAAATTTTTTATGTATATTCACCGATTATTTCGTCAATTGAGGACCAATTTAAAAAAAAATGTTGGAAGGGTATACTCCTGAGGTGGTCGCATTTTGACCAAGTCTGGATCTTGCTGATGGAATCTCAGGAAAATCGAGGAAGATCCCCTTATAATCTATGTAGCTTAATGTTCCACTGTAATACGGTACTGTGGTTATATTATAGCAGTTTTCTAATAGCGTACTTACTACGTAAGTATATTGACACTAAAACATACTTTTAAAAAATAAACTTAACCGACTTCCAAATAGGCACTAGAAAACGAAAAATTATTGTATTACAGGTTAATAAAAAAATCTGATTTAAATGAAACTTTATTATATGCCCTACTTACTTATCTGTTTGAAGTCGGTAGCATGTAGTAAGTAGAATATATGAAAGTAAAAAAATTCGATGCCCATTTAACCTGGCAACGCTTTTGCAATCTAAGGATATAGAAATGTATGTATCATTAGATAAACATATAGAAAATCTCAAAATAGATATTTAAATTTAAGGGCAATATTGATTTATGTAGTAATGATTAATATTTGATGTACGTTTATTATAGTTGTTATTTTAGGATATTATTTCCCTGGTGTTTTTAAACCCTTACTTTCCGTGGCCCTCCTGTGAAATCTCATTATGAAAGTTGCTTACATAGGCCCATAAGCATAAAGTGAGTGTCCCCGTTCTTCCCATATTAGTTTAATAAGTTAAAAAAATTATTAAAAAATAGTAAAATGATCGTATGCAAACAAAACAATGAAAAAATAAAAGTCTGGACGCAGCAAATGCGTTATGTTAGTGAATTTTCATAGAAATTATCTGACACCAAATATTTTTTATAACTTTTTTCCTGTAACATAGAAATCTAAATTTTGGTATGTGGTTTTCCTTCAATGTCGTAAACTTGTGTACCAAATTCGATTACCATATATTTATTATTTCCGGAGATATAAATTTTTTCCAAAATAAACGCAAAATTTTTAAGGAAAACCTGGGCCGATTTTCCTGGCTAACGAACATATCCAAACTATTTACGAAAGGAAGGTACTTACTAGAATTTATCAAAATTGGCCGATTATTTTTTGAGTTATCGGTGTGATTATATATATATATATATATATATATATATATATATATATATATATATATATATATATATATATATATATATATATATATATATACATAAATATATAAAAATTGAAACTGACCCTGGATGTAGGTTCTACGGGTCATAGTTCGCGCACATTTGACAACAATTTGTCAAAATTCAAACGTTTGGATCTCCATTAGTGAATTGTTCTGTTGTAATAGGTGAATGGCTAAAAGCCGCAGTCATAGATGTCGACAGCCCGTCGACAACAAACAACAACAACAAGTCGGTATTAAGCCGGAAACACAATAAAACTTAGCGATATATACATCTTAATTAATAACGGATTATGATTCCAATGAAATACCTAAATATGCGATGTGGCGGCAGTGGACCTAGTGTACCTACCTACTACCTACTTGGCTTGACATCAACTTCAAACAGATAAGTAGGGAGTGCACATAATAGTATTTCATTTAAATTAATTTTTGTCTTTTAAATTAGTTAGTGCCTATTTTGAAGCCGGTTTAATTTTTTTTAAAGTTTGTTTATTAAATAAGTCAAATTATATATTTTTATTTGGTAGGATTCAACTATGGAAAGCAGAGTATGTGATACAAGTATATACCTGTGAGCCAACATTGTTTTGTGTACCCACGGAGGCAGTTACAGTCTTTGGTCCAGTCGCAGTATTTGAAGTCATGGTGCTCGTTTCTTGAGATTGTTGCTGAACACCACGATCTCGCATTTGTCGTATTTGACTTCCTTCTCTTTGTGTCCCTTTTGTACCTAAAATCAATAATATGTTTACTGTTGGATACACGAAAAGACATGCAGCACTTTGGACTTGTTCGCGCGGCAAGTGCGTTGTGGTAGTGAATTTTCATAAAAATAATTTTGAGAGCAAATATGTATTTTTTAGGAAAACATGTACCAAATTGAGTTTCCAGTATAGTAGAAACAACGTACAATATTTCATCAAATAACTTTATTGTTTGAAAAAGTACAAAAATGTCCCGAAAATAAGCTTAAAATGTTCCCGAAAAACTGATCCCTTTGGCTTGGCCAAAATTATTGGGATTACGTAATCTGATCAGGTAACGTCAACATTGAATCAGAGACCAAAAAAAATTAAAAATTCAGTGAGCACTGAGATTTGAACCCACGTCCCTCAACGCTTTTTGCTGACGAGTGAGCTATCAAAACCGCCCAGCCATTTTACCATGGCAATCAACCTATAATAAAACGTAGATAACCGATAATGGTTTTCGATAATTTATTACTAATAAGTAAGCCCTATTTCAGATGCATTTTTTGTAAATATTGTAATCAAATGAAAACGTTTAAAGTTACAGACGCTTTATTTAAACATTACTAATTTCTGGCGTTTCAAATCACCACTTTGATATTTACAGAAGAAACCTTATAAAATTTTCAAAGTAGTTTTTCTCAAATTCTTGACTTTTTGCGCGACTAAAAATAAACGTTATCTGTAATATTCAATACATTTTGTTTAAGGCATACATTTTGGGATTTCGTGTTCTTTGACTTTTAGTGACAATGATATTTTTCTTCATTAAATGCACATAACCTTTTTTTTCTTTTAACATAGAGATCTAAATTTTGTTACGTTGTTCACCTTTTACAATGTGAATTTGCCTACCGAAGTTGGTAATTTTTGAGAATTTTTTTGTAAGAAAACTCAATATTTTCCTAGAAAGCCTGGTCCGATTTTCCAGGATAACGAATTTCGAAGCCACCTATAAAAGGTAGGTATCTGCAAAATTTCATTAAATACGGCCCATTATTTTTTAAGTTACCAGTGTGATATATATATATATATATATATATATATATATATATATATATATATATATATATATATATATATATATATATAAACACATAAAAATTAAAACTGACCCGGCTATGGCTTCTAGGAGTCCTAGTTGTTGAAGAAATTTCCTCAAAATTCAAAAGTCGGAATCTCATTATTTGTGATTTTTTTAAAGAAAATTCACTAAAAGTTTCCACTAGGTATAGTTCCGCATTGTCGGTCATTTGACTTAATGAGAGACAAATAGAAAAGCCGAAAATATTAAATCTTTTTACCCAGGTACAGGAAGAAGAGGAAGCATATATTGGTTTGATTATTATTTTTGGAGCATTGCACCTTGCTTATATAGCAGCATGTGCACATTGTCGTCAAGATGAAGCTTTATGTGGACCTGTAGTGTCAACTAAAATATCTTGCAATATATTCCAATAGATTATGTGTTTTCTACGATTTGACAATTAAAAAAAAAAAAGGAAGCGCGTTGATAAGTTAGCCCCAACCAGAGATGTTTTTTATAGTTTTGTGTCAAATGGCAAGAAACCTTACGTAAAAATAAAATTATTTCTCAAACTCGGAATGTGTTTTTTCTTTTTTCTAGGTTAAAAAGAAACACATAAATAACACACCTGTTTAAAAAATGGTTGGTACCCCACCAGATAATTAATGAAAATTTATTACCCGGGGTTTATGAAGGTTAGACTCATCAGGAGACAGTTCCAATTCGATGTAAATATTTTATCAAATGCGTAAATGGTAAACACAATGTAGGGGTAACATTTTTTTCAACAACGAGCACGAAATGTCATTGATATTAAGCGGCAGATTTAAAAAAATGTAAAAGTTGACAAAAAAGTGTAAACAAAATCTTACGAAATATCAGATATAACATGTGAATGTAAGATTTGAACGCACGATGTGGCTACTTTAGATAGAAAAAATGGTATTTTGGCAGTAACACATGCAGGCTGTTCCAATTGAAACATCCCACCTCGAAAATATCGCAATTAAAGAAAAAAAAGAGTCGAGACACGTCGACGTTGCTTTCTAGGGAGGCACATGATGGCGTAAGTTTTGGTGTATTGAACCTACTCCTTAGGGGAGCGCGTAAAGTACCCTTAAATTTCAAATGGCACCCTATGTTGAGTGACGGCCCGTTTTAAAGCTTTGTTAATTCGGCTCACGACAACATACGAATCCTGTAATTTGGTTTGGATATGGCAACGTACGAACATTTTGAAATATTTTGGGCGATATCTGACAACATTCATCAACAATTCGCCGACGTAGCTCCTCAAGTGAGTTATGTTACGTTGCATAAATTTTTGACTTCAAGTGTTCCCATAGAAAAAGTCTAATGGTGTTAAATCTGCGAGACCACCCAATTGAACCTCTGCGTCCTATCCAGTTATTTGAAAACTTCTGCTTGAGAAAATCAGGCACAGCTGCAGCATAACGTGGTGGAGCACCATCTTGTTCTACCAAAGCGTTGCTATTTTACAATACTTCCATCATAGTCAGGTAGATACGCGTTTCGAGTAGATCCAGATAAATATTTCTATTCGGATTTTCCGATGGGAAGAAAGGTGGTCTCCCAGTATGCACGACCAAAAATTTAATTTTGCCAGATACGTACGAGTTTCACGAAAAATTCTTGGGGTTTCATCACTCCAGTAGCGCAAATTATGGCGGTCCACTTGGCCATCCATTTGGAACGTACAATCATCTAAAAAACAGATTAAGTACAAGAAGTTTGGATTACTACCGGCACGATCACTGATTTCTTCACAGAACCGGCACGATCACTGATTTCTTCACAGAACTGCACGCTGCCATCAGGATCGTCTTCATTAAGTTCCTGTTATTTATTTATTTTATTTTATTTATTTATCTGCACTACGTATTATATTATGTCTTATACATAAGAGCACGCTCTTGTATGTGTAAAAATGACATGATTTAGATAAAGTTTTCCCCAAATCATTTAACTGCCAAATACAGCTTGAAATGTCACTTAGAAATTTTGATCAGATCTCACCGTAATCGTAATTTTTTTAACACCAACATTTTTGTATTTATCCACATTTATTGCCGAATATTTTAAAGAAATGATGAAATAGCTACTAGTTTAAGAAATTAGTTTTATATGGGTGATACTTATTACTTGTTACGATTCGGCGGCAACTAACTACAGAAATTATTGTAGTGCCTACTCAAGTTTATTAAGACTTAAATTTGGTTACATTGCTATGCGCGCAAGGACAGATATCTGATTACCCTCAATACGTACGACCTACTCACATCGATGCTTTCTGTTTACAACCAATCTATTTTCCCAAAATTTATGCATTATATCCCGGACGTACCAATGCAAAGTGTTTTTCTCAGGATGACAATCATTAAAAATATGTGCTGTCTGTCGTGCAGTTTTTATTCTTGTAGAAAAAACTAATTATTTTCCCGTTTTCAGAAATTGCATAAACCATTTTTACGAATTGGCATTGAATCGTTTTGTAATGATTTTACGGGATATAAACATGTCTTTTTGCAGTAAAACAGTTAAGATGGTTGGATTGACAAAGTTTATTACGAAACTTTTTATCGAGAAATTGTAAAAAAAAGTCGCCACATAACGCCCGAAATGCCTCGATATGTTCATTTAGAAGTGGAGCAAAGATTTTGTAATATATGGAAGTAGAGGAAAACAATTTAAACATTTACTTAAATAACATTCTTTTAGTCATTAACATTTTGTCCTATTTTTTAATCGATGATCCAATTGCCATATCCAAACCGAAATTTAAAATGTCGTATGTTGTCCTGAGCAGAATTGAGACATCTTTAAAATCGGACGTCACTTAACATAAGGTCGCATTCAAAATTTAAGGGTACCTTACGCCGCTGCCTCAGGGATAGGTTCCAAGGCACCAAAATTTACGCCATCATGTGTCCCCCTTAAAAACAAAGGCGACGTGTCGCGAGTTACAGCACCCTGTATAATGCTGTACTGATATCTCGTGTTAGTATAGTAATAGGATGGAAGCAGCAAGATAGTAGCCCTATTGAATTTCTAACAAAAAATGTTGAAGCTGAAGTTAAGACAGGATTACATGGACATAGTCATCATAGTTCAAATGCTCTTTGTTCAGTTAATTACCGAAATAACGGGAATTAAAAATATTTTGGAAACTTTAGTTAATGCAACAACATTTGCCAAATTGCAAACAATGCATTCTTCTATTTTAGAAACACATGAATTATTGATAGAGCTTAATAAAATTCAAAGGCACAAAGTAAATTTGCCATATAAGATAAATATAGATAATATGGCCCTTTATGAAGTAATAATTACTATTAAAAGCTATTACAAAACCACTCAGTTAACATTCATTTTAGATGTACCATTAGTTGAGTCAACATATTACGATTACTATCATTTATATTCCTTTCCCATTCGTAATAGTTTAACCCACACATTCCTAACATTAATTCCTCATTCAAAATACCTTTCCTTGGATGATGAAAATTACAATCTCCATGATGGACCATGTCGAGATCTCTGACCAACTGAATTCCTGTGTCAATCTCAAACAATGAATCACATCAGTCTAAACAGCCCTTGTGAAATACAATTAATAAAGTTCTCCACCCAGTATAACAATTGTGAGCATCACCAAATTTTAATAAAAGATGTGAAGATTCAGAAGATCAGCGAAAGTAAATGGATCTTCATTTCTCCAGTAGAAACTATAGCCAACTACAGATGCAGCGATGACCGTAAAATCATGGCCATAGATGGTAGTTATCTGGTAAAAATAGAAGTAGGCTGTGAGGTAAAAATCAAAGGAAAAACCGTAAGTTCTCATCAATCTGAAATTAAAAAACTTTTTTATGTGCTGTTACCCGAACTTAAATTTAGTGAACTGTCTATGAACTCAAAACTTAACATTGTGCCTTTACATCTAGAATCTATAAATTTAGATGAATTGAATTTAGTGAAATTCCAACTACAGCATCAAAAGGACTTACTACAAACAATAAGTGTTCCTGTAGTTCATACTTCGATAAGTGTTTTTACTTTAACTGTTTGTGTTCTTTTGTTAGCGGTAGCATGTTTCTGTTTTTGGAAATTTAAAGGCAGAATAACCAGTTCCGCAGCCGAGTCCAAAATCATCACTGAACTTAAGAAGATCCACGAAGTTCCCCTGGAGGATATCAATTTCAAGATTTAGGTACCCTAAATCTCATCTGGCAAGGGAGGAGTTGCAGCACCATGTATAATGCTGTACTGATATCTCGCGTTGGTATAGTAATAGGATGGAAGCAGTCGTTCACCGCGGAAATAAGAAAACCGCTGATTAATTATAGTCAACATTATTATTTAGTTTAAGTTCATTTTATAATGTTAGCTAAGCATATTCGAGTTTATATATACGAGTAAGATACAATATTATGTTAGAATAAATTACGAGTGTTTCATCATTAAACATGGTGTATTTCTCCTTTGTTTTAGAATTATAATTAAACTTGTTTTAATTTCTAAATAAAGTTTTTTTTGTTTTAAAGTGCCAAAAGGGCATTATCCAAACTCGCGGCTTCTTTTTTTTCCGACATTCTCCAGTTTTAATTGGCACACCGTGTATAATCTGCTGGTTATTAAATATTACTTTCTTACCTTGTGTAGAGCCAGTCTGTGTAGCACCAACATTATCATAGAGGCTAGTGGAAGATGTGGCAGCAGTTACTTTATCAGTTCGGTTTGTGGTTTCTGTGTCTGTAGCCCTCGTTGTCGCTCTTGGAAGCGTCGACGACCCTGTGATGATAAAATCATCAATAAAAAAGCTGAACAGGAATTTAAATTCTAGATTTGTCGTGCGATTTCTCTAATTTTGCTAAAAATGTGAAATTAAAGTCTTTTATCAAGTCTTACACTTGGTATTGTAACATTGACTTTCAGTTGCTTAATATGATCGGTAAGTATTTATATTTTGATGGGTTGTCAATTTAATTAAAAATAATGATAATTATGTACTAAATACTAGCGGTAACTTAACCTTAAATTTCTAATTAGGTACGCTTTATATTGGGAGCTATCCCACATGCCAGCTTAGTTATATCAAATACTATACAATGACAATACAAGATAAAAAAAATCAAAAGTCTTGTAGTGGGGGGGGGGAGGCAACTATTGTGACTGTTTAAGGACCTTTTAGTAACAAAAATCTGTGGCTAATGAAGGGAAACTTTCGAGGCTAACTTACGACCACCACCACCACAATACAAGAGACTCCGGGTGATTTCGTGTTTCAAGAATATCAGCGCCCCTAGCGGATAGTACTGATATTACGTCGTTCGAGAACGTGTTTATATGTACACACTAGCGATTGCTGGTGTTTAACTGTATATAATTAAATTTCAGCTGTGTTTTTTACAATAGATGTCAGCGGTAGGGTGTGTGCAATCTCTAGTTGTTCGAGCTCAAACGAGCTTAATCTCGCAAAAGCATTTCGTAGGTTACCAAAGGATGCCAAAACGTGGGCATGATTTTTTTTCTTTTGTTAACAGCGATTTTTTTTTATAAATTCGCCTAATAATTAATACTAAGCAATAACTATAACATGGATTGACGACAGTTTTGTATTATAGATGCCAGAAAAGTGTACTGTTATTGAAAATAACTGATTTGAATATAGTATTGAAGACACAAGGTGCATTTTACAGTTCAATGTCGCTTCTAAAAGAATTAATTTGTTAAAGCAGAAGACAAATTCAGAATCACTTTTATGCCAGTATGTACAGTTCGCAGAAGATAACTTGTTGTGTAATATTTGCTATCCTGTACCTATTTATAGGTACAATTCGTAAACGGATGGTTGAAAGGTTTCAATCATAAACTGTCTTCCAGTGTATCAAAGAAAAAAATATGAAGGCAAAAAAAGTTTTGCATTAATAATAAAGAAAACTTTTTTGCTAACTTGTTCTGTGTCCTTTTTCATTTCAGTATAGCATAAATTGTCACATTTTTTACATTCAAAATGATTTTACTTGGTAATGCTTTTAATTATCTTCCTAAGAAAAGTTTTTAAAGAGACAACTAGAAATAGCAGATTCAGCCTTATCATAGATTTTGTCACGGAAGAAAGAGTTATCCTCATCTTTAATCTGCACCATTTCTTAATTATGTACTAAGTATATCAGTTATATAATTCAAAATATTAGATTAATAAGACAATTTTCATGTAGAGATATAGCAAATCGAGTACTGTGCTATCATTTATACCTAGAACAATTGTTTATAGGTAGGTACAGATTGTAACTTAATATCGTCAGAAACAGCTCTCAGTATATTCCTATACCTACCCTTGA